>BLSH010308315.1:424844-436065 GCA_018402905.1 Glandirana rugosa
ATACCTTTATTAGTTTAAATAACGCCGTTTTATGGTGCAGATTAGACGGTTAGCTCGCTTTCGGGACCTGTAAAGACGTTTTCCAAGCCCTTACATAGATCGTATCGTTTTACTAAAGATGGAGGGATCAAAGGCATACTACACCCTCCCTTAGGGGACAACTTTTCGACGACTCCGGCGCGGCTAAGGCTTCCTCACGGGGCTCATAAGCGGACTCGAATGGGGGTCAGACCTGTCGTTTTACGCGTGTACAAATACTTGACAAAAGTCCATGTCACCAGTTAAAGTGTTTGGACGCCTTGGTATCACAGCTCTGGGGTAAGGACAAGGATGGACCACTACTGCCATTTCCTAAAGCCCCACTCACCACCGCACAGTTCATAAACATGTGCGCATTTTGCTGTCCAGACTGGGGGTAAGCTCAGGCGAATACTCGGGGCACTCCTTCGGAATCGGCGCGGCCTCAGCAGCTTTTCAACAGGGGATTCCCTCCCACATCATACGGAAACTAGGGAGGTAGAAATCATTTTGCTATGCTAGATACATTCCCGAACCTTTTGCAGAAATGTCCAGGGCTTTCGCTCGATTGGCAGATTAGACGTGGTATTTTGCCGCAATAAATTTGATTATTTCCATACAATCCTATCTGTGTATTTTTGCCCCCTTAAGGCATACTGACCTTCATGACCATGGCACACCTTGGGTCTCTGCTGTCCTAATCATTTATCTCATCCCATATCGTATCTTAAAGATTCCGAGTACAAATGATAAGGCTGTCCGCAGGGCAGCCTGTATTTGTAGGAGGAGTCTGGGTCACATATAACCCAGCCTTCTCCTACCAGTTCCCACGGCATATCTGGGGAAGTTCCCCCACCCTCCCTGTCCCTTCTCTTCATAGTTCACTCACCATTTATTCTAACTGGGTATGCCCCCTTAAGGCATACTGACCTTCATGACCATGGCACACCTCGGGTCTCTGTCCTAATCATTTATCTCATCCCATATCGTATCTTAAAGATTCCGCGTACAAATAAAAAATATAGCATATACTATTGCAACACAAATCCTATTCTAATTGAATGTTATTACAAATTACCGTTCCTTTTCAATCTGCAGCTCTAATTTGTGTAAAAATGCAATATGGCTACCTGTAGGCATTCTGTACACAGATGGTGTACAGAACACTCCCTGAAAATGTAATTTTCCTGCTTGTGTAATTTTGCTTACTGATTCTACACAAGTAAGATTTTGGTGAGATGTTCCCAAAGGGAAATTGCATCTTAAAGGATGCTACTTTCCTCATTAGAACCCTGCAGTGCAGCAGCTGATTTGAGAATTATGAATTCATTCCAAATTCACGTTCACTGTGCACATGCACACAAACTGCTATTTCTTCAGAATGACAAAAGGTAGGAATCTGCAACAGCTTGTTTAAAATCATTTTAATCTACATACAGTAAATCACCCAGGGGACCCCCACCCCCAACAAAATTGGAGTTACTTTTTCAGTTTACTAGAATTGAAGTGTAATACTTTTTTGTGTGTTTGTGTATATAGAAGGACTAAACATGGGAAACGCATAATACGCCTTGAACAGCCATTACTGGCTGGACCATTGTTGGCCATATTGGTACATCCCGTGTGTGTGTGTGTGTGTGTGTGTGTGTGTGTGTGTGTGTAGATATCTATCTATCTCATATCAACCCTCCCCATACACACAAACGCTCTCATTGTTTGTTTTCTACTTTAAAATTGAAGGACTTAATTGCGTGTATTTTCAGACTTTTGTATAAAATACACAACTTTATTAAGGTGTCTCCTATAGAAGGCAGTAATTGTCTAATCAATAATTACAGCAGTTGGATTCCAACACGCCATCTGGTGCATGCCCCATAGAAAAGCCAGCAAAACACACGTAAAGGCTTTTTATGTGCATGCATTCAGTGGAAGAAACACGAAAGCTTAACTGCTGGTTCATTTTAAAACGTAAATTTTCAGTGCAGGTCTTTTCTGCATGGCAGTGTGTGCTGGGGAGTTTTGGTGTTGTGCACTTGGTGTACTATCCATGTAAGTTGTGTTTGTTTTTTTTTGTTCATTTTGAGTAGCTTCCCTTTTTTATGTGCATTAACAGATTTAAACAGATTTGTTTAGGTTGTATGAGAGCAGAAAAGATATGGTAGGGGATGGGGCTTTATTAAAACTGCCAAGTGGCTACTCACATGGTAATAAAGATCAACAGGCACGTATTGCAAAATCCAGAGTCCCTGTCGGAGTCCCATACTATGCAGCAGTGGATTCGCCTTACTCTTAGCCTTAGCGTTTTTTTTCCCCCTTAGCGTGTTTTTGGCAATTTTTTTTTTTTTTGCCCTTAGTGGTTTTCCTTAGCGTGTTCTCAGCATGTTTTCCCTTAGCGTGTTTTTGGCTTTTTTCCCCTAGCATGTTGGCAATTTTTTCCCTTTAGCGTGGTTTCCCCTTGGCGTGTGTTTCAGCAGGTTTTTCCCTTAGTGTGTTTTTAGCGGGTTTTTCCCTTTGAAAAAAAAGTTAAACCCGCTAAGGGAAAGTCACACTAAGAGCACGCTAAGGGGGAAAAACACGCTAGGGGAAAAACGCCAAAGGAAAGAACACTAAAGGGGGAAAAATGCGCTAAGGGGTAAAAAAAAAACATGCTAAAGGATCACATACTATTTTTATGCCTTCTTTTCCAACAATTTTATTTTTTTTCCCCAGTATTCAAGTACATATATGTAATGCTATTGCTTTTAATTTGGTTTTTATATGGTTGACCACTGGGGGCGCACCCGGAGTCAGCATTTACGCTGACACTCGCTCCCGGCCAAGAAAGTCAGCGTGGACCTGTATGGCATGCCCGATGAAAGAGCGCGCTTGTCCCCTCCATCACAGGCTGCACACTCAAACACTTTGCGTGTTTGTGACGTAGTAACCCTCCGACACTCGGGACTCTGCACAGACAGCTGGCATTTGGCACGGCCGGGAGCGATCCCAGCTCTCCTCTGGATGTTACCTCCAGCAGCAGTTGTTCTACGGTCCCCATCTTCGGAAAACGTGGAAAGCAAATAGAAGTTTTTTTCTTTTTCACAAAGTGGTCAATTTCTGATATTTTGAACACCTAGCATGTATATAGCAAAAATAACCCTCCAAAATATATTCTGATACTCGTCCCGAGTATGGCAATACCACATGTGAAACTTTTACACAGCCTGGCCGCATACAGAGGCCGAACATACAGGGAGCACCGTCAGGCATTCTAGGAGCAGAAATTTCACATATAAATTTCCTAACGGCCTATTGCACTTTTGAAGGCCCTGCAGCACCAGGACAATGGAATTGCCCTCAAAATGACCCCATTTTGGAAAGCAAACACCCAAATGTATATTCTGAGGCATTATCAGTTTTTTGAATGGTTCATTTTTTTTTCCCTCAAGTCTTTGAAAAACGTGGAAAAAAAAATGAACGCTTATATTTTTACACAAGGTAGTCAATTTATAAGATCTATTTCTAACACATAGCATGTACATGGCAAAAATTAACCCCCAAAATATATTCTGCTACTCGTCCTGAGTATGGCAATGCCACATGTGAGACTTTTTCACACCCTGGCCACATACAGAGGCCGAACATGCAGGGAGCACCGTCAGGCGTTCTAGGAGCATAAATTACACATAAAATTTCATTCCTACCTATCACACTTTTTGAAGGCCCTGGAGCACCAGGACAGTGGAATTGCCCACAAAATGACCCCATTTTGGAAATCAAACACCCCAACGTATATTCTATGAGGAATGGGCTGGAGACAGGTACTCGGGTAATCTGATGGACTGGTAAGATACTTGGGTACTCTGATGGGCTGTAGATAGGTACTTGGTTACTCAGATGGGTTGGTGACAGGTACTCGGGTACTCTGATGGGCTGGTTACAGGTACTTGGGTACGCTGATGGGCAGGTGACAGGTACTCTGGTACACTGTTGGTACTTGGTTACTCTGATGGGCTGGTGACAGGTACTTGTCAGGGATGCAGCCGATCGGCTCTCCCCTCCTCAGGTTTGCAGACCTGAGTACAGGAAAGCTGATAAACGGCTTTCCTGTATTACACTGTGACCAGCCGTGATTGGTCACGGCTGGTCACATGGTAAAGTGCTTCGGATCGAATCGCTTTACCGAGATCGGTATTGCGGGGGGTCAGACTGACCTCCCACACCACCGATCGCCGCGATGCGCGCCCCCCTGGGCGCGCAGCGGCTTGTTATCCTGAGGACGTCATATGACGTCCAGTCAGGATAACTGAGCCACTTCCCGGCCGTCATTTTGCATACGTCGGTCGGGAAGTGGTTAATGTACACACAGCACCCCATATTGACAGAAAAACACAGAATTGTTGACATTTTTGCAGATTTATTAAAAAAAAAAAACTGAAATATCACATGGTCCTAAGTATTCAGACCCTTTGCTGTGACACTCATATTTAACTCAGGTGCTGTCCATTTCTTCTGATCATCCTTGATGGTTCTACACCTTCATTTGAGTCCAGTTGTGTTTGATTATACTGATTGGACTTGATTAGGAAAGCCACACACCTGTCTATACAAGACCTTACAGCTCACAGTGCATGTCAGAGCAAATGAGAATCATGAGGTCAAAGGAACTGCCTGAAGAGCTCAGACAGAATTGTGGCAAGGCACAGATCTGGCCAAGGTTACAAAAAAAATTTCTGCTGCACTTAAGGTTCCTAAGACCACAGTGGCCTCCATAATCCTTAAATGGAAGACGTTTTGGGACGACAAGAACCCTTCCTAGAGCTGGCCGTCTGGCCAAACTGCGCTATCGGGGGAGAAGAGCCTTGGTGAGAGAGGTAAAGAAACCAAAGATCACTGTGGCTGAGCTCCAAAGATGCAGTCGGGAGATGGAAGAAAGTTGTAGAAAGTCAACCATCTCTGCAGCCCTACACCAGTCGGGACTTTATGGCAGAGTGGCCCGATGGAAGCCTCTCCTCAATGCAAGACACATGAAAGCCCGCATGGAGTTTGCTAAAAAAAAAACACCCGAAGGACTCCAAGATGGTGAGAAATAAGATTCTCTGGTCTGAGACCAAGATAGAACTTTTTGGCCTTAATTCTAAGCGGTATGTGTGTAGAAAACAAGGCACTGCTCTTCACCTGTCCAATACAGCCCCAACAGTGAAGCATGGTGGTGGCAGCATCATGCTGTGGGGGTGTTTTTCAGCTGCAGGGACAGGATGACTGGTTGCAATTGAGGGAAAGATACAGTACAGGTGCAAGTACAGGTATATCCTGGACAAAAACCTTCTCCAGAGTGCTCAGGACCTCAGACTGGGCCGAAGGTTTACCTTCCAACAAGACAATGACCCTAAGCACACAGCTAAAATAATGAAGGAGTGGCTTCACAACAACTCCGTGACTGTTCTTGAATGTCCCAGCCAGAGCCCTGACTTAAACCCAATTGAGCATCTCTGGAGAGACCTAAAAATGGCTGTCCACCAAGGGTTACCATCCAACCTGATAGGACTGGAGAGGATCTGCAAGGAGGAATGGCAGAGGATCTCCAAATCCAGGTGTGAAAAACTTGTTGCATCTTTCCCAAAAAGACTCATGGCTGTATTAGATCAAAAGGGTGCTTCTACTAAATACTGAGCAAAGGGTCTGAATACTTGGGACCATGTGATATTTCAGTTTTCCTTTTTTAACCACCTGCCGACCGTCAACCGCACGGCGGCTGCCAGATCGCGCACTATGAGTGTGCGCCGCCGGAGGCGCGCCCGCGCGCTCACTGTGTCCTGGGAGGGCCAGGGAGCGGGTGCGGCGAACTCTATCTCCGCCGGCTACCCGCGATGCCCCCCCGGAGTGAAAGAACGGAGGTCCGTGTAAGTAAACGCGGACCTCCGTTCTGTTAGAGGGGGAAGGGAGTGATCACAGCCTTCCTCTACATGGAAGCTGTGATCACCCCCCTCCCCCTGCCAGTCAAACACTAAGACAGTTAGAACACGCCCAGGGAACATAGTTAACCCTTAGAGCGCCCCCTGCAGGTTAAGCCTTTCACTGCCAATGGCATTTACACAGTAATCAGTGCATTTTTATAGCACTGATCGCTGTATAAATGCCAATGGTCCCAAAAAAGTGTCAAAATGTTCCGACCATGCCCATTGCAATATCGCAGTACCGCTAAAAATCGCCGCCATTACTAGTAAAAAATATAAAAAAAAACCCCCAGAAATGAATTCTCATAATCCGTAAACGCGGCAACTTTTGCGCAAACCGCTCAATAAACGGTGATTGCGATTTTTTTTTTTTTTTTTTTTAATTTATTTTTTATCACAAATATGAGGAAGAATATAAATCGGATGAAAAAAAAATGTTTTTTTATATATATATATATATATATATATATTTTTTTAAATTTGTATTTTAGCAAAAAGTAAGAAATTTGGGTTTTTTTGCAAAATTGTCGCTCTTTTGTTTATAGCGGCGATCAGAAATGACGCAGCGGTGATCAAATACCACCAAAAGAAAGCTCTATTTGTGGGAAAAAAAGGACACAAATTTTGTTTGGGTACAACGTTGCACGACCGCGCAATTGTCCGTTAAAGCGATGCAGTGCCGAATCGCAAAAAGGGCTCTGTTCAGGAAGGGGGCAAATCCCCTTAGAAAAACACAGAATGCTTGACATTTTTGTAGATTTATTGTCACTATGGGGTGCTGTGTGTACATTAAATAGTTCCACACTGCCTACCGCATATTTACGGCGGCAGTGTGGACGCTGGCCGCGAATCGCCGTAAAAAGGCGGCGATCTGCGAATGGCTGCTAGGGGGCGCGCGCGCGCGTGCCCACCGCACTCCTGAGGAGTGTGCCCGCGGCTTGGGCGGACCTGATGTCCGCCGGCAAGCCGCGATGAGCGGCCACAGGCAAAGAACGGGGAACCGCCGATGTAAACTTTCTTTCTTTCTTTCTTTCTTTCTTTCTTTTTAAGGATGTTCCAAACAGTTGATTTGGCCACACCTAATGTTTTTGCTATCTTTGATGGTTTTTTTTTTTTTTTTTTTTTTTTTCAGCCTAATGATTGCTTGCTTCACTGATAGGGACAGCTCTTTGGATCTCATATTGAGAGTTGACCGCAACAGATTCCAAATGCAAATAGCACACTGAAAGTGAACTCTGGACCTTTTCTCTGCTCCTTGTAAATGGGATAATGCGGGAATAACACACACCTGGCCATGGAACAGCTGAGCAGCCAATTGTCCCATTACTTTTGGTCCCTTTAAAAAGTGGGAGGCACATATACAAACTGTTTAAATCCCTACACCGTTCACCTGATTGATGTAAATACCCTCATATTAAAGCTGAAAGTCTGCAGTTAAAGCAAATCTTGTTCGTTTCATTTCAAATCCATTGTGGTGGTGTATAGAGCCAAAAAGATAAGAATTGTGTCGATGTCCCAATATTTATGGACCTGACTGTATGTATATATTATTAATAATTATTTTTTTTTTGGTTGCACTAGATGGACTTGTGTCTTTTTTCAATCTGACTAACTATGCAGAACTGCCCCACGTTAAAATGATTTTATGTATTAAACCTAAATGCACACATAGTGGAGTGGATTTACTATAGATGTACAGACTGTTTAGCAAAGTGTTCACTTTCAACCATAGGTGTGCCCAGTCTATTACATTAGGGTGTGCACCTCAAAGCTCAAACACATGTGTGCGTGCATGTGTATATATACTGACGTTGTCAGTAGTGCAGTGGATGTGTTTTTATTATTTTTACAATTTTTTTTATTTCTTTTTTACAAATTTTTTAGGAGCCCATTAGGGGGCTTTGGTGAACTATCAGGGGTTTAAACTGGAAATCTGCATCACACTGAGTGATTTAGAGGATGTGCCCAGGGACACCTGGCACACCCTGTGCGCACGCCTATGCTTTCAACATAAAATGTTCATGTTTTAAATGCAAGTATACTGTATAAGGTGAACCTGTTTTGATTGAATACCCATACATGTAAAAGGAAGCCTCAAAGAACTGCTGCCATATGGCGTTTACATGTTTAGGGCATGGTCTTTTTTAAGTTTGCACGGCTCTACAGCAGTTCTGGTTCCTGTGACAAATGGAATACTTACTAGAAAGGCCTATGCAAATTGATGTCTGTGCATGTCTGTTTATCAGTCAGTCATATGGTCATAACACCGCATGCTCCTTTTGGATAACTGACTGTTGCATACAGTTTACTTAAACTGTAATATTTCAGTAATATCAAAATTCATAATATAAAAATATTCATACTCCCGATTTCTTTCTTTGGCTTCCAGCTTTACTTTTGCTTCACTTTTCCTACACCAATACCCAGGAGGATTGTCTATTTTTTTTTTTATCTTGTTATGTTTCTATTTAACCACACAGGGGAGCTCTTTCACCACATTTTCCAAAATCCTGTACAAACAGTTGATCATATAACCTTACATAACCTCTAAAAGAAATACTGTAAAGTCACTTTAAAGGTAACACAGGCTATTTTTTTTATTTTTTAAAAACAATATCAATCAAGCACATGTAAATCAAATTTTCAGATGTGTGTGTGTGTGTGTATATGTATATATGTATGTGGTGATGTCTATCAACAAATGTATAAAATGGTACTGAATACAAAATGTAAAAAACTTAGAACTGAATAAATTGGAAGAATATTAGAGCTCATGAAGGATACCTATTATCACATTCTAAAGAATGATATATTGTTAATTCGAACTCTGCACTCATTTTGTAATAGTAATAAAATATCCCGAAAAGCAACAGATGCAGTGTATCTAGCTAAAACCATTTGTATCTTTTCATTTTACAACCAAATTTGAGAAAACCCATTCTCACAGCATACCTAAATGTCTTACCTTTCTATGTTTCCTCGGGTAGTTTTATGGGCATTTGTCTTTTGGGAAGGGGTCGGGGAGATGGCTTCTATTGCAGTGAAAAAATGGCAATGTGAAAATAGGGGACAGAAGTAGATGTGGTTTTTTTTAAGTGCATCATCAAAACAATGCAGAGCCCGACTCTGTGATCTTTAACCCTTTGTTAGGTCAGACAGTATTTAAATCTAGTTTACAACGGATAATGAGATTTGCCAGCACAGTCCAGAATTAATCATGTTAAACATTATTCCACAACGCCCTCCTTAACATGGCATAGTAGGGAAGAGCTTGGTAGAATTTTTAGTTGGGTAAAAAGCAAACGTTTATATTTATTACATGTTCCCATTCACATAGAAATAACAAATAAAAAGTAGGTATTTACTCAAAGGTGGCTGCAAAAGTGGAAGTACACTGTAAGCATAAAGTACAGAGAAATCAGTGTCCAGCCAGGGGTATAAAATGTCCAAACAAGAAAACAATGTCTGGAGAATTGTAAACTGTCCTGTTAAGGGCCCTTTCACAGAGTTTTTTTTTTTTTTTTTTTTAGACTGGCCTGATCGGACCATCCATTGCCCATTATGGGGTGATGGGTGTCAAGGAACAAAACAGACAGGTGGGGATCCATTTTGCATCCATCTGGCAGATCCGATCGGATGGCAGTTGGATGTAAACGGACAGGTGATCAGTTTACATTCGACTGCCCATAGAGGAAACCGGCTGCGTCTGTGTCCACTCTGCCAAAGCGGAACGGACATGGACCAGCCATCCGCCTCCTCAGCGGGGATCGGAATATGGATTCCCCACTAAGAAGGCAGACTCCTAGTGAAGTCCATCCCATATAAAAAGGGCCAAAGAGAAAACAACTGCAACTGATGATATTCAAGCCCTGTCAGTACCACAAACTTTGACTGAAAAGTTGAAGCAGCTGAGTAAAAAAACTGGTGGCCCAACTTTTTTCTTTTTCGTTGCTGGTTGTATCCCCACTGGATAGATATTTCTTCAATTCCTGTCTATCCAAAGGTATGGGAAGTCAACGCTCTCCACAGCAGACTTGCACTACAATAATACCTGAGTGATCTAGCTAGGCTGGTCCCTTAACTTTGACAAGCCATGTAACCAGGTTTGCCCAGCCGCAACAAATTTTCTCTGTATTTTGGTTTATTTTCTAAGATTGTCAGCATCATCAAGTGGCCTTAATGCAGTATTTTCCTGATTGAGATATTTCAGGAAAATACTGCATTTTAGGCACCAAATGGAGCTGGTGAGCATAGGAAATAAAGCTATTCTAACAAATACTAGGAAAAATGCTGATGGCTGGGCGCATGCTTGTGACATTCGTCTATCAATTATTTGTAAATAGACCCAATATGTGAGAAGTTGTGGAGCCTTAGTTCAGAATAGATGTTGTATCCAAGAAAAGTACACCAACACCTCTAAATAATGACATTATTTTTTATCACCGGGGTTCCCTGTTCCCGATTCCTGACATTTGTTTCAAGTATAAATCTATTTCCCAAATAGGTTTCTTTGTATGCAATTTGCACAGACTGCCACCCTGGCCCAAATTTTAATGAGCATCTGAGAAGTCTTTTTTTTATAACGGAGATATTGTCCAATTGGTTTTTGCCCTTTAGGTCCAGGTTCCCAGACCTGAAAATGAATGAGAATCTGCAGGTAGACCTATTCATAAGTCATCTTGCACTGCATGTTAGAAATCTAAGCTAGAATTTCTGTACAATATAATAGGGACAATGTTTCAAAAACAAGAAAATAAAGTCTCTTGGGTGTCTACAGGAAAATGTAGATGCTGTGATTTTGGACCAAAAGGAATGCTACAGACTCTAAAGGATACCCAGCCACATTGTATTTTAATTTTCAAGTAATTTTGTGAAGTTTAAAGTGGTTGTAAACCTCAGACATGAAATATGAACAAAGCATAGCCCTCTAACTGTATTTGTCTCAATCAAGAGCACTAAGTGTCTGCTGCTTCATTCCTCTGCTATCAGCATGAATCACTTCTGACAAGTTTTTCTGACACCAAGAAAAAAATGGTGACGGGAGGGACCTCCAGCTGATTGACAGCCTCAGCTCTGTTCCTGTGTGGTGGGGTCTGTCTCTTCCCTCCAATCAGCTGTCAGAGCTCTCCTCACTGAGCTCCGTGGAGTGTAACTTTATCTCTCTGACTTCTTTTTTTTTTTTTTTCTGATAAGATTTAAAGTTCTGCACTTTGAATGGATGTAGACAAGAGAAGACTGCAGAATAACAGGTACAACTTGTACAGGAGGAT
>BLSH010308315.1:436075-480718 GCA_018402905.1 Glandirana rugosa
TTTTTTTTTTTTTTTTTTTTTTTTTGTTTTTCCCTGATAAGATTTATAGTTCTGCACTTTGAATGGATGTAGACAAGAGAAGACTGCAGAATAACAGGTACAACTTGTACAGGAGGATGTGTTTCATCTGAGGATAGTCCCTTCACTGGGTATATGTAAGGGTTTACAACAACTTTAAGTTTGGCTTTTCATTTAAACAATTCAGACATGTAATACGTAGATGATTTTTTAACAACTGGATGTACATTTGCACAACAGCAGAGTTAAGAATAGAGTACAAGCTCTTCCAAGCATTCGGGACAGCTTTCCCATGCCAGGCTTACGAGTGACCGATGTGTTTTGAAGGGAACCTGTTAGGAAACTTGGTACAGCAGAGGTTCAAATCTAGAACTGGCATTTGCCATGAGCCAACTCTTAGTTCTGAATCAGAGCTTGTTATTGTATATGATGTGGCAGAAGTGCGCTTTTTCCCAAAATTAACACTACACCCAGAAGTACGGCAACTGCAGCCTCCAGTGCTAGATTTCATGTAATGCTGTCAAGCGTGGGGGTTTGATTCCACAGTGATTCATCCTTGTCTTCAGATATATAAATAGCGGAGAAAAGGTCCAGTGAACTTCGGCAGACAGAATCTAAGTTCAGCATTACTTTTTAACCACTTCAGCCCCGGAAGGTTTTGCAGCTTTAGGACCAGAGCACTTTTTGCGATTGGGCACTGCGTCGCTTTAACGGACAATTGCGCGGTCGTGCGACGTTGTACCCAAACAAAATCTGCGTCCTTTTTTTTTCCCACAAATAGAGCTTTCTTTTGGTGGTATTTGATCGCCTCTGCGTCATTTCTGATCGCCGCTATAAACAAAAGAAGAGCGACCATTTTGCAAAAAAACCCAAATTTCTTACTTTTTGCTAAAATTCAAATCCAAAAAAAAATATGAAAAAACATTTTTTTTCACCGTTTTTGGCCGATTTATATTCTTCCTCATATTTGCGATAAAAAAAATCGCAATCGGCGTTTATTGATTGGTTTGCGCAAAAGTGGCCGCGTTTACGGATGATGAGAATTCATTTCTGGGGTTTTTATTTTTTACTAGTAATGGCGGCGACCTGCGATTTTTAGCGGTACTGCGATATTGCAGCGGACATGTCGGACATTTTTGACACTTTTTTGGGACCAATGACATTTATTCAGCGATCAGAAATTTAAATGTCCACTGATTACTGTATAAATGTCATTGGCAGTGAAGGGGTTAACCTGGGGGGGAGAGCTAGGGGTTAACTGTGTTCCCTGGGTGTGTTCTTACTGTGGGGGGGTTGGGCTAACATGGGCATGAGAGATCTAACTGATCCCAGTGACAGGGATCAGTAGATCACCCATGCCCCACTGACAGGGTGGGAAACCGCCGTGTTTACATCGGCGGTTCCCCTTCTTTTCCCTGTAGCCGCTCATCGCGGCTCGCCGGCGGACATCGGGTCCACCCGAGCCGCGGGCACACTCCTCAGGAGTGCGGCGGGTGCGCGCGCGCGCCCCCTGGTGGCCAAAATGCGAATCGCCGTTTAATTACGGCGATTCGCGCCCAGCTCCCCGACTGCCGCCGTGAAAAGACGGCGCGCGGTCGGGAAGCAGTTAACTAGTATGTAGAAAATTGGTTCTTCATTGTAATACAGTAATTAAGACCTATTTGTGGGTAAATCTGTCTCAGGGTATTACTTTAAAGGCTACCTGAGATTGCTTACCAAGGCTTCTATGGTGCATGGAAGGCTCCTACTCCAAGCTCAAGCCAGCCATAGCAGGAACCGGACAAGATTCAAATCATGTATGGTTAGGCGGAATGTACCCAAGTTGATTAAACAATCAACTTGGGTACAACCAGCCTGCCAGATTTGACATGCGATTATTGCTAGTGGCAATTTCCCCAACAGGAGAACACAATGGCTCCACGGAAGGGATTCTCCCATTAACACGGACTGTGTTGATAGGGCAATCAAGCAATTTTCTTTCCTGTAACCCATGGTTGTAGGAAAGAAAATCACTCGGTCTATGGACAGCTTTATACTTTGCTTGGTGCTCATGATCTTCTGTAGAATTAAATTCACAGTGCCAGGTGAAAAATACACAGTTGCTTTGTAGGCCTCACCTTCTGAAAGTGCTTGTTGGCTGTCTGCCATGCTGATTGAGTAGATTCAATAATTTAAAGTGGTATCAAACCCGAAAACAAAACTGTATTATATTTCAGCTTACCATTTCTTAGAATAGTATTAATGAGTTCACTCAGTAGAAGCAGTGGTAGTAGACAATTCTAACCAGATGTCCTATACCTTTAGAATTTTTTTTGGGCAGCTTCTAGAGTCATATATGAATTTGTACAGCGGAACCGCCATATGGTGCTTCCAAAAGTCAAGTGTGGGGACCAGTGGCAACTGATGTTTTTTTTTTTTTTGGGGGGGTGGCAGACAACCACCCCCCCATTCGGTCACTCGGTGGCACCCTCACCCCCCAGCACTTACCCCATTGGTGGCGGGTGGGCTACTATGGGCGGTGGGTGGCTTGTGGGCTCCTATGGGCAGCAGGCTCCTATAAGCGGCAGGTGGCTTGTGGGCTACTATGGGTGGCGGGCGGCTTGCGGGTTCCTATGGGCAGTGGGTTGTGGGCTCCTGTGGGCGGGTTGCAGGCTCCTGTGTCCGGGTGACGGGCTCATGACCCGATTCCTGATTGACTGGGAAGAGGATCAGTGTGGCTATAGCGAATATTCATTAGCTATTGTCATACAACTGGGTACTCTGCGCCCCGAGCCCACCCTTTTTTGAAGCCTATTAAAGCCTCTGTCTCTAATCACGTGCTTTAAAAACACACCCCGCCATTGGGATCCTTAGTCCGGCGCCCTGTATGTAGATCAAGGGGCCGGACACAGGACGGGGGGACGGCGCCTGTGTGCCCCTAATGGACAGGCCGCCATTGGTGGGGACTGAGGAAGAAGTATTGCCTTGCGAGCATAAAACAGTAACAAACCTAATAGTGTTCTCATGGCTCTAGCCGTGGCCTTTAATGTCCTTTAACAGACCACACTGTCCAGCAAAAGTGGCAGTTAGAAGTTTGAGACAAAACGTTTAACATTAACAGGAATGCTTACAAAGATCAGCTTTTATTCAATTATATAAAACTTTTCTCTTATGGAAAGAAAAAATAAATTGCTGGGCTCTGCTTTAATCTGTTAGTCAAGCCATCTAAATCTGCTAGTGCAGCTAACACTACTCTTTCCCTAGATTGTAAGTGTTGCTGTTCAAAGATGTCTCTGCTGCTCCTGCATCCAGAGCAGAGACACCATAATATGGGAAGTGTGTTACTGGCCAACTCATCAGGTGGAAAAACAGCCTAAAAAAAGAAATTGAAGGCAACCACCATATATAACAATTGGTTAGCAGGAATATACAGCAGGTAAAATAAGTATTGAACACATCACCATTTGAAATTTTCAGCACATGCCGGTAGCAACCCATGCAATCCATACATACAAAGAAGCCAAAACAAAAAAGTTCAGAAATTAAGTTGTGTTATAAAATGGAATGGCACAGGGAAAAAGTATTGAACACATGAAGAAAAGGAGGCACAAAAAGTCATGGAAAGCCAAGACACCAACTGAACTCTGTAATTGAAAAGCAGTCCTGCCCCTTGTCAAATTAATATCAGGTTCAGGCTCAACTGATGGACTATAAAAAGGTGTCTCATTACCAAAGTGTCACACAAAAACATCTCATGATGGATAAAAGCAAAGAGCTCTCTCAAGACCTTTGCAACCTTATGGTTGTAAAACATGCTGATGGCATTGGTTACAGAAGGATTTCTAAACTTCTGAATGTTCCAGTGCGCACTGTTGGGCGCCATAATCCAGAAGTGGAAAGAACATAATTTTACCATAAAGCGGTCATGATCAGGTGCTCCTCACAAGATGTCTGACAGAGGAATGAAAATAATTATCAGAAGAGTTGTGCAAGAGCCAAGGGCCACTTGTGGAGAGCTTCAGAAAGACCTGGAATTATCAGGTACAACTGTTTCAAAGAAAACAATAAGTAATGCACTTAACTGCCATGCCCTGTATGCACGCTCACTACGCAAGACTCCATTGCTGAAGAAAAAGCATATTGAAGCTTGTTTAAAATTTGCTGCACAACATTTAGACAAGCCTGTGAAATACTGGGAGAATATAGTCTGGTCAGATGAGTCCAAAATTGAACTCTTTGGATGCCATAATGCACACCATGTTTGGAGGTCAAATGGCACTGCACATCACCCCATAAACACCTCCATACCAACAGTGAAGTTTGGAGGTGGGAACATCTGGTGTGGGGCTGTTTTGCAGCATACAGTACTGGCAAACTTCACAAGGAAGGATGAATGGAAAAACGTACCAAGATATTCTTGATAAAAAATCTGCTGCCATCTACCTGGATGATGAAGATGAAACGAGGGTGGACATTTCAGCAAGACAATGATCCCAAACACAAAGCCAAGAAAACTCTCAATTGGTTTCAAAGAAATGAAAGCTGCTAGAATGTCTCAGCCAATCACCTGACTTGAATCCAATAGAAAATCTATGGAAAGTGCTAAAGATCATAGAAGAGGCCCACAGAACCATCAAGATTTGAAGACTGTGTGGAAGAATAGGCCACAATCACACCTAAGCAATGCATGTGACTAGTATCTCCATACAGGAGACGTCTTGAAGCTGTCATTACCAACAAAGGATTTTGTACAAAGTACAATTAAATAAAGCAAATTTCAGTTAGCGTGTTCAATACTTTTTCCCTGTGTCATTCCATTTTATTACACAGAACTTTATTTCTGACCATATTTTAGTTTCTTTGTATGTATGGATTACATGGGCTGTTACCGACATGTGGTGAAAATTTCATGTCAATAGCTCCTTTAGAAACCTTAACCTAGAAAAATGGTGACGCGTTCAATACTTATTTTACCCGCTGTATTATTTTTTGTTTTTGGGTTTAATACTGCTTAAATTCATTGACCTGGGGCAAGTATGCAGATCCGGGTGTTCCTGGTCAAAGGTGGTGACCTTTCATGCCACAAGCTGATTAGGAATCATTGACTCAGCAAATAGAAAAGTCAGATGTAGCCAGCCAACAAGCATTTTCAGAAGGAGATTAACAGTGGCAACCTACATATTCGTGTCAGACAGCTTCCCTTTAATGGTAAATCTCCAAAAAACTTGCTCAGGGCAAGTTTGTAGACAATCCAGATCAGGAAAGGAAGGATCAGAACATGTTCCTTCATACACAATTTAGTTCCAGTCAATGTGGAAATTGGTATTTAATGTGAGATTACACAAATATTACCGCAGATTTTGCACAGCTGGAGATCACAGCCAACCATGGTAAAGAACTAACTCTGTTAGTGCTTTTAAATTTAAGTGGAAAATAACTGCAACTCAGCATATCAAAAGCAATGAGCGTTCACATGAAACTGATTGCTACGAAACAGACAAGTTACCATTGTACAGCGAACTCTGTGTAGTGACAGCCCTGCTTAATGGACTAACGAGCGCTAGTGGAGTGCCGAACTCTCAGCTTCGTCTGCTAACAGGGAGTCAACTATACATCCCTCCTTCCATAGACAGGTGCTACAGCGATATTAAAAGACAGGAATAAAATTAATTTTAATGAGCATTGTTAATTAAACCTGGAAATCAAAGGGAGCAGAGTTGTGGGAATTTGTAGCAAAATGAAAATGAAGCCAAATCTAGCTGCAGGGGGAATTGCTGGGATGAAATTAAATGTAATGTGGGCTGTGTTTGTTAATGCCTATCACACATCACAGTGAATTAGTCTTGAAAGCCAAGTGTGTCTCCGCTCTGTAGAAAGGCCTAGTGAAAGGAAAGACATTCAGATTTAACACGGAACACAACTGTATTTCAGGTTAGAGGATGGGGATCTCTACATTGTCATTGTAGTTAAAGTACTTGAAAATCTTGGCTCAGCTTCCCATACAGATTTTTTATACTGTTTTAGACACAGTAATTTTATTAGATTTTTCAAATTCCCTACTTTATGCATATTTATAAGCAGACGTAGGTATGTCTGTCATGTCAGGTCATACTAGGCCTGGTTCAGACTAGTGCGATCTCAGATGTGACTTTAGGCTCCATGCACACTAGCGTTTTTTTTTATTTCCTAGGAGTTATTAGCATTTTTTTCTGCTCCTAGAATTTAAATAGTGTTATCCTATGTGCCCATACACACTACATTAGGCCATTAGCATTTTTTGAGCTTGCACCGCAGCACAGGTCTTTTTTGTTTTATTTTAAAGGTCCCGTTGTCACGTGACCTTTTAAAAACTGGCCCGCTTTAGCGCTGTTTTGCCCGTACCTCAATGTGAAAGTAGCCTTAGAAGCATTTAGGAGCAGTACCAATTTATTAGCGTTTCTGCAGTACATGAAGAAGAAAAAGCTCAAAAAAATCTGTTCGTAGTATTTTAATAGCTTTTAGGAGCATTCAGCATTTTTTTTCTGCAGGAAAAACACTCAGAGAAACTCTACAAAAACATTTTTTTTTCTCCTAGACTCTGAACCACAAAAAAAAATGCTAATGTAGTGTGGATGGGCACATAGGATAACACGATTTAGCTTCTAGGAGCAGAAAAAAAAAATGCTAATAACCACTTCTAAGAACTTAAAAAACGCTAGTGTGCATGGAGCCAGCTTCTAAAAGTTACTAAAATGCTATTACCAGCTGGCACAAAAAATTTTATCAGTATTTTCCATCCAGCATTTTTTTTTCTAGCATTTTTTAAGCTTATAAAAAAATTATAATGTGCATGGAGCCTTAGTTGCACAGAATCGCACAACAATGGTAATAATATTATTTTCAATGGTGCCTGTTCACATCAATGAAGCACATTGTTTTTTTTTTGTTTTTTAAATGCATGTGCTACTTTGGTGTGGATGCAGCGTGATTTTGGCCCCTTAGACTTCAATCAAAAAGCGCCAAAAAAGGTGTAAAATGCATGTACATGCTCATGTTTTTAGTGCCTTTTTGGCAAACTTTTGTGTATAAAATCCAATCTCCTCCTTCCATAAAACAAAAAAAAAAAGCATGAAAAATGTTTTTTAGGCCTCATACACACGGACGTTTCTTAAAAAATAAACAAAACGTCGGGCCCGACGTTAAGGAAGAAAAAAAATCGGCGTTATGCATAGGCGTCAATAGGCGTTTTTTTTTAAAAAATCATCCCTCTGCTATTTTTCAACCTAAAAACGCTGGCGTCAAAAAACGCCGGTTAACGCTGGTACAATATTAGTTTTGCGGCATCGGCGTCAAAAAATGCCAAAACGCTACAGCCTCAGAACACACTGGCCATGGGTTCTAGTTTCAGCTCACTTACGCCGACGCCATCTACAGCTCAAAAACGTCTGCGTTTTCATGGGGCCATTGACTAACATGGAGAGCTACAAAAAACGCTGGCGTCAAAAAACGTCCGTGTGTATGAGGCCTAAAAAACATGTCAAAATCACACTACAAAATCGCACTGAAAATCGGATCAAGTTGCAGCTGCACTAGTGATCTTTTTTTTACTGCTTTGGCTATTTTAGCATGCAGTTACAATAAAACAATATCACGGTTTGTAAAGGACTCTTTTTTTAATTTGGTGTTTAATATCATAATGCTTTGCAGCCTCCTTAAAGGTTTGTAACGTATCACTCATATAAATATGTAATCATGACTGATACGACGCAGTCTGTAATAAAGACTGCAGATCCCTCATTGTAATGCTTTCCCATGCTAACTACAGCAAACAAATGCATGGGTACTGTGCATCTCTATTTGACAAGGCTGGTTGTTCTACTTGCTTTTAATCACTATGTTATAATAAAAATTCATCATATGATATTGTCAGACAGAATATGTAAATAAACATTAAGGCGGATGCATATGCTGGCTCATTCGCATGAAAGGTATGAAAATCGGAGCAATAAAAACCAAATGAAGGCTTACTTCTTCATACAGTATGTGAACACGTTTCAACTGTAAGCTCCATTATTTTCACAACCTATGATATTTCTCTTCTTTACTAGGTTCTTCATACATTGCGATGTGCTACCTAATTGTACAGATTAAATGATGCATTGTATAAAACTGGGAATTTAATGGAGATCTGTGGTCAAATGTATTTTATTCAATGTGAGTTTATTGAGTGCTTAAGACAAATACGGGATACAGAATGTAGAAAAAGGGGAAAGGGTACAATGGCTCTAATTGAACATGAGGTTCCTTCAATAATTTTTCTGATGCGAGTATGTTTGCATAGTTACTAAAGTTCTGTTACCAATCAATTACAATTTTGCGCCTACAAACCTTCAGCAATAAAACCGTCATTTTTTTATTTGAATGAAAATTATGTTATGATATATACCGGTATATATAATATGTGTTATCTTAAAGTACATTGTCTAATTATCCTCCCGTTTAGGTTTATAAATGTGTCAGCAGAATTCATTTTAAATAAAGAATACAAAAATGGACAATTTACGTTTCCTTTTTTAACTGCATTTACAATAATGCTAATAACTAATGAAATGATAAACAAATTAAAAACATGATTAAAATAATTTTGCAAAACTTTTAGGAATTCCAACTGTTATGATCGTACATATTCGATGCAGGAAATTTTTCGATGGCCCTCAGAAGTATAAAAATAGTATAGGGAATTTGTATAATGTATATTTTATTGCACACATTTCCTGCCTGTAAATATTGTATAAACTTTAAACCTTTCCAATAAAAATACACACCTCAGTAATATTCATGAAGCCATGGTCCACGCACAGGAATGCACAGCTAAAATTCCAACATGGCAGTCAATGTGCATTTTGAAGCACAGCTTTCAATGGTAATGTTTACCCAGCTACCACCTATCACACCCTTAGGCCTCATGCACACAGGACATTTTTTGACTGTTTTACAGCTGCTGCAGATGTTTTTTTCCTACAGTCAATAAACTCTCCATCATGTTGTCCTATGTGATCATGCACACTAAGGGCCGGTTCACATTGTAGCGAGGCGGAGCGGCGCGATGCGGCGCTCCAGGCGATCTCAAAGCGGCTTGCTAGGAGACTTCTATCATAGAAGTCAATGCAAGCCGCCTGAGATCGCCCTAAAAATAGTGCAGGGACCATTTTTCTAATGCGGAGCGAAGCGATTCGCTCCTATTAGAACGGTCCCATTTGCACAGCATTGAGGCGAATTGTCAGGCGACTCAAGTCGCCTGACAATTCGCCTAGATGTGAACGGGGCGCGAAGTCGCGCCGCTCCGCCCCGCTGCAGTGTGAACCGGCCCTTAGGCTGTTATCAACTGTTTTGGGCAGTGACGTTTTTTGAGCTGTAAAAAAAAACAACCCAAGACTAGTAGGTCCTGAGAGACGTTTTTCAGCTGTAAAAACTCTCTAACGCTCAAAAACAAGCAAGAACACCGATCAATAACGTTTTTGGACGTTTTAGATCCATTGAGGGGGAAATATATATATATATTTAAATGTAACTAGTACATTGTTTTGGCTTGGCTTGTTATCAGTACAGTAAACCACAGACTGGGAAAGAAGACAAGTGACGTGCAAGACAGCAGAGCAAGGGGGTCAGTTCACAAGTCTGCTGCTCCTTCACTGTCCAATCACAGCCTGGGGGTAGAGGGAGGACCTAGCAGTGCTCTTTAAAGTGCTACTAAACCCAAGACCCTGCATTCACTATATCTGCTCTCCCACAGTACACGGAAATGCAATTATTTTAGTAAATTTAAACTGCTAAATACCTTTTCTCATCAGCAGTATATAGCAGTCTTGTGCATTCTATTAGTTCCTGGTAAAGCTTGTAGGAAGAATTTTCATACTGCTCTGAGCTGTCCTATCAGGATCCAGGACCCCTGATCCTCTGCCTAGACAGTGTTGATTGGCCCTGTGCTGATCACATGAATTCTTCCAAAGAATAAAAAAAACTCTCTAGCAATAAACACCAAAGTGAACATGTGCATCCTGACTCCAAAGGCTCTGTCTTATCAGGAATAGTTCCAATTGTCAGTGAAAGAAGAAGAGGAGGATCAGAGAAGACAGGATCAAACAGCCTTTTTACACAATGTAGAGGATTAACCCGTTAGGTTCCACGGTGAGTATAACAAGCATGCTTTACTGCATATGCATACTGATTTTACGGTTGTGGGTTTAGTCCTTTATACTTGCTTTGGCTTCAACACACATTAACAGCTAGTTTACACTTTCTTCAAAACAAGGCTTCAGACAGGCTTTGTTAAAGCTTTCTGAGTGCTAGTCAAAGCTCATGTCACTAAATTAAATGGTTAGCTTACATTCCTGTTTACACCTCGCTTTTGCTTTGCTTTCCTTTGGCTTAGCTTAAAAAATGATACCCCACGTAGCTTTGGTGGTGCTTCAAAGCGTCTTCAAATCCTCCATAGAAGTCTATGGCAAAGCTCGCTTGAAGCCTCACCAAAGCCCCACCAAAGGCTCATTGAAGTCCCACAGAAGCCTCATCGAAGCACCAAGCAAAAGCAAGGTGTAAACATTTTATTTAGTGACAGGAGCTTTGACTGGCATTCAGAGAGCTTAAACAAAGCGTGTCCGAAGCCATGTTTTGAAACAAGTGTAAACTAGCATAAAAGTCGGGTCACCAACCAAGCTATGCTGACTAGTGAGATGCAGGTTGAGTTCTGGGCTCAACCAGAACATTAGCGGTTTATATTTTGATGAACAGTTAAACTAAATGGCCTGTTCACCCACTCACCACAGAAAACCTCTAGCTGTGCAGGAAGTCTTTCAGTAGCAGTATCATTGTGGCCACTAAATGAATGACAGCTACCCGCTCAGGGCTCATGGATGCTAGGATGATGGTGGCCCTGGAAATCCTAGCAACCAGTGACTCCTCTCTGGCCAGCTGCTAAATGTAAACAATGGAGTTGGGGATGCTGGTTGATGTAATTGACCAAATATGGCCTAGACACACAGTGTCATTAGTTACTAGCATGCTAGTGGCTAATAGCATCCTAGCAACCATGATGTCATTGACATAATCCAGGGCTGCCCATAGGGTTGTCTGCAATTTAAAACTTAAAAGAAGTGGGCAGCAGGATAGCCTCTGCTAGGCATCCTAGCAACAACTGAATCTGTGCAGTGAAATAGTGGTTGTCACCAAGGTTCTACCAACTATTGATGCTTTGCTGTCATTTTTAACATTTTACTCTTAGCCCTGACACAGAAGGTATTTTATTTTATATTTGCTAACTTTAACCAATAGAAATTAGAATTCCAGCCAATCCAGGATGGAGGGAAGCTATGAATGTATGCAGGCCAACTGAACAGGCAAACTTCTGAAGGTCAAGGTATTTGTACGCAGAGGTTTCACAGCTGCTATCTAAGGATTGCTACAGGGCTGAGACACAAGAAAGAGAGAAATGAAGAGCCTCTATACACAGATACTGGTAGATGGAATAACATGGGTTACTGCATTACTTTAACTGACAATTGCACGGTCGTGTGATGCTGTACCGAAATAAAATTGATGTCCTTTTTCTCCAATCGTCTTCCAGGACAGCCCTGAAGATATATGGCTCCTCCATCCGGGACAGGAAACACCAGCAACCCAGAACTGAAAAGGTGGTCCTCCAGGCCTCTCCCTCAGTTTTTGGTGTTTTGTGCCAGACGGGAAGGAAGCATTAGGAGGAAGGGGAACCATGTCGCAGGGCTATCCTGGAAGGCCCCTGGTGTACCGCCAGCCTGCGCGCCCCTCCGTCCATGTACGGGAGGAGAGGGCTGCGGAGCCACTTCTGCCCAAAGCTCAGAGAGAGCAAGGACCTCTGAGCCCTTCCCCACCCCTACAGGTCTCGGTACCTTGTGGCAGCAACGGCTGCGCCGTGGACGGTCACGCCCGCTCTTACTCTCGCGTTCTCCCCCCTGTCCTTGGGGGGGGCTGGGCGGAGGCGTCGGGTGTGGGAGGCGGCCGTCAGACGCCGGTCACCCGGGAGGAGCCGGGGGAGGCATCGGGAGGCGGGGTTACGGCGCTCCAGGGAACAGGAAGTGAGGTAAGCTTCCTGCAGAGGACAAGGGTCAGGGGGCGCCGGGGAGTACTTCCGCTCTCGTGTTCAGCGCGGCAGTGGCTGCACAGACATCCGGAAGCCCGAGGAACCCACAGTGCTGCAGAGCGGGCGTGTGGGGGACACCTGGATGAATGGAGGCATCTGCATCACAGGCAGTGGACCCCGGTCCAGTGGGCGCCGGCCCCTCCCAGGTAAGGGTGGGGAGGGACCCCACTAGTACTCTGGGGGGGAGGAGGAAGGGTTGTCTCATGCCATAGCTAGCAGGGAGCTAGGTGGAGGATGGCACTTACCCCTAGGAATTACGACACAGTGGTGGTTCTGATCCTATGGGGGAGAATGGTCAGTTTTATGGTTGTTTTCTCTGTCTGTTTTGTTTTAGACAAAGACGCAGGAGAAAGCCCAAGCCAGGAAGAGGTGTGCAGTTTGCGCAGCGAAGCTTGCGTCAAACTGGGAAAAGCCACTTTGCCCAGAGTGTATTGGGAGTTTAGTGAAGGAGGACACGGTCGCAGCGTGTCATAGCATCCTATCCTCAGTGAAGGAGGAGATCGTCTCTACCTTCCAGTCCTTTAAAGGAATGTTAGATAGGGTTCAGGGTCCGACTATCAGTATGCCCTCCTTATCAGAACCCAGTCGGGGAGAGCGAAGAAAGGTCACTCGCGGCTTCCCAGGCAGGCTCAGAGTCAGAGCCAGAAGAAGAAGATGAGCTCACTAAAGGTAGATGCAACCTATCTCTGGATGATGTGGGGGATTTATTAAAGGCCTACTATGACAACCTGGAAATAAAGAAGGAAACGGTACAGCTCTCTAAGCATGACCGTATGTATCTCGGATCAGCTACGCAGAAAGCCAGGGTATTCACCGTACACAGTTCCATTGTGGAAGCCATCCTGCTGGAATGGGAGCATCCAGAAAGGAGGCCCTTTCTTTCGGGCAATCTCAAAAGGCGTTTTCCATTTGATAAAGATACGGCTCAACCATGGAATAAGATTCCGAAGTTGGATGCTCCTTTAGCCAAAGTTTCAAGAAAGACGGATTTAGCTTTTGATGACTTAGGGTCTTTAAAGGACCCAATGGATAAAAGGAGCGATGTGCTGTTAAAAAGGGCATGGAATGCCTCATCAATTAGCCTCAAGCCTGCGTTGGCCGCCACCTGTGTTGCCAGAAACGTAGATTGCTGGCTGACAAAGTTGCAGTCTCATATCACAGCAGGGACATCTAGACAGCAATTGTTGAAGGCATTTCCGCTTATGTTTAAGGCGGTTGGGTTTTTGGCAGACGCATCGGCGGAGTCATTGAAGCTGGCAGCGAGATCATCAGCCTTGGTAAATGCGGCTAGGAGAGCGGTATGGCTAAAGGCTTGGCCGGGGGATACGGCCTCTAAACTCAAGCTGTGCGGTTTTCCCCTTTTCAGGGGACTACTTGTTTGGGCCATTGTTACAGGAAGCCCTGGAGCACACACAAGACAAAAAGAAAGCATTCCCAGAAAAGAAGAAAAAGCAGGAAGGGAAGCGGCCTTTTCATAGCTTTGAGCAACCGAGTCACCAGGGCAAAGACAGTCACCCAAAGAAGCATTGGTCGGGCCACAAGGGGCGTGGGAGAGGAGGAGTCCTATTTAATCCTCCTCAAACCACCCCAAAGACCAAGTGACGCCTGCAGCCCTGTGGGAGGCCCAGCTACTTCAAGTCCATTTATCCTGGACATCATAGGAGGCGGATACAAGTTGGAATTCAAGTCAGCCCCCCCCCAAATTCCTGGTTACCCATCTACTAGGGGATCGGGAGAAAGCCAGAGCCCTCTGTCTATCGTTGGGCGACCTGGTGGACCAGAGGGTCCTCAAGGGGGTACCCTTGGAGGAACAAGGGCAGGGGGTGTACTCTCATGTATTCGTGGTCTGGAAACCCTTGGGCAAGTACAGGTTGATTCTAAACCTTCGACCTCTGTGCAGGTCTTTGAAATACAAAAGATTCAGGATGGAGTCTATCTTCACAGTCTCGGAGCTCCTGTTTCCGGGGTGTTTCATGGTCACTGTGGACTTGAGAGATGCTTATCTCCATATCCCCATCCATGGGGATCATCAGAAGTACCTCAGGTTGGCAGTCAAGATACAGAGATTTTACACTATCAGTTCCGGGCACTTCCGTTTGGGCTGGCGGCCTCACCAAGAACCTTTACAAAGGTGCTGGCGGAGGCCTTATCCCCTCTGCGGATGAAGGCCATAACGGTGACTCCATACCTGGACGATCTCCTGTTTGTGGCAGCTTCGGCACAGCAACTGGAGAGGGACTTGAAGGTGGCACAGGGATTCTTGCAATCCCTGGGGTGGTTGAGCAACTGGAAAAAATCTCAGCTTATTCCTAACCAGGAGGTGTCTTACCTCTGCTACAGAATCTCGTTCACAGAGAAAAGATTTTTCTCCCGCTGGAGAAAATAGAGAAAGTGAGCCTGGTTGTGGCACAGTTACAGAGCAGTCGGGTGGCCCGGGTCAGGGAGGTTATGTGCGTAGTGGGTCTGATGACATCTTGCTTTCCGACGGCTCCCTGGGCAAGATGCCATCAGAGGCCGCTGCAAAACCACATGTTATCTTGTTGGGACGGCAGCCAACAGGGCTTGGAGTCCCTTATGCCCTTACCGACCAGGATCAGGAGGTCGCTGTGGTGGTGGAGAGACAGGCACAATCTAGAAAAAGGTCTAGAGTGGGCCAGGCCAGAGTCTCTGATAGTTACAACAGATGCCAGTTCTTTCGGGTGGGGAGCCCACCTGAAGGAAAGCCTGGCACAGGGGACATGGTCTGCTCAGGAAGCCAAGAGGTCCTCAAATCAGAGGGAACTGTTGGCCATCCAGAGGGCCTTACAGGCCTTCCAACCACAGCTGAAAGGACAGCATCTGCAGGTTCGTACCGACAATGCGGCAGCAGTCGCATATGTAAACAAGCAGGGGGGGATGAGAAGCCCTGCCCTGCAGCAGATCGCAGGGGAACTATTCTCCTGGGCAGAGTGGAACCTGGCGTCTCTAAGTGCTGTGCATCTGAAGAGGACTCAGAATTCCTTAACGGACTTTTTGAGTCGTCAACAGGTGAAGCAGGACGAATGGGCCCTCAACTGGGAAGTGTTCCAGGAGATAGTACTAAAGTGGGGATGTCCGGAGGTGGACCGTTTTGCCTCGGAAGAAAACAAGAAGGTCACAGAGTTCTATTTTCTATGCCCTGGGGACCGAGCCAGAGGGATAGATGCCCTAGCCAGTGCATGGGAGTACAATCTCTGCTATACCTTCCCTCCAGTGAGGCTAGTAGCAGCAGTGATCTGGAAGTTTATGAAGGAGAAGGTGGACTTAATCTTAATAGCGCCCTTCTGGCCAAGAAGGCCGTGGTTTGCCAGCGTCAAGAGACTGGCGGTAAAGCCCCCAATCTTTCTCCCGGTGAGGCCAGACCTGGTGTCTCAGGGACCGGTACTACACCCTCAGGTGGAGGTCCTCAGGCTGACAGCCTGGTATCTGAGGAACAGCTCCTAAAGAATCAGGGATTCTCGGATAGGGTGGTATGTACGCTGCTAGCTTGCCGAAAGCCGGTAACCAGAGCGATATATGGCAAAGTTTGGAAACGCTTTAATGCTTGGCTGGTGGAAGAGGGTCATTCGGAACCAGGCATCCCGCAAATCCTGGATTTTTTCCAAGCGGGTGTGGAATTGTGCCTGTTTTTTAGTACGTTGAAAGCACAAGCGGCAGCCTTGAGCGTATTTATTCAGGTTTCACTCCAGCAGGATCAATTTGTCAAGAATTTCTTTAAGTCCCTGGCCAGAGCCAGGCCGGTTAGGGTTCAGGCCTGCCCAACCTGGGACCTTCCATTGGTGCTAGGGGCGCTTACAGGAAGTCCTTTCGAGCCTCTAGATAAAGCGGGGGTCAAGTGGGTCACTCTCAAGTCCGCTTTTTTGATAGCAATTACCTCAGCCAGAAGGGTGAGTGAGTTGCAAGCACTCTTAATACGGGAGCCTTTTTTACGTTTTTTTGAGGACAGGGTGGTGCTAAAAACCGACCCTGGGTTCCTCCCTAAGGTGTCTACGCCTTTTCATAGGGAGCAGGGCATTGTCCTGCCAACTTTTTTCTCATCCTCAGAGGATAGTGAGGAAGGTAGATGTGATTTAGTAGATGTAAGAAGGTCCCTGCTAAGGTATTTAGAGATTAGTAGGGACTTTAGAAAGTCAGAGTCTTTGTTTGTGAATTTCTCGGGAGCGCATAAAGGGGGTAGAGCGACCAAATCCTCTATTGCTAGGTGGATTAGGGCAACGATTGTGGATGCATACAGGTTGGCAGGAAGGCAGGCGCCATTAGTCAGGGCACACTTGACCAGGGAAGTGGCAACTACGTGGGCTGAGAGGGCTGGTGCCACCCCGGAGGACATCTGCGGGGCAGCAACATGGTCTAGCTATTCCACGTTTGCCAAACATTACCGCTTAGACCTGTTAAGGGAAAAGGAACAGGCATTTGGTCGGAAGGTTCTCCAGGCAATGGGCCCACCCTAAGCAGTGTAAGTTCCTTGTTTATTATCTCAGGGCTGTCCTGGAAGACGATTGGAGAAAACCGGAGTTAGACTTACCAGTAACTCTTTTTCTAGGAGTCTTCCAGGACAGCCTAGTTTTCCCACCCTAATCTTGTGTTGGTACAGGTGAGGTGTACTAACATTATACAAGTGTGTTGTGTTTTTCAGGCCTTCCGGCGGTTCTTGGGGAGACTGAGGGAGAGGCCTGGAGGACCACCTTTTCAGTTCTGGGTTGCTGGTGTTTCCTGTCCCGGAGGGAGGAGCCATATGTCTCAGGGCTGTCCTGGAACACTCCTTGAAAAAGAGATACCGGTAAGTCTAACTCCGGTTTTTCCCACAAATAGAGCTTTCTTTTGGTGGTATTTGATCACCTCTGCGCTTTTTATTTTTTGCGCTCTAAACAAAAAAAGGCAGACAATTTTGAAAAAACAAAACAATATTTTTTACTTTCTACTATAAAACATATCCAATAAAAAAAATGTAAAAAATCAAATTTCTTCATAAATTTAGGCCAATATGTATTCTGTTACATATTTTTGATTAAAAAAAATCCCAATAAGCATATGATTGGTTTGCGCAAAAGTTATAGCGTCTACAAACAATGGGATAGATTTAGGGACTTTTTATTTTTTTAAATATTTTTTTTCTAATAATGGCGGCGATCAGCAATTTCTAGTGGGACTGCGACATTGCGGTGGACAAATCTGACACTAAGTGACACTTTTTGGGGACCAGTGACACCAATACAGTGCTAAAAAATGCACTGTCACTGTATAATTTACACTGGCAGGAGAGGGGTTAACATCGGGGGCAATCAAAGGGTTTAGTGTGCTCCTAGGGAGTGCCTTCTAACTGTGTGGGGAATGGTTTAACTGGAGAAAGAGAGATCCGTGTTCCTGATTAGCAGGAACACAACATCTCTCTTTCTCTCTGACAGAACAGCGGTCTGCCTTGTTTACATAGGCAGACCGCCACTCTGCCTCTCCAGCGAACGATCGGCGGGTCCTGGTGGCGATTGCGGCCGTGGGACCTGCTGATTGGCTCCCGCTGTCTACCAAATTTTGGCACTGCACCAAGCGCGTTTTGTGATGGGAGTTTTTGCGTATTTTGTTGCGCAGAAAATGCAACCCATGTTTGGGAT
The DNA here is from genome assembly GCA_018402905.1 of Glandirana rugosa. Classification (NCBI taxonomy): domain Eukaryota; kingdom Metazoa; phylum Chordata; class Amphibia; order Anura; family Ranidae; genus Glandirana; species Glandirana rugosa. The sequence continues at coordinate 453,854 of BLSH010308315.1, forward strand.
GTCAATAAGAAATTTAGCATCTTTTTCATTGCTTACATTCAGAAATGATTGCCGTTGGATGTAGGTATGAGCACTATGGCCATATGCATTATATTGTTAGCGATGCTGTTGGACACCTTCCTATCTTTTACCATTGGAAAGCTGCAGTGCGGTCATGCCAAGAATGTTTGAGAGCAGGGAATTCCTGTAGTTCATGTAAAAAACATATGACCTTTAGATCAGTAAAATAACCTCTGAAGCAAGGTATTCTCAAACAGTAGTATAGAAATAGAGTTTTCTCACTCCCAGCAGATTCACTGTTGGTCGGACTGAAGACTGAAATGGCTGAAAGGCTCAGTGGCTTCTTAACCACTTCAGCCCCGGAAGGATTTCCCACTTTAGGACCAGAGCACTTTTTGCGATTCGGCACTGCGTATCTTTAACTGACAATTGCGCCATCGTGCGACTTTGTACCCAAACAAAATTGACGTGCTTTTTGCCCCCACAAATAGAGGTTTCTTTTGCTGGTATTTGATCACCTCTGCGTCAATTCTGATCACCGCTATAAACAAAAGAAGAGCGACAATTTTGAAAAAAAAAATACTTCCTCATATTTGTGGTAAAAAAAAAATCGCAATCTGCGTATATTTGGTTTGCGCAAAAGTTGTTGCGTTTACAAACCATGACAATTAATTTATGGCGTTTTTACTTTAATTTTTTTTTTTTTTACTAGTAATGGTGGTGATCTACAATTTTTATCAGGACTGCGATATTGCGACAGGCATGTCAGACATTTTTGACACTTTTTTTAGGACCACTGACATTTATACAGCGATCAGAGCTAAAAATAGCCATTGATTACTGTATAAATGTCACTGGCAGGGAAGGGGTTAACCTGCAGGGGGCGATCAAGGGGTTAACTGTGTTCCCTCACTGTGTTCTAACTGTGTGGGGGCTGGGCTGCCAGGGGCATGACAAATCTAACTTATCCCGAATACAGGTAACAGTAGATCTGTCATGCTGCCTGTCAGAATGGGGAACAGCCGTGATTACATTGGCGGTTCCCCTTTCCTGCTGTGTAGTAAGCAATCGCGGGTCGCCGCGGACACGCTGAGGGAGCTCGCCCCCTAGCCGCACCTGCACGAATCGCCATTTACAGATTCGCGTTACGCTGCCACTCTGCAGCAGTGGATCTACGCGACACGGTCTGGAAGTGGTTAAGTAGTTGTTCATTAACTTTCTAATAGTAAGTATCTATTTCCCTGGCTTGGAACAGGTAGACAAGCTCATGCCTATGCATTTCTAATAAAAGAAAGTGTTTCCCTGAGCTCTAAGTACTAAATGTGTCCAGTAAAGGTGACTGACAGCTGTGAAAATGTATTATCATTTTACAGATCAGATAAGAGACCTTGTAAAAACAATAATTCAAAGAATAAAAGGTGTGGCGCTAAGTGTAATCAGTCGGCATCTAAAATAAAGTTATAATCAAACATAAAAAATGTATACAGTGTTCAATCAAGGTCCACAGTGGACATATATATATGTATATATATATATATATATATATGTATGTCCAGTGTCCAAATAAAGAAAAAAGAGAGAAGGTGATAAAAAAATTCCCAACATGTAGTGCAGGTGGAAAAAAGTGAATGTCTTCTTCAAGGGCTCACAGAGAGCAAAGTGGTGTAATTCAACAGTAGAATGAGTAATGTAGATGGCTCCTTACCAGATTAGATGGACTCTCATGACCATACAGCCAGAGAGTCAAATGCGCTTGTGTGGTACTACCCTCCACAAGGATCTCAGGCACTCTCCACCGGTGTCTTGGGAAGGAAGTCAGCGTCTCCCCGCAGCTTAAATATACGGATGAAGTTGACTCAGTTTCCTCCTTTGACGCACTCCAGTGTGCCTGGTTAGTAGGAGCTCACAAGGTAGGTATGTGTTTTTAGCCCACAATAAATAGTGGTGATTTTACTACACTAGTGCAGTTCCCTTCGTTTTCTCTCCACATACCTACCTCCGATTTGGACATGTGTCCAGGACTCCTCTGGCTCTCAGTTTCGGGCTATTCAAGTATTGGCAGGAGCTTTGTGAGTTACAGCAAGGTTTGATATATTTTCTCACATAATATATTCTTTAGTATGTGAGTGGACCCTATATACTAATAGCTATTTTTGAATTTTTCCAGTATCATCTTTTCTAAAACTCCTGATGAGTGGTTGAAACACCACGAAACGCGTTGAGTTCCGTATCAAGGGCTCCCCTTACAGAGTTCCATATTTGGGACTCTTATTATAAACATTGATCAAGGATACCCTGACAAGTCCTATTTTTATTGATTTCTATACCTTCTTATATAGGATGGACGAGCCATTTTTGAATCCTATTATTAATGCATTTATATTGATCTGTGTAAATATATTGTATGGCTGTTTTTCATCATGCTTTTTGATCACTGTAGCATGCACACAGTATATGAAGAATCATTTGATCAGTGTATCATGTTTTATATGGGAGACTGTCTTTGACATATAATAAACCTATGTATGCTTTATGACCATTTATATGATTTTTTGTGACTATGATCTATGTGCTTCAATCATGGCAAGTTGACATTATATACATTTATGACCTTTTTTACACAGTTTCATACATTATCAGACATGGTGGCAAATCTCATTTAAAGACCCAAATCTTCTTTCCTCTTTCTTTTTTGTGCATTCAATATAGAGGGGTGGAGACCTGCCACTACGGGACGCACCAGATAACATGCCTTTGTCCTTAAAGCTGGAAAAACACTGCTCAAATTTTGGCTGATTTCTGCTCAATCGGCTGAAATTAAGGCCATGGGTTGCCCTGTTGACCCCAACTGGGCTTGACAAACTTTGATGAAAAAAATCTAAGGAACCTGTTGAAAAATTGTTGGCCGAACAGTGCTTGCATCCTAACAGGATGTCTCAGCTGCTTGAATACAATAGCTGGCAGCAGAGACTGCTCCATCCATGCTATTTAGCATGGATGGCGGAATCTGGTTCAATGTGTGTATATCTAGCCAGGTAAGCCAGGCATATAGCATGGATGGAGGAATCTGGTTCAATGCATGTATATCTAGCCAGGTAAGCCAGGCATATAACATGGATGGAGGAATCTGGTTCAATGCGTGTATATCTAGCCAGGTAAGCCAGGCATATAGCATGGATGAAGGAATCTGGATCAATGTGTGTATATCTAGCCAGGGAAGCCACGTATATAGCATGGATGGGGAAATCTGGTTCAATGCGTGTATATCTAGCCAGGTAAGCCAGGCATATAGCATGGATGGCAGAATCTGGTTCAATGCGTGTATATCTAGCCAGGTAAGCCAGGTATATAGCATGGATGGAGGAATCTGGTTCAATGCGTGTATATCTAGCCAGGTAAGCCAGTCATATAGCATGGATGGAGGAATCTGGTTCAATGCATATATATCTAGCCAGGTAAGCCAGGCATATAGCATGGATGGAGGAATATGGTTCAATGCGTGTATATCTAGCTAGGGAAGCCAGGCATATAGCATGGATGGAGGAATCTGGTTTAGTGCGTGTATATCTAGCCAGGCATATAGCATGGATGGAGGAATCTGGTTCAATGCGTGTATATCTAGCCAGGTAAGCCGGGCATATAGCATGGATGGAGGAATCTGGTTCAATGCGTGTATATCTAGCCAGGGAAGCCAGGCATATAGCATGGATGGAGGAATCTGGTTGAGTGCGTGTATATCTAGCCAGGCATATAGCATGGATGGATGAATCTGGTTCAATGCGTGTATATCTAGCCAGGGAAGCCAGGCATATAGCATGGATGGAGGAAACTGGTTCAATGCATGTATATCTAGCCAGGGAAGCAAGGCATATAGCATGGATGGAGGAATCTGGTTCAATGTGTGTATATCTAGCCAGGGAAGCAAAGCATATAGCATGGATGGAGGAATCTGGTTCAATGCGTGTATATCTAGCCAGGGAAGCCAGGCATATAGCATGGGTGGAGGAATAGGGTTCAATGAGTGTATATCTAGCCAGGGAAGCCAGGCATATAGCATGGATGGAGGAATAGGGTTCAATGAGTGTATATCTAGCCAGGGAAGCCAGGCATATAGCATGGATGGAGGAATCTGGTTCAATGCGTGTATATCTAGCCAGGGAAGCAAAGCATATAGCATGGATGAAGGAATCTGGTTCAATGCGTGTATATATAGCCAGGGAAGCAAAGCATATAGCATGGATGGAGGAATCTGGTTCAATGCGTGTATATATAGCCAGGGAAGCAAAGCATATAGCATGGATGGAGGAATCTGGTTCAATGCGTCTATATCTAGCCAGCATAGACATGCGCACATAGGGTGGCAGGCAGAGGCGTAACTAGAACCTTCAGGGCCCTGGTGCAAGAAATTATGAAGGGCCCCCTGACCCCTGGCCAGGGCCCTTCCCTCTTCCCACTGATCCTGGGGCCTTTACTTCTATCGTGAGTCCCTTTATTACGGTACTGCAGTGGGGCCCTTTCACAAGTTCTGCAGCAGGCCCCAGGGGACCAGGGAAGCACACAGGGGCCCTGGGAACAGCAGAAGACAAGTAAACTGGATAGAGGAAAATGGAGGAGATTGGTTCCTCGAAATGCCACCCCCGCCATCCCTCCTATTCAGGTGTACAAGGGAGGCACATGGACCCCCTGGACCATGGGGCCCGGTTGCAATTGCAACCCCTGCAACCCCTATCGTTACGCCCCTGGTGGCAGGTGTGCTTGGGCACACCATAATCACCCTGTACTGTGCAGATTCCTCCTGCTGCCTGGCTGCAAAGAAAGGCACTGGAGAATCCCTGTCCTCAGTCTCTTTCTCTGTCTCAAAAGTGAGACATCAGGGGTCTGATTAGACCCCTGATATTAAACCAAAGCCCCCCCCCCCCAGCAGGGCTTCTAAAAAAATTGTAAAAAAAAAAAAATAATAATAAAATATAATATTGGAAAAACTAATAAAAAAACAAAATTGGAAAAATAAAAATAAACTACTGACGCCCATCTCTTGTGGTGCACACCTTAATGCAATAGGCGCGCACACCTATGCTAGCCAAGCATATAGCATGGATGGCGGAATCTGGTTCAATGCGTGTATATCTAGGCAGGGAAGCCAGGCAAATATGGAAAAATGTCTGCTGAATATTGTGGGCTCTACAAGGCTACAACTAATCACATGCCATCACCTATGTACAAGACCTAATTTTGCTAATTCAAATATTTTTGGCTTTTTTTTCCCCCCACCAATAATGTTCATAATGCTTACATATTTTATTACTTTATTTACTTAGTAGTGAATTTCATGCAGGTGCTTAACAGCTACATAGCATTGGGAAGGCTTAGAATCTCTGTCAAGTGGGGGATCCCCTCCTTACTTCCTGCCTGTCTGACAGGTGTGTTGGGAAATCTATTCACCAGAAACATATAGAGCACAAGAAAAGCTTTTCTTTTTTGTAAAGACAGCGGGGATAGAGCTTCTACCAGGTTTGTCAGAGTCCACAAGTAAGCTATGAAAGTGTGTCACCCAATGATCCCATAAATCTACTGGCAATATAACAGTGGTGGCCGGTGGTCCATTTTTTTTTGAGGGGGGGGGGCGCAAGCAAGCCACCCCCCTGTTCGATCGGTTGATCGAACAATCAGTCAAACCCCCCAACCGGTTGCTCGTTTGTCCGCCCACCAGCCCCGCACTTACGCCATCTAGGTCGCGGGTAGCTTCGGCTCCATCTTGTGTCTCCTCATCGGCGACGGCCTTCCCCTGCGTCTTCCCCTTCATAACGGTTTCCTCCTCCACGGCTTCCCTCCTCTTTCCCTCAGCGGCCAATACGATCGCTTCTCCTCTCAGCCAATCGGGTCTTATGGGGAAGAAAAAGGATCTCTCTACTGCCGAAAAGAGTGAAATAGTTCAATGCCTTGGACGAGGTATAAAAACATTAGATATTTCACGAAAACGTAAGAGATTTGTGGCTGATACAGAGCACAGACGGGTTCGTGCACATAAAGGCACATTGAGGAAGATTTCTTCCAGATCCATGCAGCGGATCAAGAGATCGGCTGCTAAAACACCATTACATAGCAGCAAACAGATATTTGAAGCTGCTGGTACCTCTGAAGTCCCACGGACATCAAGGTGTAGAGTCCTCAAGAGTCTTGCAATTGTGCATAAACCTTCCATTCGGCCACCACTAACCAATGCTCACAAGCAGAAACGGCTGCATTGGGCAGAAAAATACATGAAGACTAATTTTCAAACAGCCCTGTTCACTGATGAGTGCCGTGCAACCCTGGATGGTCCAGATGGATGGAGTAGTGGATGTCTGGTGGACAGCCACCCTGTTTCAACAAGGCTGCGACGTCAGCAAGGCAGTGGTGGAGTCATGTTTTGGGCCGGAATCATGGGAAGAGAGCTGGTCGGCCCCTTTAGGGTCCCTGAAGGTGTAAAGATGACCTCTGCAAAGTATGTGGAGTTCCTGACTGACCACTTTCTTCCCTGGTACAGAAGGAAGAACTATGCTTTCCATAATAAAATCATCTTCATGCATGACAATGCACCATCTCATGCTGCAAAGAATTAGTCTGCATCAATGGCTGGCTATGGGGATAAAAGAAGAGAAAGCCATGGTGTGGCCTCCATCCTCCCCTGACCTCAATCCTATTGAGGACCTTTGGAGCATCCTCAAGCAAAAGATCTATGAGGGTGGGAAGCAGTTTACATCCAAACAGCAGCTCTGGGAGGCTATTCTGACATCTTGCAAACAAATTCAAACAGAAACTGTCCAAAAACTCACAAGTTCAATGGATGCAAGACTTGTGAAGCTGCTATCAAATAAGGGGTCCTATGTTAAAATGTAACGTGACCTGTTAAAATGTTTAAGAAGTTAAAATGTTGTTCAAAGTTTGATTGAAATAGCTTTTGATTTCAGTAAATATGCTGCAAACACAACAAATGACAATTTTCAGTTCTTTACAACCTATAAAGTGTTTTGAAACCTATTGTGCGTCAGGGCCGTCTTTAAGGCAGGGCAAAAGGGGCAGCTTCCCTGGGCCCTGTCATTGTTGTGGGGCCCAAAGCAGATGCCTCATACTTACCAACTATCCTGGTTTAAATTCCCTTGTCCCTTGAAGTTTTAGTCCTGTGCTGTGTCCCGATATCTCAGTGTGAAGCTCTGCTACTAATGCTGCCCTGCTCTGCCCTATTGTGTACAGATGACTCACCTGCAGCCCTATGTTTACATGTAAATAACCGGCATTCATATGTAAATAGTGGCAACATTCATATGTAAATAGTGGTGGCCGGCAGCATTCATATGTACATAAAGGCGGCATTCATATGTATATCATACCCTTCTGAGGTCATATCCACGATCAACTATACTGAATGCTGCCTACTTGGGAGGTAAAGGGGCATGGCTGAAAGTCCTGAGTTAAAGGGGAGGGGGTGGAGTGGAGAGGAAGGGGGGCGGTTTGGGGTTCTGAGGTTAGCAGGGGATTTAGGAGGCAAACGTGTATTGACAGGGTGGATAAAGATGTAGGTCGTGTGTAGGGCAGCTCATTCATTTTAATGTGCTGCTCTATGCACTACAAATGCACAAGAAAGTCCCTAACCCTTTTTCAAAATCACACGGTGCCAAAGCACATGTCAGCAGATGCGTGAGGATGTCATTAACAATTGATGGCACCGCTGTGTATCTGCTAAAGGGCAGCATGTTTCTGTGATGTCAGGAAAGCAACTTTGCATTCTCCAGTCCATAGTGTGTAGGCGGTGAGGAGATCATGTGCTGTAACCTCTAACAACCAATCAGCGAGCAGTAATGATGTGCAGTAACCTCTAGCAACCAATCAGTGAGCAGTATTGATGTACAGTAATCTCTAGCAACCAATCAACAAGCAGAAATCATGTGCTGTAACCTCTAGCAACTAATCAGTGAGCAGTGATGTGTGCTGTAACCTCTAGCAACCAGTCAGTAAGCAGTAATGATATGCTGTACCCTCTGGCAACCAACCGCAATCACTACCTGATATGATTCAGTAAACTGATTTTGAGTCTAGCTTCTATTTATTGTATATCTCAGAGCAGGTGTAGAGACGAAGTCGCATTTCTCAACCTTTTTTCAGTTAAGACACCCTTTAAAATTCTGTACAATCTTGAGGAATCCCATCCCATATAACCCCGCAACATCCACACATGTAGGACACCCAACATGAGGTGATTTATTCCTCCACCTTTGCACACTGGTACTGACTAATATTCCAGCATTTCTGTCCCTCACTCAGCTAATGTGACGCCAGTGTGATGAAGAGGGGCAGGGGAGGAGCAAACAAGAATGCTGTGCAAGCGCCTGAAGTCCCTCTTATCAACATATGAGGTCTGTGATTGTTAGGATGCTGGCGGCTGGAAGATTGTAATGGTACACAAAACCTGTGGCTTTGTGTAACTAAAAAGGAGGCTTGATTCACCCACTGGCTTTGTATATAGTGTAGGGACCCACTTCAAGTGTAGAGCTTTAAGGACACCACCGCTCGCTTTCTCTCCGTTTAAGGACTGGTTTTGACAATTTTTATTTAAAAGAAAAGTTCAGCAAACACAGTAGATTTCCTCGCAGGGGTATTCAGCATTTCAATTCTGCATCACAAATAAATGACATTCAGCCCTTCTGGCTTGTAAATGCAGTATACCTGCTCTGGCCTGATACTTTAGGCCTAGGTCTGTCTCCCACAAACAGGATGCTCAGCAAATCGGCGGATACAGCTAGCAGCCTCATGCTACACTGGCTCCCACCTCTCTCCTAGGTAGAGCCCTCCTGACTCCTTGGCCAGACCTCCTGTCTGCTGGGTGGAGCCCAGAACCATGGTCTGGTTATTATTAACGTCCAGAACACAGCTGACCAATGAGTGTACTGGCTGTTCACTAGATCTGGAACCTGGCAGGGTACCGCCCTGCTACAATTACTACAACAATTTTTAGGCAATTTGCCAAGGCACCCATGACAAAACATGAAGGCACCCTGGTTGAAAAGGCTGATATAACCTTAGGCTTACCACAATGAAATTACATGCTAAGCTCCCACGAATTGTAGTACTCCAAAGAGAGTACATATCTGCAGTCCCCTACCAAAACAGGTTGGGGGCAGGGTCACAGGCATCAGACCATCCAGAGGGGAGACATAGGCCACGACCAGCCAGTCCACAACAGCTGCAAAAATAAAAGACCTCAAAGGTCCATCTAGTAACCACCATGTTAGCAAAGTAATACAGAAACTCCCAATATTTAAATGCACTCATAACCATATAACCCACCACAACACAAACATCCACACGAAATGTCACAGGTCCCAGAAGGCTGGGGGACCATTCACAAAGCACAGCATGGCTCGTGCATGTGTAGTGAGAAGCTGGCTGTGAAGCTGCAAGAAGTCACACCCGGCTTCATTTGTAAACACGCCGCTGCCGGGGACCCAAAGACATCGATGAACTGGCCCAGCTGAGCCAGGTGAGGACAGTGCTGGATCCCTGGACAAGTAAGTGTCCTTTTAATAATTTATTTCATTTTTTTCTGAAGGGAGATGAAAATCTCTTTAAAGCGCAACTCCACTTTCGTGGGGAAAAAATAGCAAAAATAATATAGCGTATACAATTGCGACACTATTCATTTTGTAATTGAATGTCATTATAAATTACCTTTCCTTTTCAATCTGCAGCTCTGTAGTTTTCTGAGAATGCATTGCTATATGGCTACCTGGAGTTGTTCTGTACACAGAGTGTGCACTGGCCACTCCCCAGAAACATCATTTTCTGCTTGTGATTGTCTCACCGATTTTTCCAGACGTCTGCATTAAGATACAAGTCAGATTTCAGGTATCCCCTGCAACAAAAATGTCATTTTTGGAGAGATACTTTCCATAGGAACATGTCTAAAGGGATGCAGGCCCAGCAGATTTCCTCATCAGTGCCCTGCAGCTGCACACCTGACAGTTAATTATGAAACCACTCCCATTAGACCCACAGAGGCACAGACAAACACAGATGGATTTCTTCAGGATAACAAAAGGTAGGAATCTGCAACAAAGGTTGTTATAATCCTTGCAATGTACATAGATCACTCAGAGGGGACTGTTTTTTTCTCAACATAAGTGCAATTACGCTTTAACTATTTATTATTACTCTGCCTTCCAGACTTCAGGACTCAAATAGACTAGCGACAAGGATGGCTTTCTATCTTTACAGCAACCTGCACCTTTTCTCCATCACCCTAGTGAGCCCGCCATGGCTTTTACTGCTTGGATTTGAATGTTAGAGAATTGAATACTTGCTGCTAATTGCAAGGACTTAGCAATTGCTATAATCAGGGCCATCTTTAATATTGATTGGACCAAACATGGGCTAACATTTTTTGGGCCCTCTCCTTCCATGTAATTTCGCTCTCCACCTGCTCTGAGACATACAATAAATAACAGCTAGACTCAAAATCCGTTTACTGAATCAGATCATTCAGCAATTGGTTGCCAGAGGTTACAGTGTATCATTACCGCTCACTGACTGGCTGCTAGAGGTTACAGCACAAATTATGGCTCACTGATTATTTTCTAGAGGTTACAGCACATGACTTCTGCTTGTTGTGGTTGCTAGAGATCACTGTACATCAATACTGCTCACTGATTGGTTGATAGTGGTTGCTGTACATATGTACCACTCACTAATTGGTTTCTAGAGGTTACTGCACATTATTACTGCTCACTTATTGGTTGCTGCATATCCTTACCGCTCAATGATTGATTGCAAGAGCTTAGTACACAAGCTGATGGTAGGCTTAATGACCACAGTTGTAGACTTTCAAGCATGCCCCTCTACCTCCCCAGTGGGCAGCATTCAGCAGGAGTGATGGCGGATATGACCCCAGGGGTGGGACATAATATACACATGAATGCTCTCTCTATTTACATATCAATGCAAATGTTCCTTGACTATTTACATATTAATGCCATGGCTATTTACATAGCAATGCAGGTTATTTACATGTAAACACAGGGTCTGCAGGTGAGTCATCTGTACATGGCAACAGGGCAGAGCTGGGTAGCATCAGTAACAGAACTTCACACGGAGATATCGGGACACAGCACGGGACTAAAACTTCAAGGGACAAGGGAATTTAAACTGGAATAGTTTGCAAGTATGAGGCAGCTGCTTTGGGCCTCACAACAATGATGGGGCAAAGGGCAGCTGCTCTTTTTGCCCTACCTTAAAGACGGCCCTGGCTATAATGTGTGCTTTACTTATTCACTGCTTGGGAGTATAAAGACAGTATGTTTTCTCTACTCTAACAATAGCAGACAACACTTATTATTCACCTGTCACTGATAAGTTCAAAAATAATTGAACTTATTTTTGCCTATAGTAAATGTGGTTCCAGAACAATGGAAATTCTGGCAATGTAGATAGCATAATGTCAAATCCACAGTACAATTTATAGCAGTTTGTGGAATCAAAGAAAGGCGCACCACTCCAACCGCTCCCCTCGTATACTGAAATCAGGTGCTGGCTTGGAGTCCTCAACTTCTCCACACATAGCTAGGAAAATGAGGTCTTCACAGGTGAAACTTTTAGCAGACGACAAGCTTCACCACATGGTCCTACCCCCCGGACCACCCCTTTTAAGATGGATGCTGTCACACACATTCCGCCACTTCATCCATTGCCATTTCTCGATTCTGCTTGTAAGAAGCTTGCTATTGATACTTTAGGTCCATTCGCAGTGGCAGATGGGGATTTCTGATTTGTTATAACATTTATGAATCATTACAGTAAATGGCCAGAACATACATTTGATTCAAATATACCCTCTGCTATTGTAATTACACTTCTCTCCATAGCATTCAGTAGGCAAGGCAACCCAAAGAAACTAGTGTTTGACAATGGAGCACAATTTGTTTCATGTGATTTCGAACCCTTCCTGAGAGAGAGACATTTTATACATAGGAAATCTTGAGTTTATTACCCCCAAGCAAATGGAGAGATTGAGAGATTCAGCAGAAGCCTCACAGAAGCTTTTCGGACTGCAAAGCTTGTAGGAAAATCTTTGACTGTTATTACTACAGAGTTCTTACATGTCTACAGAGCACCTAGACATGCAACTGCACAAGCTATACCAGCTGAACTACTACATAGCAGTCTGAGCACTAAACTACATGTTGCAGCCATACAACGCTTATTAAGTCATCGGTTGCTAAGACTGCTAAAAATCAACAAGATAAAAAGTATAGCATATACTGATTGAAACATGGTGCAAGAGAGCCACACTTTCAGCCTGGATCTCTAATTAGGGTTAAGAGACCTAGCTTATTACTTTTCTCCTGTGGTTTATCCTGCCAATGACAGATCTGAGCAACAGTTAGTAGTATAGTAGGAGGCTGTAACATGTTATATATCTTCAGCCGGGGTATGCCCCTAAGGCTGTGTTTTGTATTTATACCCTTTAAATCTCAATAAAGAGAATTAAAAAAAAAAAAACTAGCTTATTGAAACAGGGACAATCCATATTTTCCAATCTGCTTAGAGTCACAAATCTACCAAGATCTTACAGATCTTACACCTATGAACTGATGGATGCTCATGGAATGCTAGTTGTCTTGCGCAGGACTCTTTAGGTTTCATTTGATGAAGTACATTTTCCTATTACTACTCATTACAACTAATCTGGAGATCAGGAATCCAAACTACCTAGACATATTCAAAGAACCAGAAGTCCTTTTGTGTGACCGAAGGATTATACAGTATGATGTATTTAAAATGCATAATTTTGCAATATTATTTACAACGTTGTCTATATTTTTCAATATTTAGGTTAAATAGCCTTTTGTACTATACGGGTAATATGTGTTGTGCATATCTTAGGCCTATATATGTCACTATTTGGAGTGGTAATATGTACAATACTTTGTATACTTGTACAAGTCAGTTCCGGTTCCTGTTCCTGTTATACAGGGTGGGCCATTTATATGTATACACCTTAATAATATGAGATGTGCAGCACCTAAGACTACGGATACTGGAAGCCTGTGCTAGCATTTCTCCTGCGGTGTTGCTATCAGTGTGTGAAGAGTGGGAGAAGAGGGTTGCATTGACAATCAAACACAATTGGCAGCACATTGAACACATTTTATAAGTGGTCAGAAACTTGTAAATAACTCATGAAAGAATAAAGTTATGTTAAAACCAAGCACACCATTTTCTTGTGAAATTCCCAATAAGTTTGATGTGTCACATGACCCTCTTCCTATTGAAAATACAAAAGCTGGATTCAAAATGGCCGACTTCAAAATGGCCGCCATGGTCACCACCCATCTTGAAAAGTTTCCCCCCTCACATATACTAATGTGCCACAAACAGGAAGTTAATATCACCAACCATTCCCATTTTATTAAGGTGTATCCATATAAATGGCCCACCCTGTAGGTGCCTGAAGTTGGTAATAAAACACCCTATAATTACTACAGACTATAGGACTGAACACTATGGAGTCAAAGGGGTCAGAGAGTTGATTCGTAGTATGCTGACAAGTGCATAAGCCATGAACGAAAAAAATATATATTTTAGGGTGGAAAATGAGCAATAATATTTTTTAAGAACCTGATCTTTTGTTCCACCTTTTAATAATCTGATTATGATGTTTAAAAATCAATAATTGTATACAACAGTATAAACAAGATATTCTGCCAGCTTCGTGCTGCAGTTGCCCCAGCAGGTTGAAGGCTTATTATATTAATGAATCCAGCAGACGGCGTGTGACCACTATGTCATAGCTATGTGACCACTATGTCAAACAGTTTTAGCTCTGAGGAAGAAGGCATGGCCTTTGAAACATGTTAGCTGGCGCAGCCCTCATGTTCTTTCTACCAAGGTTTTGGGACCAGCACTTGGGATATCCCCTATCCTGGAAGGCAGCAAGGCTATCTGAATTATCCCTGGAACACGCTCATTCCTTACCACATTGCTTGCGCAGGAGTGTTGTTACTTTCTAGTAACAGATAGAGCACTCAGGGCTCTATAAAACTCCCAGGTTGCATCAACAATGGGCTCCACCCTGGAACCAGATCTCTGTGCATGGCAGACTGGGGAGCAGCAATACCTCTGAATCGTGAGATTAAGTCTGGCTGACTAAAAGACTGTTTATTTCTCTATGCCTGCCAAGTGTCTGGGCAGCAGTAGGCTGTGGCAGAACAAGTAGTCAGGTTCCTGTGTCTTTGTAGTTAGACTCCCAAAGTGGCAAGGGTTATTTTCTGTTATGTTTTTTTTTTTTTTACCTGTTTTGATGCCTGCACTTTGTAACCACAGGCGTGTAAATAAACCACAGTTTTTGCTTTCACAAAGATCCTCCTGTCTGTCCATGCCTACTTCACTGTGCTGTGACCCATCCAGGGGGTCTTGCACACCCCGTTCCTGAGCTAATCCCTTAAAATATACAGCATCTCACAAAATGAGTACACCACTCACATTTTTGTAAATATTTTCTTATACCTTTTCATCTGACAACACTGAAGAAATTACACTTTGTTATACAAGCTGTACACTCACTACTTTACATTGAAGCAGTGTAAATTTGCTGTCCCCTCAAAATAACTCAACACACAGCCATTAATGTCTAAGCTGCTGGCAACAAAAGTGAGTACACCTCTAAGTGAAAATGTCCTTATTGAGCCCAAAATGTCAATATTTTGTGTGGCCACCTTTATTTTCCAGCACTGCCTTAATCCTCTTGGGCATGGAGTTCATCAGAGCTTCGCAGTCCTCTTCCACTCCTCCATGATGACATCACGGAACTGGTGGATGTTAGAGGCCTTTCGCTCTTCCACCTTCCGTTTCAGAATGCCCCACAGATGCTCAATAGGGTTTAAGTCTTGGCCAGTCCATCATCTTCACCCTCAGATTCTTTAGCAAGGCAGTGGTCGTCTTGGAGGTGTGTTTGGGGTTGTTATCGTGTTGGAATACTATCCTGCGGCCCAATCTCCAAAGGGAGGGGGATCATGCTTTGCTTCAGTATGTCACAGTACATGCTGGCATTCATGGAACCCTCAATGAACTGTAGCTCCCCAGTGCTGGCAGCACTCATGCAGCCCCAGACCATTACACTCCCACCATCATGCTTGACTGCAGGCAAGACACACTTGTCTTTGTACTCCTCACCTGGTTGCCGCCACACACACTTGACACCATCTGAACCAAATAAGTTTATCTTGGTCTCATCAGTCCATAGGACATGGTTCCAGTAATCCATGCCCTTAGTCTGCTTGTCTTCAGCAAACTGTTTGTGGGCTTTCCAGTGCATCATCTTTAGAAGAGGCTTCCTTCAGGGATGACAGCCATGCAGACCAATTTGATGCAGTGTGTGGCGTATGGTCTGAGCACTGACAGGCTGACCCCCCCCACCCCTTCAACCTCTGCAGCACTCATATGTCCATTTCCCAAAGACAACCTCTGGATATGATGCTGAGCACGTGCACTCAACTTCTTTAGTCGACCAAGATGAGGTCTGTTCTGAGCGGAACCTGTCCTGTTAAACCGCTGTATGGTCTTGGCCACCGCACTGCAGCTCAGTTTCAGGGTCTTGGCAATATTCTTATAGCCTAGGCCATCTTTATGTAGAGCAACAATTCTTATTTTCAGATCCTCAGTGAGTTCTTTGCCATGAGGTGCCATGTTGAACTGCCAGTGACCAGTATGAGAGAGTGAGAGTGATAACACCAAATTTAACACACCTGCTCCCCATTCACACCTGAGACCTTGTAACACTAACGAGTCACATGACAACGGGGAGGGAAAATGGCTAATTGGGCCCAATTTGGACATTTTCACTTAGGGGTGTACTAGGGTTGCCATCTTATCCCTTAACACACATTAACACACATTAATTACACAGGTTCTGAGGCTGATTAAGGTGGTAATTAAACTCACTTGGTGCCCTATCTGCATTAAAGTAGCCACAGAACCTGTGTCATTCATATGTGTTCAGGTTTAAAGGGATGAGGTGGCAACCCTAGGGTGTACTCACTTTTGTTGCTAGCAGCTTAGACATTAATGGGTGTGTGTTGAGTTATTTTGAGGGGACAGCAAATTTAAACTGTTATACAATCTGTACACTCACTACTTTACATTGTAGCAAAGTGTCATTTATAGTGTTGTCACATGAAAAGATATAATAAAACATTTACAAAAATGTGAGGGGTGTGCTCACTTTTGTGACATCCTGGGGTTGATTTACTAACACTGGAGATTGCAAAATCTGGTGCAGTTGCACATGGTAGCCAATCAGCTTCTAACTTCAGCTTGTTCAATCAAGCTTTGACAACAAATCTTGGAAGCTGATTGGTTCCTTTGCAGAGCTGCACCAGATTTTGCAGTTTTCAGCTTTAGTAAATCAACCCCATTGTGTATACACACACACACACACACACAAAAGCACGTGTTTGAGCTTTGGGGTGCACACCCTGATGCAATAGGCTCTGCACACCTATGGTGGGGAGAGACTGGAGATGTCAAGTTGGTTTAGAAATGAAAAGCAATAATAAAAAAAAAATGTTAATTTACAAATTGTGGGAATTTTTCAGAGCTGTCGGGCGTGGAAAAGCAGTCGCACAGCTGCAATGGCAATCATGAAAAAAGATAGTCTGCAACCCCTTGTTGCTCTTTAAAATCTTCAGGATTTATTGGTTCTCCGTAAAAGACACAGCCTTAGGGTCCTTTCACACACACGGACCGTTCATCAGTTCATCCGTTTTTCATCCGTTTTTTCATCCGTTTTTTCATCTGTGGTCATCAGTTTTTCATCAGTTTTTTTTTACATCCACTACCAATGCAAAAACGGATGAAAAACTGACCGTTCGTCAGTTTACATCCGTTTTTCGTCCGATCCGTTGTTTTGACGGATGAAAAATAGGACTTTCATCCGTTCAAAAAAACGGATGCTGACGGAAGCGGATGAAAACGGATGCAAATGAATGATCATCAGTTGTCACCCGTTTTTCCATAGAGATGCATTGATGTCCGTTTTTCATCCATCAACGATGAAAAACGGACAAACGGTCCGTATGTGTGAAAGGGGCCTTAGACAGCAAACTTAAACTGGTTTCAGCCTTGTGGGCCTTGTTCACTACCAATGACCAAGGCCCACAAGGCTGAAATGTCTTTACGTTTTCTGTCTAACACTGTGTCTTTTATGGACAACCAATATCTTCTGAATATTTTAAAGAGCAACAAGGAGTTTTTCAGAATTCATGTAGACCTTTTGTAATCTTTTACAGAAGATCTGAGACTGAGATGGAAGGACAGTACTTTGTGCCAGTCAGGCTCTATTACATGCACATGCTGAGAAAAGGTAATTGCTGATTCTTCATTGTCTAATCACAAACTTAGGGCAGGGGGTAACCGAGTTTTCTTGCTTAACTGCAATGCAGGAAGTGAGGTCTCCAACCTGGCTGGGCTGTCTATAGGGTTGCATAGCTCCTAAGTCGTTTGCAGGTAAATTAGCTTCCATATATGTATTTTTTCTGTTCCATTATTGGCCTGGAGTTCAACTTTCAATTTATAATAAGCCTACAATGAAATATTCTACCTTTCTATATAAACATCTTTGCTTATTAACCAGTGCTATGTATCACTTTATTGGACAGGTGAGCTGTTTCTCAGAACAATGGGTATCAGTTCTAAAATACTGTCTTATTCCCCCAGGTGTGATATGCAGGGCATCTTTCCACAGTCTTGTATAGTCTTGTCCTGACTTATGAAGTAGTATTCTACACGCACAACGCTATTTTGTTTCTGCTGAGTTCAGCCTGTGAACATTTTTATGTCACGCGACACGCAGATTCATTTCTACATAGCTGTTCACTGGTTTCTGATGTTGTTTTAATTTATTTAACACTTTTTTTTTATTAAGAAAGATTAGATTTAGGGTGCTACAAATGAGTCTCTGCCATACACCCCATCATGTTAGAAGGAATTTCATGTTTTTTTATTTTGTTTATTTAGACTGGGTCTTCTACTTAATAACGCCTTAAAGCCAGCCATACATGGAACGAAATTCAGCCAGGTCAGCAGGGACTGGTGCAGTTTCGATACATGTATGGACAGGCTGGTTGTACAGAAGTCGATATATAGCAATGGACTTATGTACAACAACCAGCTGGTTGAATGAAAAAAGATGATTAATGTATGGGTTGCCTTAGGCTACAACTGTTTACTGTAAATTTGCTTCCACACCTTAAAGTACAATTATTGCCTCCCGTTATAAAAATCTGCCCTTACAGTTTTCTCTCAGCCCTTTTGCAAAGTCCCACAAATACCTGCCTCCAGTGATCTTTTGGCAGTCACATGGAGTGAACCATATGCACCTTCATACCCAGAAGTACTAGGTATTGTCTTAGTTTCTGGCAGCTGAATGGAGTGGGGTGGATATGTATTTAAAGGGGTTGTAAAGTCTCCTAGTTTTTCACCTTAATGCATTTTATGCATTAAGGTGAAAAACCTCTTACTGCAGCAGCCCCCCCCCCCTTCGCTCCCCCCTCTACTTACCTGAGCCCGAACCAATCCCGAGCCTTGTCCCTCATTGGATGGATTGATAGCAGCGCAACCATTGGCTCCCGCTGCTGTCAATCAAGTCCAGTGACATAGGAGCTGGGGGGCAGGGGCGAGTCCCGCTGTATGTGTGAATACACGCAACAGCAGGACTCGGGCGCGTGCCCGCATGGGTGACCACCAGGGAAAGCGCTTGCCTGATGGGTCACTCGATGCAGGGGAGGAGCCAAGATCACCGCTGAGGGACCCCAGAAGATGAGGTTCGGGGCCACTCTGTGCAAACCACTGCACAGAGGAGGTGAGTATAACATGTTTGTTATTTTTAAAAAAAACAGCAGCCTTTAGTATCACTTTAAGCAAACTGCCTGCTTTTCTGCAAGAGCAAAGAACAGGTTTCCTTTTAAGTTACCCTCCCATCAGATAAACTGTACAAAGCAATAATAGTAATAGCTCCCATTGTCATTTTAAAATACCAATATTTTGTATAAGAAGGGCAATGATTTATTTTGTATATGTAAGCAGTGTAAGTACTGAAATTTATATTGGTATGAGCTTTTTGCAATCCACTTCATGCAGAGCTCAGCTCATGCGTGCTTTGTGTGAAAGGGTTAAATAGGGTTTCAAAATGCCCCACATTACTAATGACTGAGGGGGTTATTGATAAGTTGGTATACAGATCAATATTTTCTACAAAAAAGGCAATAGATTTGCTTCTTCTCAATAAACTCTGTTCCCTTGGCCTCCAAGAGTCTGCTCTATCCTGGTTCTCCTTATACCTATCACAGTGCTCCTTCAGTGTTGTTTACAACTCTGCCTCCTCCTCTCCATTGCCCCTTTCTGTAGGGGTACCACAAGGCTCTGTTCTTGGACCCCTTCTCTTCTCTATCTACACCTCCTCCCTTGGTCCCTTGATAACCGCCCATGGCTTCCACGCAGATGACACCCAAATGTATCTGTCTACTCCTCACCTGGCTCCTTAAGTCTCCTCTCGCATTACTAACTTGCTAACTGACATATCCGCATGGATGTCGCACCACTTCCTTAAACTAAATCTCTCTAAAACTGAGCTGGTAATATTCCCCCGCCCGTGCCCCCCTCCATGACTTTTCCATCAAAATCAACAACGCAGCCATCAATCCCTCCCCCCATGCCAGGATACTAGGTGTAATCCTAGACTTTGACCTGTCCTTTCAGTCTCAAATCCAATCGCTGTCGAAAGCTTGTAGACATCACCTCCGTAACATCTCTAAAAAAACGCCCCTTTTTAACAAATGAAACCACAAAGCTCCTCATTCACTCCCTTGTTATCTCTTGCCTTGACTATTGCAACTCCCTTCTCATTGGCCTCCCTCTCCATAGGCTATACCCTCTTCAGTCGATCATGAATGCTGCTGCCAGACTTATCAACCTTACCAACCGCTCAGTGTCTGCCACCCCTCTCCTCCAATCTTTACACTGGCTCCAGCAAATTAAATTCAAAATACTAACCACAACATACAAAGCCATTCACAACTCTGCCCCGAGCTACATCACCAAACTTGTCTCCAAATATCACCCAAACCATCCTCTCCGCTCCTCTCAAGACCTCCTACTCTAAAGCTCCCTTGTCACCTCCTCCCATGCTGATCTCCATGATTTCTCCAGAGCCTCTCTCATCCTCTGGAACTCTGCCTATCTCCTACTCTAGCTGCCTTAAGGCAATCCCTGAAAACTCATCTCTTCAGGGAAGCCTATCATGCCTCCAACTAATCTTTTACCACTTCCATCAGCTCACTCCCAACAGTTACAACCTTTTGTACCACCTGCCCCCCCTATTACATTGTAAGCTCTTCTGAGGAGGGCCCTCTTAATACTCTTGTATTCTTTTGTATTGTAACTGTTTTGTCCCCTTTTATATTGTAAAGCGATGTGTAAACTGTTGGCGCTATATAAATCCTGTATAATAATAATAATATATTTGGCAAAATGTTTGCTTCAGCCTGCTGTGGATAAAATATTTAAATCAAATTACCAAACTAATAATACACACCATATGAGCCATCTCAAGCACCCTCTACCTGTACTTTATTTCACTTTTTTTCAGGAGCTTCAGCTTATTCACCAAAGATAAATCCTAATGTATGAGATTATGAGTTTAAGACAATCCATTTTATTCTAATGGCTCATAGGATTACGCTATTCTAAATTACTCATACTTACTTATTCATAGTACCTACTGTTCATACAAAATTGATTGAATACAAATACAGAGTTAAAAATCTGTAGATTGTACCACATGCTGAATCAGAAATCCAAACATATAAAATAAATAAAAATACAGCTGCTCCTCTCAACTGAATACCCATTCCCATATAACTCACATAACAACCTCTTTGATGGAAAAGCAGACTCTCCTCCATAAAATGTTACTGTTAATTACTGTTAAATACTGTTAATACTGTTAATGGGAAATATTGGAATAAACTCTTACAGTACAGCCCAGAGTACTACCGCTGCTTCTCCACTTCTCTTTAGGTCTCATTTGGTGTTTGGTCCCAGTGTGAGAGGTTCTGATGTTTAGCTATGGCTGGAGAGCACAGGGACACTCTCCAACCCTGCTGCCGACAGCCTGTCAAAGTCTGACAGCTGCTGTGGCAGAACGGGGCTGGGCCTAGTGTGTATGAGGCCTATGATGGGGTACATACCGCTGAGCCCCATCCAGCAAAGCATACTACTTACCTCCATTCCACAGTTTAATTCTTAGAGCCTAAGCCTCTTTTCAGTGGCTTCCAACATTGTCCTGTGGGGGTGTGTGCATACTGTATGTGTATGCAAATAGCGACCATCAGAAAGTCGCTATTTGCATATTGATTTTGGGGTTATGGGGAGCACTGGAGGCACTATTGTAAAGGTAAGTTTTATTTGCTGTCAGCTCACTGATCCTGTTGCATGTTTATTGCCTCTTTCATGGGTTTTTGGGCAGGGTCAAGAGCTAATTGTTCCCAAAGCACAGAGAATGGAACACACAGAGACTAAAAAAAAATAACAGTTCTTGTATTTGAGCAAGTGGTAAGGCAGAGGAGTTACAAAAGTACCTGCAGCAACACAGTTGGTATTAGCACTAGTGGGAACAGGCACAGTAACTGTTGCAGCAACACTTGCAGTAACTGAGGCAGCAATACTTGTAGTAACAGAGGCAGTAACACTTGCAGCAACAGATAGGATTAATACTTCTTTCACAGAACAGTCCACAACAGTATGCAGATGCAGGCACTAATGGTCCAGAGGTAGCGTGAGCAGTAGTGGTGTTACCGGTAATCCCGCCAAATCACTTAGGCATCAACACATACAGCATATGCAGAGGTATTTCAGACACTTTTGGGTCACTATCAGCAAGGCCTACCTGATTGGGACAACATCTACGGTTGGGGTGGCTGACTGGCAGGGTGGCAGATTCACCTGCAAATTCAGGAAGGCTGAGATGGCCACTCCAGAACCTTCACTTTATTCTGCTGTAGCCAATGACAGGTCGACTTGGCCTTGTGTTTTGGATCACTGTCATGTTGGAATGTCCAAGTACGTCCCATGCGCAGCATGGTGGTGGCAGCAGCTCCAGCTACTGGTGTTTAACAATATCCCTATACTTGCCCTCCTCGTACTGGAACCTTTCCCTGACGCTAAATCACTGCCCTCCTGTCCCTACTCCCCACACAAATTAGTACCAAATCCTGGAAGGGTCCCCTATTTAAAAGAGCTGCCTCTTCCAAGATGGAGTCTCCACTCCATCCACGCAGCTGCAAGAAACTGAATGGAGTGAGAAATATACCTGCCACAAGTTGCCTGTACTGGAAGCCTGCCATTGCTGACTTTATCTAAAATGCTAGTTGTTTGTTGAGAGCATCAGACCTGGCTAGCAAACTAGAATTTCAAAGGCTATGAGTGCTGTTCATTTACAGCAATGGGTTTACGTTAAACTATATTCTTTTATACACATATGTTTTTGTTTTTTTTTAACTGTCGAAATAGACATTTACTTTTTCATACTGCAGAGCCTTAATTTGCTCAGTTAGAGATTTATAAAGTACTTACAGGCAGTCCCCTAGTTACAAACATCTGACTTACAAACGACGCCTACTTACAAACGGAGGAGAGACAACAGGAAGTGAGAGTAAATCTCCCCCGAGGAAGGGAAATTCACTCCTGTAAGGGTTATTATTGATAAAAAGGGTGTCTCCACTGAAGCTTTATCACCAAGGTTTGTTTCCACAACAACCCAAAATTTTCAAAATCCATTTATCATTGGGACAAAAAGTGAGGTTAAATCTTCTGAACAGAAACATACACAGCAAAACAAACATTACATGGGTGTTAACCCTTCCCCATGCTATCAAAAAAGCTTAAAAATAGTTTTTTTGGCTGAAGCTACACTTAAAAAATGTACCTGTTCGGACTTACAAACAAATTCAACTTAAGAACAAACCTACAGACCCTATCTTGTTTGTAACCCGGGGACCGCCTGTACTAGGTGCCTACTTATTTTAAAATGTGTATGACTGAAGCATGAAAGTGTAATTTCAGTGTCCAATCTACAAGATCCGGCTGTATCAAATGCCGATTAGGTGATGGTTGTACCAAAATAAACCATTCAATATATTACATAAGCACCTTCATAGAAACCCTAAAAAAAACACTATAACTTATTTTCGTAATATTTTGTATTACAGATAAAAAGAAATGATGAGTCCATTTAATTATTATGTACAAGTAAAACAAAACAGAACTATACAAATATTACTTGACATAGCAGTGTTTTTAGAAGTCCAGATACGTGTTACACTACAGTATGAAATGTATTTCAGGAACAGCCACATTGACAATCTTTTTGGAAAGTCAAGTTGCAGAGCATGTTCAGAGTTCTTACAAGTTTTGGAAACTTAGAGCCCAATGTGTGAGCTTGAATTTAAAATGTGAAAGTTATTTCAGTGTAAAACAAATTCTGTCACCAAGCAAACAGCACCTGGATGAGAGTTTATAAATGTGCATATTTTTTGCTAAGCCCCTGCCTGGATTAATGTTACAACATAATAGAAATTCTACTTGCGGTGTGGACAGAATCTTAGAAACACCTAATAGTACAATGATAGTATCATCCCGTACAGTAAAATGCAAGATTCACTTATAACGTGCGGGCACTCTCCTCCCTTATCAATCAATTGCTTTTAGAAGGTTCAAAATGTACCTGTAAAAAAAATAAAAATAGATTTATACTTACCTTATCCCTATATTCTGCCTGAGCCACCTAGGAGGGGATGACTTCACACTCCTTCCAGGGAGTTCTTGGGGAATACAGAGCAACCAAAATCTCATGAGAAGATGACCTTGCAATCGACTGGTGTATTGTCTAGGGAAATTTGACCTGCTCTCATTCCCTAGGAATTTTGTTTAGCAATGTGATTTCACCATCATGAAACAATTTTTTTTCTTGCAAGTACCCTTTGCACCTCCTAACAGCAAGTGATTTTTACAGAGGGAGGGGACCTTCCTCTACATAAAGATTAGGGTCACCCTCTACCTTTGGTTTTTCTTGTCATGCTGACTCACAAATGGGTGAAAATGACCTTGCACTCTGTACTACATAAACCAGTGACGGCTGGTGGCATATTTTTTTGGGGGGGGGGGGGGCATCCGTCCACCACCAACCCCTCCCCCCCGGCGGATGGTCAGTCCCCGTACTTACCCCATCTAGGTCACGGGCTTCCTCCGGGCAGTGACTTCACCCTGAGTCTCCTCCTTCCTCTGCTTCATGGCGGCGTGGCTTCCCCTGTGTCTCCTCCTTCCTTGGCGACCAATAGGATTGGTTCTCCTCTCAGCCAATCGAGTCTCAAGACCCACTTCCTGAGCCAGGATTGGCCGGGAGGAGAATCGCTATTGTCACACAACAGGGTGGGCTCAGGGCTCACCCTTTTTTGAAGCCAATTAGAGTCTCCAGCTCTAATCACGTGCTCAAAAAAAAAAAAAAAAAACCCATTGGAATCCATGCGTCCGGTGCCCTGAATGTAAATTAGGGGCCAGGTGCATGGATTAGGGGGCGGCGTCCTTGGGCCCGTATAGACAGGCCGTCGCTGACACAAACCTAATCATTCCATAGTCAGATTTGGAGAATTAGGAGACCATGGAAATTGATTGACTTCATTCTGGTGTTCACAGAATCACTCCTAAATCTGTATAACAATGTCTATAGGGGCACTATCATGACTGCTATGACTGCTGGGGAGCAGGGGTCAAAATTAGATAATCTGAAAGAAGACGTTTGTTCAATGACATCACATAAAGCAGATTAATTGGAAAGGGATAGACAATGGTGGTTACTGTGAGCACACCTGGCTGATAAGACAACCATAGCACAAACAAACAAAAATTTCCCAGCACACTTACCAGTTAGCCTGCAAAAACACAAAAACAAATGGTCCCTGTGTAAAGATGGGTACATGTGAACAGTTTACTTTTTCATGCAACCCAAAAAAACTGACAGCTCAGGTCGGAGACACTGTACTAATCATGCAAGGTTAGTCCAGCAGTCTCCCCTGCTGAGCTGTTGTGTCCTAACAGGGGGGCATCCCCCCCCCCCCCCGTTCCCCCCTGCCAGAACACTCTGATCAGTGCTCTCTTCCATTGGCTGAAAGCACTGATTGGAAGTCGGTCAGCTGCTGGTTTTCCAGCATGCACGTCAGATAGAAGGCAGCCAAATGGCATGTAACATACACACTGGCAGAATGTCGGCCGTTTTTTTTTTTTGAACTGGCAAATGTCTCCCTAAATTCTGCCTATGTGTATAGGGTTTAACAATTCACATTAAAAACAGAGGATTTGGTTTGCATACATTTGCAAATATATGTGTAAGCTGCAGTGCCTACGTCAAGGCTCCCCTCTATACTGCGGTCCTATCTCTATAGTTTTGAGAGTCTCCAAATTGGAGCACATATAGCACTTGATAGATTAAGCCTGGGTTCACACTAGATACAGTGCGAATTCACAGCAAATTTGCTGTTGATTTGGCACTGCATCTAAATCTCAACCCATTCATGCAAACCAATTGCGGAGTGTACGCAACCGGCTTGCAAAAAGCATCACGATTTGCAGAACCGGATCGTGTCGGTGTGAATACCCATGCAATCCGATTCTGGTACAAATAAAAAATGGGTCCTGCACCAGTTTGGAGTGAATACGTTGCAATTTGAGCCATACACCCCAGAGACATTGCATGTAATTCGCACAGGAATGTGCTGTGATTCCTGTGCTAATTAAATGCGGTGTCCCACACCACCTCAATGTGAACCCGGGCTCAAGGCAGGTTTGCCTGGAGGGAGCCCACCCCTCCTTAACCACTTGCCGTCCGCCCACCGTCAAATTTTTCTGGGATGACGTCATATGACGTCGCCCCTTTAAGCCGGGATTGCGCGCGATCAGGCGCGCACATCCCGGCTCTGTCGGTGTCGGCGTGTCCCCAGGACACACCGCGTCACCGACTGGGGTGAACAGCCATTGGTTATGGCTGTTTACCATCTGATCACAAATGGCACGTCCCCATTGCGGTGTGTGAACACCGCCTGGCACTGACACTGTTATCAGCCGCCGGCCGGCGGCTGTTACCTTGTGATCGGCTGTGATCTACTTCACAGCCGATCACATCCAATGTAAACAGAACGGTAGCTCACTGTTACCAGCTCTTCTCTCCTCACATAGTCATCTGACTGCCATCATAAAGTGCACCTGTCACCCATCAGTGACTGTGGCATGTCACCCATCAGTGACCGTGGCCTGTCACCCATCAGTGACCACCGCCAGTCACCCGTCACCCATCAGTGACCACCGCCAGTCACCTGTCACCCATCACTGACCACTGCCAGTCACCCGTCACCCATCACTGACTACCGCCAGTCACCCAACACCCATCATTGACCACTGCCAGTCACCAGTCACCCATCAGTGACTACTGCCAGTTGCCCATCACCCATCAGTGACCACCGCCAGTCACCTGTCACGCATCTGTGACCACCGCCAGTCACCCGTCAAGCATTAGTGATCACCACCAGACACTGGTCACCCATCAGTGACCACCTCCAGACACCCGTCACCCATCAGTGTGCACCGCCAGTCACCCATCAGTGATGACCACCACCAGTGACTACCCACTTCCCACTGACCACCACCAGTGACTACCCACTGCCCACTGACCACCTCCAGTGACTACCCACTGACCGCCACGTGTGACTACCCACTGCCCACAGACCTCCA
>BLSH010308315.1:480728-490987 GCA_018402905.1 Glandirana rugosa
CCAGTGACTACCCACTGCCCACAGACCACCACCAGTGACTACCCAATACCCACTGACCACCACCAGTGACTACCCACTTCCCACTGACCACCACCAGTGACTACCCACTGCCCACTGACCACCAGTCACCCATAACCCATCAGTGACCACCACCAGACACCCGTCACCCATCAGTGACCACCACCAGAGACCCGTCACCCATCAGTGACCACCACCAGTCACCCATCACCTATCAGTGACCACCGCCAGTCACCCGTCATCCATCAGTGACCACCGCCAGTCACCCATCACCGACCACCGCCAGTCACCCATCACCGACCACCGCCAGTCACCCGTCACCCATCAGTGACCACCGCAAGTCATCCATCAGTGACCATCGCCAATCACCTGTCAGTGACCATCACACCCATGAGTAAACATCACCTGTAAAAGTCTCACACATGTGGTATCGCCATACTTGGGGGGAGTAGTAGAATGTATTTTGGGGTGTCATTTTTGCTATGTACATGCTATGTGTTGGAAATATCATATAAATGGACAACTTTGTGTAAAAATAAAAGAGTTTTCATTTTTTTCACACATTTTCCAAAAACTACTGGAAAAAAATGACATTTTCAAAAGACTCACTATGCCTCATAGATTATACGTTGGGGAGTTTGCTTTCCAAAATGGGGTAATTTTGTGGGCAATTCCATTGTCCTGGTGCTCCAGGACCTTCAAAAGTGTAATAGGTGGTTGAGAAATGAAATGTGTAATTTATGCTTGTAGAACGCCTGAAGGTGCTAGTTCAATGTTGGGCCTCTGTATGTGGTCAGGCTATGTAAAAGTCGCGCACATGTGGTATCGCCATACTCAGGAGGGATAGCAGAATGTATTTTGGGGTGTCATTTTTGCTATGTACATGCTATGTGTTGGAAATATCTTATAAATGGACAACTTTGTGTAAAAAAAAATGCGTTTTCATTTTTTCCCCACATTTTCCAAAAACTTCTGGAAAAAAATGAACCATTCAAAAGACTCATTATGCCTCATATATTATACATTGGGGTGTTTGCTTTCCAAAATGGGGTCATTTTGTGGGCAATTCCATTGTCCTTGTGCTCCAGGGCCTTCAAAATTGTGATAGGTCGTCATGACATTAGATGTATAATTTATGTCCCTAAAATACCTGACGGCGCTCCCTGCATGTTGGGCCTCTGTATGTGGCCAGGCTGTGAAAAAGTCTCAGACATGTGATATCGCCATACTCAGGAGTAGCAGAATGTGTTTTGGGGTGTAATTTGTGGTATGCATATGCTGGGTGTGAGAAATAACCTGTTACAATGACCATTTTGTGAAAAAAAAAAGAAAAAAAAATATCTTAATTTTTCAAAGAATTGTGGGAAAAAATTAGAACTTCAAAAAATTCACCATGCCTCTTACTAAATACCTTGGAATGTCTATTTTCCAAAAATGGGTAATTTGGGGGGTATTTGTACTTTCCTGGCTTGTAAGGGTCTCAAGAAACGAGATAGGCCGTCAGTATATCAGGTGTGATCAATTTTCAATGATTGGCACCATAGCTTACACTATAACTTACACAAGGACCAAATAATATACACTTATTTGGGTTATTTTTACCAAAGATAGGTAGCAGTATAAATTTGGGAAAAATTTACAAAGAAAAATTACTAATTTGCAAAACTTTATGACAGAAACAAAGAAAAAGGCATTTTTCACAAAATTTTCAATCTTTTTTTATTTATAGCACAAAAAAATATAAAAAACCCCTAGTGATTAAATACCACCAAAAGAAAGCTCTATTTGTGTGAAAAAAAGGACGCAAATTTCATATGGGTACAGTGTTGCATGACTGAGTAATTGTCATTCAAAGTGTGATAGCGCTGAAAGCTGAAAAATGGCCTGGACAGGAAGGGGGTTTTCGTGCCCAGTACTGATGTGGTTTAAGGCACATGGACACATGAGACAATCAGCAGGAGTACAATGGCAGCTAAAGGCATCCACTGCGTCCCCATATCAAATTCAACCAACTGTACAAAGTAGTGGCAACCACTCCACCTCAACTATTCACTGCTATATGTGCTCCAATTTGGAGATTCTCAGTTAGGACAGCAGTATACAAAGGAGCCTTGATGTAGGCACTGCGGCTTCCACATATATTTGCAAATGTGTGCAAAACGAAACCGTCTGTTTTTAATGTGAATTGTTAGACAGGGACAATTTTTTTTGTTTGTTTTTTGCAGGCTAGCTGGTAAGTGCGCTGAGAAATTTTTGTTTGTGATGTGCATTGCCTTTTCGTGTGCACCTTACTGCAAAGGCTAGTAATAGATTGGGGTAGATGCCACTTGTTTGTACAGTTGGTTGAATTTGATGTGGGGACACGCTGGATGCCTTCAGCTGCTATTGTGCTCTTGCTGGGCGTCCCATGCAACCCTGTGCCTTTAAAGAGGAAGTAAACCCTGATAAGTTTTACTTCCTCTTTATCACCCTGCAATTTAAAAGCATAATGGGCTAGTAAGCATCGCATATTAGCCCATTATGTGCCACATACCTGCATTGGAAGCCTGCGATGTCCCCGCTCCAGGCCGCGTCCATCTTCTGCCCCTCTTCCTTCCGGGGCTGCGATCTCCGGCTCTGTGGCTGGCTGGAGTCGCGTGACGTCACTAATGCGCATGCGCGTGGGAGCCGCCATTTGCAGCACAATCTCAGTGAAGGAACGGCAGGAAGGTCGTTTCTTCACTGCGCATGTGCCCAATGACGTCGGAACATGCAACTACACTGTAGATTTCGTAAACCGTGCAGGTTTAGGAGATATGCAGGGAACCTACAGATAAGGCTTATTATAGGCTTACCTGTAGGTTAAAGTGGTTGTCAAGAGTTGACAAACACTTGAAGGCAATCCTACCCTTAATATTTCCACTGCTATATACTGTATGCTCCAAATTGGAAACTCCAATCTGGAAACTCTCAAAACTATAGAGTTAGACGTAGGCACTGTGGCTTACACATATATTTGCAAATGTGTGCAAACTAAACACTCAAAATGTTTGCAGGCTAGCTGGTAAATTTTGGTTTGTTTGTGATGTGCATTGCTCTTCCATGTGTACCTTACTGCAAAGGCTAGTCGTAGTGTAGATTGGGGCGGTTGCCTAAATGCCTAAGAAAAAATCAGTAACTAAAACTACCTGCTGGTAAGGTGAAACTGCCAATAACGAGTGACAAAAGACAACAGACTAGGGGAGGCAGACAGAAACTCAGTGGGGTTGATTTACTAAAGTAGTAGAGACTGATGACTTAGCAAACTTAATGCTCAATTAGTTAAAACTGTGGAGCTATGCTCACTTAAAATCATGTGCGAAGGAAATGAAAAAAATAGATTTCGCTTGCACATGACTGAAGTGAACACAACTTCATCTCATTAGCACCAAATAGAACCTCAGACCCTCTCTTCAAGTAGCAGCCAATCAGACCCACCAAAATCATAGAATGATTAGAGTACATAATTATCAACAACCTCTTTATGTAAAGCCGGCCATAGATGGGTTGAGTTGAATCTTGGTGGGTTTAGCAGGGACCATGAATAGGCAGGCTGATTGTAACCAAGTTGATTGACAGACAGAGGCGGCCCATCCATTATGGGTGCAGGAGCTCTGCCTCTCCTATCCCTTCCACCGCCTCTCCTATCCCTTCCACCGCCTCTCCTATCCCTTCCACCGCCTCTCCTATCCCTTCCATCGCCTCTCCTATCCCTTCCACTGCTTCCCCTATCCCTTCCACCGCCTCTCCTATCCATGCACCCAGGCCCCTTTTCGGAATGCCGGGATGCATGAATTACAATTGCAGCGGTGGGCGGGAGTGTTGTTTTGAAGAACAATATTAGAGCCCGAGGCTCTAATAGGCTTCAGAATAGAGAGGGCTGTGAGCGCAGACAGAACACTCATGGCCCACTCAGGACCTCTTCCTGGCCAATCAGGTAACAGATTTGGAATCCACCACAGGCGAGCCTACTGGACGCCCAAGAGGTATGATGGAAGCCGTCGTTGAGGACACGGAGCCACTGCACTCTAACCACCTAGATGGGGTAAGTGCAGCGGTAAAACAGTGGGGGAGAGGTGCTGCTCGGGGTGGTGGATGTATGCCCCCCCCCAAATAGAACACCAGCCACCACTGTTGACAGATCAACTTGGGTACAACCAGTCTGTTAAATTTTTCATGCAATTATTGCCAGCAGCTATAGCCACTAGGAATAATTACTGTGTTCTCCTGGCTGGGACAGCTCCCCCTGTCCGCCCCCCCCCCCCAACCAAGAGAACACTATAGCTCTGCGGGAGGGATTCCCCTATCAACATCATGTGTTGATGGGGGAATCAAGCAATTTTCTTTCCTGAAACCCATGGTTATACTTTCATGACCTTAACGCGAAGCTCCACCCAAAAGGGGAAGCTCCGCTTATCTGCTTCGGCCTCCCCCCCCCCGTTCCACATTTGGCACCTTTCGGGAGGGAGGAGCGGGTACCTGGTTTTGACCCACTCCCAGTTCCAGGTGATGTCGCCATGGCAAGATCACCCAGAAGTTCGGCCCCTTCCTCCTTCCCCCAACGCCAAGCCATTCGCAAAGTGCGCTTTGCGCATGCGCAGTAGGAAAACAGCTGCAAAAGCAAGACTTCACTGCCGGTTTCCCTTACAAGCAATGGCAGCGGCACCATCTGAGAGCCGATGGAAAAATCGGCTGGGGTTAAGATACCGATGGATTCCTGGACAGGTAAGTGTCCTAATATTAAAAGTCAGCAGCTACAGTATTTGTAGCTGTTAACTTTTCATTTTTTTCTGAAGGAGCCTGGAGCTCCTCTTCAACTTGCCAATACAGTGTTTTGTCTTTCATAGAGTTGAGTCAAGTTCATGTGTGTGCTTGCTAAGACTTAGAAAAGTATACTGATGATGTCAGTAAGGGCGAGGCCTTACATAGGGATGGACCAGAGCAGAGGACCCAAACTACCGAAGGCTCCTAGAGGGGTAGCGCTGTAGGTGCTTCAAGGTGCAACCACCATACACCCACTGCACACTGTCTTCATGTTTGACATATGGTATGCTGTCATTTTTCAGACTATCCCTTTTCATACATTACATTTTGCAGCTTTATTGACTCCTGTATCTGTAGTATGGGCACTGACACAGTTTGTTAGCTAGCAGTCCCAGATTATTTTGAAAACTCACATGTTAAAGTTAACGTTGGTTTCATCTTATAATCTGATGATCTTCCTCTCTCTATCCCACCCTCTTCCTAGCAGTCTAGCGTAACAGGCAATTTAAGTCAAATATTTCTGTAAAAAGATTGTGGAAAGATAATTGATAGGAAGCTTTATCATACACAAATTTTGCCCTAAAAATCGCTTAAAGGTGAGATTTGTATCTATTTTTAGCCAAATGAACAATCTTATTACCTTTTTTCCTAAGATAATTGAGTGTACTGTTTACACATGCACATTTCCTTTTCTTGGAAACATCAGTTTCATATTATCTGGCACCATCCCATGTGAATTTATTTTGAAAATTTTTTGGCAAGAAGGCTTTTTACTAAAGCGGTAGTAAAGTGCTTCTAAAGTCTTCTTCCAATGCATTCCCTGCATAAGGCTTCATGTACACTGCTGCTGGTAAACGGACATCTAGGGGCATTTGGGCATTTTTTTCAGCTGCCCCTGAGCTCTTCTCTATGCTATCTTATCAGTACATTTACTCAGGGTCTTTAAGGTCGTTTTTAGGCAGTTGAGTTTAGAGGGTTTTTTTGGAAAGCAAAAAAATGCGTTCAGGACTGATGTTCAGAGGCATTTTAAGCGCCAAATGCCTGTAACAGCTTGTAAACGCGTGTAAATGCGGTAACTTGTGTTTAGCAGCATTTCGTTTACAGGAGTCTTTCATTTAAAAAAAAAAAATGCTTCTAGATGCAAACACGGCTAAACATGGCATGAAATCGTGGGTAAACAGATGTTTTTAAATGTCAGTTTCTAGCTATCAAGGTGAATCGTTCTGGAGAGGTTAAACAACGTCCCGTGTACATTAAGCCTAAGGGTAATAAATGTTTCACTAGTTTCTTTGCCGCCCCCCCCCTCCACCTCTTTTTATATTTACCTGAATCCTATCTCAATCCAGCGCTCTGTCCATCTGCAGCAGTGTTGGTCTCTCTCTCAATCCTCACAGGCTCAGAGACAGCTGTGGTAACCATTGGCTCTTTCTGCCGTCAATCAAATCCTATGAGGAGGGAGCAAGGGATGGGGCTGTGCTGTACTGTGTGTGCCAATGGACAAATGCAGCCCAGCTTGGGAGTGAGCCCACAGACGTACCACCTTAGGAAGCAGACTCCTAAGGTAACACACAGAGCCAAGAGCACCAGAGTGGGACCGCAGGCTGCTCTGTGCAATACCATTACACAGAGCAGGTGAGTATACAATGCATATTATTTCAATAAAAAGAAAAAAATACCCTTTGCAACCGCTTTAAACACCTTGAAAATGTTTGTTAAACATGGCCCCAGGCTCCAATGCAGGTGTATGCCATAATGTAATAGTATGTAGCGCATACTAGCACGTTATAACAGACTTACCTTTCACAGGATGCGCTCCAGTGCTGCGCTGTCAGTGCTTGTGTGCTTCCATCTTCCGGGTTTGCTCCATTCCGCCACTTGAATGGCCGGGGCTGCGATGACGTCAGGTTATGACTAAGCAGACAGAGGGTCCATGAAACGCGTTAACCCTTCCTTGTTTGTGGCTGCACTATTGTCTGCCTGGTTTGCTATTCAGTGTATTGTACAGCATACAATAAAACACATGAAGTTCCACAGTTCCGGAGTGCGGTCTTCACTTGCTATCTAGTATCACTGAGGATCACGGATCTGACCTGCACCTGGATTGGGATTGACAAGGATTTTCACCTGGAGCGGTTCCTTTCTCCCTTTTGTTTGAGTTCTGCGATGACGTCACTCCAGGACATGTACACACAAGCCGCTTCATCATGGCATAGAGCGGGTGCTGTAAGCGTACTCTGAGCTGCACATGTGCGATTCAGTGTACATAACTGCTGACAGGCAGGGGGGAGCATTTATGACAGAAGAGACCATTGGGGGCTCTTTTGTCATAGAAAGCCCATCAGCAGTTTTTAAAATTGTGAGTAAAATCCTACTTTAATGCAAGGATCTTTTGTAGAAAGGATTTTGCCTAATAAATACCTTAAGAAATCTGTCCAGTACTGTCTAATTTCTTTAGCTAGCATTAGTGTATTTGTGTTTTTGGCCATACACTAGTAGATTTTTGAACAAACAAAAATTTTTTTGTACTTTCAATGACTTGCTGAATGTCATTTGAAACGACTTCAAAATGTTGCTTACATTTGCATTCGATTTTGGAACAAATGGACTTTACCAAACAAAAACCATGCACATGGTTACAAATTCATTTGAGAAAAAAATTTCCATCCAAAGGTCACCTTGACCATACTAATTATTTTAAAAATCAAACCAATGTTCTTAATAATGAAATTATACAAGTGTATGGCCATAAGCAGCTACTCAGATCTTTGATCTACTGACATAGTTTATTGTTTGAATTTAAAGAAGAACTTCATCCCCGCTATATTTTTTTCCGTTCCCCCCTCGCCCAGTTTGATAGATTATCCCCAACTCACATGTACACACGCCCAGTGAATCCAGTGTTGTCCTGCTGTGATTTGTTGTTCCTCTGCTGCATGTCAGTCCCCTCTTCAGTCATTTGGAGCAACTCTCTCTTTTTCTGGTTCAGGCAGCCTGCCCCCTGATGATGTGCTCCA
Organism: Glandirana rugosa; assembly: GCA_018402905.1. Taxonomy (NCBI): domain Eukaryota; kingdom Metazoa; phylum Chordata; class Amphibia; order Anura; family Ranidae; genus Glandirana; species Glandirana rugosa. Next base: position 488,543 of record BLSH010308315.1, read on the forward strand.
GGTCCACCTTCCTCCAGTGCCATGTCCTTTCTCCTCCAGCAGTATGTATATCCCAGGAGGCTCCAGGAGAAGGCACATGTCATTGTTACCTATACAAGAACAGAGTCAGGTGGCAGACTGAAATTTACTCTTTAGGGGCTCACTACACTCATTTTGCCTTGTGAAGAACGCTTTGTAGTTCATTGCTTTTCAGAGTGCATGCAACAGGTGGTGCAGAGCGCTAAAAACCCGCATTCATGCATTTTATGCAGCCCCATTTACTTGAATGGCCTTAAGGGGTGGGGGCAGGGCCGGGACAAGGGGTGGGCAGGAGGGACAGCTGCCCTGGGCACTGTGGTATCATGTGAGGTGAGGGGGGCCCCAAGGAGATTGGGGGAAGGGAATTGTGTTGGGAGGGGGTATTTGGGGGGGGGCAGGGGGTAAGAAATTTTTCTAGGAGTGGCGATTTGGGGAGATTTGTGTTGAGAGGGGGAATGGGAGGCGAGTTTTTGTGCTAGGAGGGGGAATTTGTATTACAAAATACAATATGGGGGGGGGATTTGTGCTAAGAGGGATAATTTTTTTTGAGGTGGGGGATTTGTGCTAGTAGCGATGATTTGGGGGCGGGGGGGGGGGGGGTGGGGGATTTGTGCTAGGATGCTTGGAGGGGAGATTTGGAGTGGGTGGGGAGAAGATTTGAGTTAAGGGGGGAAATTTGAGGGATAGAGGATGCTAGGAGGAGGGACTTCAGCAGGGGGGGTGGATTTGTACTGGGGAGTAAGGGGGGATTTTATGCTTAGGGAGTAAGCATGCAGATTAATACTCCATTTTTTTTTTGGGGGGGGGGGGGTTCTGACACATAATCATACACCTGGGGGGGCAAAATTTGGCATGTTCGTCCTGGACTCTAGATGGCCGTGTCCCGCCAATGGGTGGGGGAATACAGTGGAGCAAAGTAGTTTTTATGAGTGAAGGTCCATTTTAAGATAGCGGGGTTGATTTACTAATCCGGTGCAGCTGTGTATGGTAGCCAATCAGCTTCTAATTTTAGCTTGTTCAATTCAGCTTTGACAAATAAAAAAATGGAAGCTTATTAATTTCTATGCAGAGCTGCAAAAGATTTTGCACTCTCCAGTTTTAGTAAATCAACCCTGTCTGTCATTAGAACTAGAGATTTTTTTTGCATGAAACTGGAGCATAGAATTGTTTCCTTACCTATCTGAAAAGGGATCAATCCTTACACTCTGCATGTTTCAAGATAAAGAGTGCAGAATTTAGGAATTACAACCCCAGGATCTTAAATTATGGTGATTGCTGGTATAATCCAACCCTAATGCACTTTGTCCTATTCCTAGTCACCCTAGGAGATGGTGAATACCCTCAATTAACTAAAGGAACTATTTTTTTTTTTTTGATAGGGTGGATGGATGGATGGATGGATGGATGAATGGATGGATTGAGGTGGGTGGTGACAACTGACTGTCAATTTGGAAAATTATAACTTATCACCCAGAGTGAAACTTCTTTCCATCCTGTTTTCAGCATGAGCCTCCACCCTGCATAGAATACTTGTGATTAAGTAAAAAGTAAGCCCTCTGGCCATCACTATGTGGTAAATGCATGAGATCTACAAGCAGAAACTTCAAAGAACAGCATAGGAGGGGTATGAATCCATTCCCACTAACTGCAAAGAAGAGTCACCAATCCCCCCTTCCCCCTTTGTGTGACTTCAAGTACTTCCCCAGGCAATAATAATTAGAGTAATAGCACACACTGGAGGGGGAGAGGGGTGCAACTTCTGGGCATCTTACACCATCTATTCATGTACTCTTGTTACATTGTATTGATAACTTGTTAATGACATAATATACATAGCAGTAACACTTTTCTCTATAATGTAGCAAAATTAACTCCCAATTATTCTGTATTATTTAAAAAAAAAAACCAATAAAAAAACTGTTGTGTATTATAAAAAGATCAGCCTGGCACAGCTCTTTAGCCCCGACAATTGTATACCTTGATTGTCACTGATACACAAAGATTATTACCTTCATGCCATGCTTTGTTCTGATCATCACCTTGTATAGCTAATCTTTTTATTTGGATTATAATGTAGGTATGTATTTTTTTTCTGCAATCCATGAAACAAATACCGCTCATTCTGTTCGTTTCTTAGAAAGGCTCCTAGGTATGATGGGGCATTGATTGTCAGTTCTTGTGCCCATGCCAATGATGTGGGAGGCTACAATGTAGACTATCTATGTTATATCGTACTCTGACGATGTGACTTGCCTTGAGTTTAGGGTTGCCACATCATCCCTTTAATCCAGGACACATATGAATTACACAGGTTCTGAGGCTAATTTAATGGAGATAAGGTACCAAGTGAGTTTAATTACCACCTTAATCATCTGTTAGTTCCATATGTTAACAGCCCCGATTTCTCGACACGGTCCGACTAGAAAA
>BLSH010308315.1:512873-535213 GCA_018402905.1 Glandirana rugosa
AACAAGTATATACACGTGTCACATATATAGGTGCAGTTATGATACGTGAATCTTGTGAAATGATGGTCTGGTTAAAAGTCAAAAAATCTGTTTCGGTGCAGCGTCGCACGACCGCGCAATTGTCATTCAAAGCGCAACAGCACTGAAAACTGAAAATTGGTCTGGTAGTAAAGTGTTCTAAGTGCATAGTATTGACGTGGATATATACACTGTGCACATATATGAACAAAGAAGAAAAATGAATGTACTGGGAAAAAATAAAATAAAAATTATGTATATACAGTATAAATATATATGCAATATATATATTATTGTTCTTCCTTATTAATAAATGAATACTTTGAAATATCAAATCATATCAATATTATTTTGTTTAATAAAAATTTGATGTAACATTTAACTTTTACTCTAAGATTCATTCCATAGTGCTATGTATACCAAGTTAAAAACAGAGCCATGTGTATTTACTAGACGTGCGTGTACAGACAGATAAGCTTTGTCATACTAGTGTTGTAAGTCAGACTTTATCAAAGTTTCCTTAGTCTGTCCCACTGCTTAAAAGGGCTTTCTTTGCTCTCGATAATTGCTTCCAGATCCATAAACCAATTAAACACTTTATAAAGGAAGCACAAAGTCTCTCAAACATATACAAAGCTTATAGAATGTTCTCTATCTGGCTTGACTTATGTACCTATTTTAGCACAGACTTATCCAGGGCCTTGAATGATGGGGTCTTTCTTAAAAGGAGAGGAAATCCTCAGATTGTATCTTCAGTCAAGATGCAATTGCTTTCTTAACATTCCTTTCTATCGCTGTCACTTACCAGATCAGGAACTGAAAAATAAAAATATTTCATATAAACTTGTAGTTGTGAAGAGAGATACATTGCTATATACAGTTGATGTCCCGTTAAGTTCTTATTTTTAAAGTGGAGTGATCTTTAAAATGGACCAACAAGATTTGAACATTTTTGGTCATACTATTAATTTGAGTATTACTTCTACTTTTTTTACCTTAAATGTAAAACATTATAGAAAACCTAGGTCACAAAATCTTTGGATAGCACTGCATGTTACATATTGTTAGAGATTGCACATAGTTTTTTGTTTTTAAACAGACAAAGCCTATATAGCAGCCTGATGGCGAGATATCAGGATCATGGAAAGAAGCAGTAAGCATAGCCATGTCTTTGTATGTATTAAAATAGTACAGACTCTGTAGACCAATGTTCTGTAGATTAAATTGATCCATTTGAAACCATTAACAATAATCAACAAAATTACAAATAATGCATATAATTTAGTTGAATATCTGTTAATAAAACAAATTTCCCTTTTATCTATTTAGAAAAATGCAAGCACTGTAAGAGCGGATTCACACTTCCCGCAGAGAAAAAAACGTTCTGTTTCTACAGTGATTGCAGTTGGCGATGGTGCCTTATGTTTTTATAATACAAGGCACTATTTCACCCCCCTTTTTTTCCCCCTAAACTTATTTTAATGTCATTCCATTCATTTCTATTCATGGCAGCTTATCTGCCATGCATAGAATTTCATGGTCACACAGATGGCTGTGGATTGGTGTAGAAAAAAAATGCAGACATGTTGTATTTTTCTGCTCCGCTCAGCCCTGCAGTGTGGAAGTGCGAATGGGGCACACGGAAAACCACTGGTTTTTGTGTGCCCTTGTGGAGAGCTGTGTTTGTCTTTTGCAATATTGTAAACCAGCCCTAAAGGTAAAGGTTGAAGGACCATTGTAGAGCTGAGTAAGTTCTAGTAGTACCTAACCTGCCCAAAAATTGTATTACATGACAGTGAAGTCAGCATTTCCAAGGGTTGAAGGAAATAAAATAGTTTAAATCCCCCATCAACACAGTCAGTGTTGATTAGAGAATCCCTCCCTCTGCGCTATTGTATCCTGACAGCGACTTGGCGGCCATGGCACAAGCAGTGATCGAACATAAAAATCAGACAGCCTAGTTGTACAGAAGTTGATTGATAGATCGAATTTAGTACAACCAGCACACCCATAGAAATTTGACCATCGATCCGTCTTTGATTGCCTTAAGGAATGTAAAAACATTGTAAGTTGTTTTTCTTTTGTGTTTGGGGGTGGGGGATTTTCCTTCACTTGTTGTCATGAGACACATCAGTAAGTGAGAGGCGATCCCTCCAAAGGAAGGGAAATCTTCTCTTAAGCTGGGCATACAATAGTAGAGTTTCAAACAAGCATTCATATGGACATTCCTATAAGAAATTCCTAAAACATTTGATGACTTGATGAATGTCGTTCAAAAGTACTCCAACATTTTCAACATTGTGCTTCTTCAAATTTTCTCATCAGTGTGAAAACAAATGTCGATTTACCCCACAAGTGATTAGAAAATCAAACAAAATTCTACTAGTGTATAGCAAGCTTTATACAGCTATCACTGGAACAAGTGTCCTCTTTACATGATTTGCCCTCTATTTCTGCTATGGTAAGTGCTCAAAATTTTGGATTGTCCCTCAGTCTCCATGACAGATGGTCATCAGCACAAATACACCTCTTGCACACTGAAGCTTGAAAAAGCTCAGTACAACGGTTTTTTTTTTACTGATCTAGAATTATTATTATTATTATACAGGATTTATATAGCACCAACAGTTTATGCAGCACTTTACAATGTAGAAGGGAGACAATACAGTTACAATACAATAAAATACAAGAGGATTAAGATGGCTCTGCTCAGAAGAGCTTACAATCGAATAGGGTGGGGCAGGTAGTACAGAAGGTTCTAACTGTGAGGAATGAGCTGATGGAAGTGGTAAAAGATTAATTGAAGGTATGATAGGCTTCCCTGAAGAGATGAGCTTTCAGGGATTGCCTGAAGGTAGCAAGAGAAGGAGATAGATGGACAGGTTGAGGCAGAGAGTTCCAGAGGATGGGAGAGGCTCTGGAGAAATCCTGGAGATGAGCATGGGAGGAGGAGACAAGGGAGCTTGAAAGTAGGAAGTCATGGGAGGAAGGAGCGAAGAAGACGGTTTTGGTGATATTTGGAGACAAGATTGGTGATGTAGCTCGGGACAGAGTTTTGAATGCTTTGTAAGTTGTGGTAGAATGTAGCCCATTGTGCCTGTACACACAGATGCGTAAACAAGCATTGCGTATTCTTGAGTAAAAAAATAAAATATAGAAAAATCTGTGTTTTGAGAATGAATATGGATATGAGAATAAATATGAATACATTTTCCCTAGGAATGTATTGCACATGAATGCGCGCAAATAAATAAGCATAAATATACGCAAAACAAACGCCTGAAATTACATCCAAAAAGCAGATGCTCAAACATCAGTACCGTGTGCAAGACACCATAGAGAGGATGAAGCTTCCTAAAGGGGACACAGACAACAATAAAGAGCTTGGACTATCTATGCACTACTCTAGCCTGTGTATATACTACCCTAGCCTGGCCATATACTACTCTAGCCTGTCTATATACTACCCTAACCTGCCCCTATACTGCCCTAGCCTGACCCTTGCAATTGAACATAATGGTATGTCATATAATTTTGTATATAGACAAGCTGCTGTAAATCTGACTTTCTGATAAATGTAATTTTAGTTTTAATTATCATGATTTAAAATAAAGGATGTGGTGGGCATGATTTTTTTTTGAGGGGGCGGGGGCAGCATTTTCATTCTTGGACCCAGGCAGCACAATATCTTGGGTCAGCCCTGCGTCAGACCCTAACTGGATGAAAGATTCCAAGATAATTTTACTTGAAAATAGCCAATATTTTTGGAGACAACACCGCTCCCCCTTCATCAGGGCTGCAAAAAGCACTGATGAAGGGGGGGGGGGGGTGTTCCCCCCTATAATGCATTGGCTATTTTTATAGGACATTTTCAGTCAAACTGTAAGTTTATTTATATAATGGTCCATTGCTGAGTATAGTCTTCAAATACACTGATGTTGTTGCAGTGTGATATAGACGTGTGACCATTAGGGAGGAGGCGAAGGCTGCATTGGAGGCCCACAAAATGCTACAGGGATCATGTGGATGGACTTTGTTTTTCTGCTTGTGACTTGTAACTGAAGCATGCTTTCTCACAAGTGGGCAGATTTCAATTTACTTTTATATTGTAGCAGGGATAATTTACTTTGGTCACAGCGGGTCCTGTTCAGACTTATTCCAGTTGTTTACAAAGTTCTTTATTTGTAGCCAAAGGCTCTTGCACCTACACTAGGACATTATTTGGCACTCCCCAGACTTGGCACAGTGTTCACAGTGCTAATTAATATTAAGAAGAATTTAGTGTCATCAATATGAATAAAAATCATTATAAATAATGATAATGAAACAGATGAAAAATATACTTTGACAGGATGCGTTTATTGTATCACAAGTACAGACAAGCCTTTATGTAAAAAAACATAGACATGGCAGTTGAAAAGCATGTGACATTCTACTCAAACACTGTATACTGCATTCATAGTAAACACAAGTGTCACCAATACCTTACAGCAGGGTTTCTCAGCCAGGGTTCCATGGGACCCTAGGATTCCTCCAGAGGTTGCTAGGGGTTCCTTGAGCAATGAGCAACATCTGCCTCTCAAATAAGTACCCACTGACACCATTGATCATTTTAGTTATCTGTAAGGGGTAATTCTTCCCAGTGACCACAAGTGTAAGGAGCATTTTTCCCATTGACCATCGCATTAATATACAGTACCAGGAGCAGTAGATCTAATATTTTCTAGCAGGGGTTCCCTGAGGCCGAAAAGTTATTTCCTGGGTTCCTCTGCATTTGAAAGGTTGAGAAAGGATGCCTTACAGCAGGGGTGTCAAACTGGTGGCCCTCCAGCTGTTGCGGAACTACAAATCCCATCATGCTTTTGGTTGTGGAAGTCGTACTTGCAATGGTCAGCCTTGCAATGCCTCATGGGGCTTGTAGTTCCGCAACAGCTGGAGGACCACAGGTTGAGCACCCATGCCTTACAGTATAGAACTCTACAGTATTGAGAAAATAACTAGCCTCTCTACGGACCTATTTAGTCAGAGATCTCTATGACTTAAGGCCCGTACACACGGTACAATAATCGGCCAACAACGGTCATCCAGCAGCTTGTTGTCCGATAATCAGACCGTTAGTATGCACAATCCAACAGCCAATTTCCAATTATCGTCCAACAGAAGTTGTCTGAGAAGACTAGAAAACTTGTTGGCCAACAAGGCGTCGTCCAATTTTCAGCTCGTCTGTACAGAAGTTGGACCAAAGTACAAACACATGTTCAGAATCCACTTGGTGTCCGGTCGTGTAAACCGGCATCCATAATTCACAAATCACATTCACCTGAACTTCCTCTTTATATGCTCCTAACACGTCACTACGTTCGGCTTTGTCGGATGATTACTTAACTACTGTCAGTATGCTAGACAAAACCACGAACAGCCAATTTGGACAAAAGTTGGATGTGCGGTTGTACGATAATCAGCGCGTGTGCGCGAGGCTTTAGGGCTCATTCACACCATATAGGTGCGTCTAAGCGTGCTCCCTTTTGGCATGTTCCCGCATGGCATGTGTTTTTTTGGCAGCCCATTGATTTAATGCTGAAAAAAAGGTGCGCAGGTAAAATTTTTAAAATTGCGTCGCACCAAGCCGCATGGTACTGCAGTACTACATGCTTTGATGCATCTGCAAGAGGGCAGCTCGTTTCAGTGAGGTGCGGGAAACATGTGGTGTGAACCAACATTAAATTTGTCGAAGAAAATATTTTGGTTGACAAAAATAACACTATTTTAGTAGACTAAAATACAACTAAAACTAAAACAAATCAGATAACTAAAATACAACGTAAACTAAATAGTATTTTAGTCAGAAGACTATGACTAAAACGAAATTGAAATTTGACGTCAAGATTAACACTGATGTAAACAGACCCTAAGCCGTATTGGGTAAAAAGCATTAGAAAGGACAGTCCTTAAGGCAGAAACTGGTACCTATGCGCTTCCTGGCACTAAACATCAAGTACAGTGACATCATTGGTGTATGGCCGATTTATTATTTCTTCCTGTATATTTGGAGCACAGATGTCTCCATGGGCTGCCAGCACACAGTGTTTGGGGCACAGTGGGAGGATTCTAAAAAGCGGCCTGAGAACAAAGAAGGAAACACTGTTTTGGGAAACAGTTAAATCAATGGGTTTGGTTCCTCTTTAATGTGGTAAACCCTCCTATCCTTTAGAGCCAAGAAAGCTGCCATCTAGGCCTCTGTTTGATCTACAGTTGCCATGGTGCTGCAAAGTGCCATTAGGGGCGCAGGGGCCTATTCATGCATCCGTCCCCTAATCTACATGCGGGGCACTGGACATTTTCTTTTAGAAGCATGTGATTAGAGCCTATGGCTCGAATAGGCTTCAAAAAAGGGTGGGCTTGGGGGCCCTGAGCCTACCCAGTTGCGTGACAATAGCAAATGAATATTCACTATTGTCACACTGATTCTCCTCCTGGCCAATCAGGAAGCAGGTCTTGAGACCTGTTTCCTGATTGGCTGAAAGGAGAAGCGATCCTATTGGCCTAGGAGGAGGAGAGAGGAGACACAGTGTGAGGAGATGCACGAGAAGCCGTCACCTGGAGGGAAGCGTTGCCTGTTTGATGGGGTAAGTGTGGGGCGGGGCGACCAGACCGACCGACCCATAAGGGGTGGGGGGGGGTTGCTGTGGGTGCATTGTTTGCCCCCCCCCAAAAAAACACCAGCCATCACCGAAAGTTAATGGTTATGACGCCAATCATTTGATAGATTGACAGTTCAGCTGAGACCACCAGCAACTGTGACAGTTATAATGCATGGCATGCCTTAAAGTGTTAATAAACCCAGGACCCTGCATTCACTATATCTGGTCTCGCACAGTACACAGAACATGGAAATGTGCAAGTATTTCAATAAATATAAACAGCTAAATACCTTTTCTCATCAACAGTATGTAGCAGTCTTGTGCATTCTATCTGGTTAAAGCTTGTAGGAGGAATTTTCATTTTCCTCTTACTGTCCTATGAGGCTGCAGGACCCCTGACTTTGTCTGGACAGTGTGGATTGGCCCTGTGCCGATCACATGCACCCTCCCAAAAAAAACAACAACTCAGCAATCCACACCAAACTGAGCATGTGCAGAGTGCCTCCTAGGCTCTGTTCTATCAGCAGATGGATTTGGGACAGTAAAAGAAGGGGAGGATCAGAGAAGACAGGATCAAACAGCTTTTTTTACACAATGCACAGGATTAACCCCTTAGGCTCCACAGTGAGTATAGCACGCATGCATTATGCAGACTGATTTTACTGTTGTGGGTTTAGTAACATTTTAAATGTAACTCTTTTGGGAAACAGTTAATACCTGTTGCCAACACATTAAAATGCATGTTATATGCATTTTAATACATTGCCATGGGCCTCCTAACATACTAAAATGCAGAAAAAAAATGGACATATGTATTTTACGAAACACACTGCGCTGCATCTCTGAGAAGGGAACAGATATTATCTTTATTATGGGTATCGCGACGCATGCAATTTACCATGCCGGAATGCATGTGTTTTTAATGCATGCATTCAAGCATGATAAAGTGCAAGTGTTGTGATACCCCATAACAAGATAATATCTGTTCCCTGCTCAGCGCAAATGGGCCTTAAGTGGTGTGACTATAGAATCTTATCATTTCCTATGGGTTGGTCCCAATTGTGCTAGTTCACACCAGATGCAGTTCCGAGTGCTCTTTTCCTGCACTTAAATGCATGCACAGTGTTTTCCATGTATTCCAACGGCTCTAGTTCACACCAGTGCAGTCAGTTTCTGGTGCAGAAAAATTGTAGAGCTTGCTGCATTTTTTCTGCACAGAACTGTACTGGAACATCGCAAATTGTATCAAAAACGCACTGGAACTGCGTGTGGTGTGAACTGTAAGCAAAAACTGATCCGCAACTTATCCGGAGTGCATTTTTGTGTTGTAACTTGGCCCTAAAAATGCATGCACAGTGTTTTCCATGTATTCCAATGGCTCTAGTTCACACTAGTGCAGTCAGTTTCCTGTGCAGAAAAAAATGTAGAGCATGCTGCATTTTTTCTGCACAGAACTGTACTGGAACATCGCAAATTGTGTTCACAACACACGCAGTTCCAGTGCATTTTTGATACAATTTGCGACAGGGGAGGGCTGGGCCAGGGGGCAGGGTGGCAATTGCCCCCCAGGCCACCCTAACTTACATTCAAAATGGCCGACGGCCGCTGCCTGCTCACTTTTTTCTTCTTGTGGAGGTAGGAAGCAGTGGCCAGGGGCACAGCCACCAACTAACTGCAGGCAAATGGATGGGGGGGCAACCAGGGCCCGCTGTGCTGATGGGCACTGGTGAGGCTGCATTGATGGGCACTGGTGCGGCTGCCTTGATAGGCAATGGTGTGGCTGCATTGATGGGCACTAATGAGGCTAAGCTGATAGGCACTAATGAGGCTGCATTGGTGGGCACTGATGAGCTGCATTGATGCATTATTTTTGTTAAACCTCTTTTGTTGCTATTAACATTAAATTATGTTGCCACATTGTATCATATTTGTCTTGCTTCATAACATCAATATCCGTTCTAAAACCAGGTGGGCATGGATGGTGAGCTGATTTGGTGGTTCAATAGGCCACTTGACTGGACTTGCCCCCCAGGCCTAAGGCTGTCAGCCCTCCCCTGATTTGCGATGTTCCAGTACAATTCTGTGCAGAAAAAATGCAGCATGCTCTACTTTTTTTCTGCACCGGAAACTGACTGCACTGGTGTGAACTAGAGCCATTAGAATACATGGAAAACACTGTGCATGCATTTTTAGGGCAGAAAAAAAGTGCACACAACTGCATCTGGTGTGAACTAGCACTCAGAATTATTTCATGATTAAAATAAAGAAAATGTATAACTATTTTTGTTCCTGCTCGTTCATATTTCCTGCATTATATCAGAGGATATCACTTAATATAATAGTTGGTTCTCTTTATTTCCCCGGAGGCTCTTGTTAATCGGAGGCCCTCCCCTGACAGATGTAGCAATGCCAATGGTGGAACACAGCGAGAGAGGGAGTTCTTTCTCACATTACACAAACTCCTGGGATCAAGATGTATCAATTAAAGCAGTGTGCACAGCACCTGATGTAAGGTGCCCGCCTCCGCCTACTCCCAGACCATGCTGAACTGTTCAGCTAAGTGAAAATAATGCATGACACATACAGTGCATCATGATGGAGGGCACCCTTTCACACTGAATAATCCTCACTCCGCACTAGTACAGAATGGCTCCTATGGATACATAAAACACAGCTTACCATAAACGCATTCATTTCTCATGTAGCAATGAAAGAACTGTTACATATCATAGCAAAATGAACATTTGACTGGTTGATGCAATTCTTTCCGATGAATCTGATGTTTTTAGGGCTGCACATTTATCTTTTCTTTATCATCTTAGGTTGAGTCATTTACAACATAATCTCTTTTATTCTTATATTCAGATTGCAGGTTAGAGGAAACATATCCGTGTTACTAAACCCACAACAGTAAAATCAGTGTGTATGCAGTAAAGCATGCTTGTTATACTCACTGTGGAACTTAAGGGGTTAATCCTCTGCATTGTGTAAAAAGGCTGCTTGATCCTGTCTTCTCTGATCCTCCCTTTCTTCCACAGTCACAAACCATCTCCCGATAGAACAGAGCCTTGGAGGCACTCTGCACATACTCAGTTTGGTGTGTATTGCTAGAGAGTTTTTGGATTTTTCTTGGGAAGGTGCATGTGATCAGCACAGGGCCAATCAGCACTGTCCATACAGAAAGTCAGGGGTCCTGCAGCGTTATAGGACAGTCAGCGGTGAATGAAAACTCCTCCTACAAGCTTTAACCAGACACTGATAGAAGTCACAAGACTGTTATATACTGATGAAGAGAAAAGATATTCAGCAGCAGTGGCAGGCCGTAATGCAAGGAGCAGGGGCGCCCCCCCAATCCATGCGTCCAGCCCCCTAATCTACATGTGGTGCGCCGGACGTATTGATTCCAATGGGGAAGCATGTGATTAGAGCCAGAGGCTTCAAAAAAAGGGTGGTCTTGGGGCGCAAAGCACTGCTCCCTGAGTCCACCCAGTTATGTGATAATAGCGAATTAATATTTGCTATTGCCTTCCTGATTCTCCTCCCAACCAATCAGGAAGCAGGTCCTGAGACCCGTCACCTGGCCGAGAGGAGAAGCGATCTTATTGGCAGCCAAGGGGGAGTTTCAGAGTGCTCCACTCAGCTCTGTGCTACACTGATTTGACAGGCAGCAGGGGGGATAGAAGCTCTGGAATCCCTTATTAATTGCCAACATTTGCCGCGTCTGGACCCGGGGGGGTGGGCTGTGAGCAGGTGGATTGTTTGCCCCCCCCCCCCAAGAAAAAATATAGCACCAGCGACCACTGTTCAGCAGTTTATATTTACTGAAATGATTGGATTTCCATGTGCTGTGTACTGTGGGAGACCAGATATAGTGAATGCAGGGTCCTGAGTTTAGTAACACTTTAAGCTGAAATGATAAAAAAGGGCAAATTCAGTCAAATGGCAAATTATACAATCACAACAGATAGACAGGAGATGCTTCGCATACCTAAATATTTGAATGAATCGACCCACCCTTGCTGTACTATATAATGTTTTAGTAATGTGACAAAGGTTTTTCATTGACTACAGTTCCATGTTGGTGACCTCTGTCTGAGCTCTTTCCTCCAACAGACATTATTAAAGTGGATGTAAACCTCAGACATGAAATATGAACAAAACATATCCATCTATAGTGGGTACTTGTCTCAGTCCAGAGCATTAAGTGTCAATTCTGTCTGCTGCCTTGTTCCTCTGCTATAAGCATGAGTTTCCTGACATCAAGAGAAAAAAGGGATGGGGAGGGATCTCCAGCACACAACCTGTGATTGACAGACTCAGCTTTGTTCCTGTGTGCTGTGTGGAGAGGGTGTGTCCTTACCTCCAATCAGCTCTCAAAGCGCTCCTCACTATGCTCTGCAGAGTGTAATTTCAGCTCCCCCTATTTTCTGACAGCTCAGACAAGCTTTATAAATTCTGGACTTTGAACAGATGTAGTAAGAGAAGACTGCAGATAAACAGCTAATTAGTTACAACTAATGTAGGAGGATATGTTTTATCATTGTGTATCATCTGACTTAACTGGGTATATGTAAGGAATTACAACCACTTTAAGTGACATTATCAGCAGGGCTGCTGTTAGAAATCATGGGGCCCCATACAGCCTACCTGACAGGGCCCCCTTCCCCCAGCTGAAAGTGACTTAGTGAGGACATAGATTTATCAGTCCCTTTCTCTGTAGCCTCAGCGGTACAGATGAATGACTACGAAGTGCTTCGAGGTTTCATGCTCATTCACAAACTGAAGCATAGCAAACACTTTACTATGCTTCATCTGTGAATGGACACAGGAGTGATTGGTACTGATCGCTCACTGTGTTCATTCATGCATGGATGACATATTTACTGGCCCCTTCCCCTGCTGTCCATCCTGAAATATCCTCCTGTTTGCCTGCAGCAGTAGGAGAGGAGAGGAGGGAAGCTGGCAGCACTGCAAGGGAATGGGGCACACAGGGGGGCCTGGACAGCAGATGGAAGGGGTGCATGTGCTATAATCAATCCTCCTACAATGCAGCTGGAGGGGGAAAAAGAGGAGAAGCTGGCAGTGCTGCAAGTAGAGGCAGAAGAGGATCTATGTCTGCAATACAGCTGGACCTCCTGCTCAGTAGGTGCCCGGGCCCCCCTTTTGAACTGATGGGGTCCGGGCCCAGTACAGGAGAGCTGGCTGTACTGCCTTATCAGCAGCCCTGATTACCAGCTTGATTTCAACAGAATTTATGCATTAAATAAGCGTCACCACTTTGGAATGACTAGCCAAATGTTTTAAAAAAAGGGATTTCTTTTGTACATTTATCATGCCTAGGGCAGCCCATTGAAATGAATAGGCTGCCCTAAATTTTAAAATGCAAAAACGTGCCCACACTCCATCGCACCTGCATAGGTGTGAACAGATCGTGGCTAGCGACTGCGGCCAATTGTCAGCAGCAGGATCATTAGCGGCAGAGTCACCCGCTTGCCATTAATCCTATCCAGACAGGGCCAGGTTTGGATTCAAATTGCACAGGGAACAGACATGCTTGCACAATGACCGTATTTACTAAGAGATGACCTCATGTAACTGAATGCCTGCAATAGCACAAATAATAGTCACAACACAGTGGTGGTTGTCACTTCTGCCTTGCAGTACTGGGGTTTTCAGCTTGAATCCCGACCAAGACACTATCCGCCTGGAGTTTGCATATTCACCCTGGGCTTGCATGGGTCACCTCTAGAGGTAAACTGATATATCGGGTCGATTGTTGGCATTTTTTAATTGGCCGATTGTTCTGCAAATTAGGCCGAATAATTTATGCACTAAGGCCGCTTCACACAGGGGCGGTCCGACTTGCGGGGCGACTTAGCGTGACCCCGCACAGAGTGACTTCAGCGCGGCTTGCAAATTACTTCTGTAATAGAAGTCAATGCAGTTCGCCTGAAGTCGCCCCAAAAGTAGTACCGGTACCTTTTTCTAAGTCGGGGCGTCTTGAGCCTCTCCTATGGACAAAGAAAGACAAAAATAAACTAAAAATCTGTATTTTCTGCTAGAAACTCAGTTAGAGACCCCAAACATTTTATATATATATATATATACCGGTATATATATATATTTAGCAGAGACCCTAGAGAATAAAATTGCGGTTGTTTCAATATTTTATGTCACACGGTGTTTGTGCAGTGGTCTTTCAAATGCAATTTTTTTAAAAAAAAAATACACTTTAGTGAATTAAAAAAACTAAACAGTAAAGTTAGCCCATTTTTTTCGTCCAAAAGTTTTGATTACCTGTTTTTGTGTATTTAATATTTAAGATGCATAGTTTTTTTTATCTAAATTATACATATAAGTGCACTGATTGGAGGCTTGTTGTGTTGTTTAATAAAGGTTTAATTTAAGCAATTTTCTGTATCACTTCTTATTACTTAACTGTTAGATTTTATGAGATGAAGGGAAAAAAAAAAAAAGGAAAATCGGCCTAACATATTGGCCCAAAAAAAATCAGCATCATATATCAGGGCCAGAGAAAAACCCATATCGGTCTACCTCTATTCTCCTCCCACACTCCAAAGACATGCTGGTAGGTTAATTGTCTCGTCTGTAAATTGGCCCTAGTATGTGTATGTATGAATGGGAGTTAGGGGTCTTAGATTGTAAGCTCCTTGTGGTCAGGACTGATGTAAATGTATAATATACTGTATGTAAAGTGCCGCATGAATTGTCAGTGCTATATAAATACACATAATAAACACTTATTTAGTACTCCTTTAGCAAGTATTGTCAAGGAAGTTCTGCATGTTACATGCACACTAAAGTTTTGTCAAATTCCATTAGAGTCTGCATAGCAAAACTTCTGTTACAAACATCTTATTTTTTAAGTTAGCAAAGGTCCAAAAAAAGCCAGTCGGTGATCCGAGCAGCAGGGGAGCCTGTTATCCTATTATTAAGGATGGATCAGAGTCATCTGGTGTAATAAACATCGAATTGCTTTATTTAACCAAACAAAAGACATGTTTTGTATCAGGTCAGGGTGAGTGCTAGAGCAAAGTGGGGAATTCAGCCGCAAACCCTGTTAAAGCTCAACTCTATCCAAAAGATGTATTTATTTCTTGTATTTTCTACTGTTTTTACACTTTTCTTTGACACAACTGTGGCAATTTTTTTCATATGTGGTCACCTGAACAGAAAGTAAAGGGAATATTTTTAACAAGGACACAGCAAGCAGGGGAAGCAGAGTGGTGAAGGGTTTTATTACTTTTTGTATGCCTTCTGGGGAAATTCTTCTCGTGCATTGACAGAAAGCAAGGAGAAATCTCCCCACAAATGGCAATAAATATCTGACAGGGGTTCTAACACTCACTTATTCTATCCAAAACTGAAGAACTTGTTTTCTAAAGCTGTACTTTAACTTCTCTGGTCTCTAATAAGGAGACCCTCTCAAAGAACATGCTTATCCACTATTCACTTGTCATGTAGTTTGACTGTCCCATAGCCCTAGCTCATATATACTGAATCAGAAGTGAGCCACAGGGGATCAAGATCAAATTTCTAACTAATTAATGGCTCAGGTTTTATGATGATCTTTATTTGTACATGGCCTTTTTAAACATGCCCCTGCTCCTTCCAGATTCATAAGATTCCCAAATGATCACTTAGGTTGCCCATCCCAATAAAGGGCCAGCAGAACGTCTTCAGACTACATTTGGCAGAGTCATGACTATCATCCTTGGGATGCCCCTGGGCTCTGTACTGGATGAAAGTCACAGGGTTTGATTTACTAAAACTGGAGCGTACAAAATCTGGTGCAGTTCTGCATAGAAACCAATCAGCTTCCAGGTTTTATTGCCAAAGCTTAAAGAGGAAGTAAACCCTGATGGGGTTTTACTTCCTTTTTATTACCCTTCAAAGTAAAAGCATAATGGGCTGGTATGCATCTCATACTAGCCTATTATGTGTCACTTAGCTCAGAACGAAGCCTGCGCTGTCCCTGCTCCAGGCCGCATCCATCACTGCCCCTCTTCTTTCCAGGGCCGCGGACTCTGGCTCTGTGACTGGCTGGAGTCTCGTGAAGTCATGCATACTCGCAGGACTGGTGCAAGGATTTTTGACACCCTAGGCGAAACCTCATTTTGCCACCCACTCTTTGGCTCTGCCCCTGACTCCACCCTCTTTGCCCTGTCCATGTATACGATGGAGGTGGCGGAGATGGAGATTTTTGCAGAGCCTCTCTTTAGCCGTGGTCCACAGGCCTGCAGCTGTGCCCCTGGATCCACCTCATTTTACCGCCCTGGTGTGCTGCCAGCCGCGGCTCTCCAGTGACATGAGTGATCAATGCAGAGCAGTGACGGATCAACAGCGGATGGGCACCCTGGGTGGCAGTGGCACCCTAGGCGGCCGCCTACTCCGCCTAGTGGTAGAGCCGGCCCTGCATGTGCACGGGAGCCGCCAATCTTGGCACGATGTCAGTGGTGGCCTGTTTCTTCACTGCACATGTGGCGATGATGTCAGCACATGCCAATATAGTGCACATCTCTTAAACCGTGCAAGTTTAGGAGATATTCATGGAACCTACAGGTGATCCTTATTATAGGCTTACCTGTACGTTAAAGTGGTTGTAAAGGGTTTACAACCACTACAAGCTGA
This sequence comes from Glandirana rugosa, assembly GCA_018402905.1. Classification (NCBI taxonomy): domain Eukaryota; kingdom Metazoa; phylum Chordata; class Amphibia; order Anura; family Ranidae; genus Glandirana; species Glandirana rugosa. The sequence continues at coordinate 528,185 of BLSH010308315.1, forward strand.
AGTTAGGAACTGATTGGCTACCATGCAGAGCTGCCCCAGACTTTGCATTCACCAGTTTTAGTAAATCAACCCCACAGTGTCCACTGCTGTTGACTTCAGGACAGGCTGACTATGGGATTCTATAGGCACGTTGTGTGTTACTGGAGCTGGTATGGCAGGATGACAACACTATGACTGTAGTAGGAGACTATGATTATTGTTGTCACCTGTTTACAGGAAGAAGCAGATACTGGCAGGATCAATAATCACATAATAACACTTAGGAAACACACGCACATATATATATATATTATATATATATATATATATATATATTCAATTACGCTGAAGTATTTAGCTAAAAAAAGTGACATATTAAACAGAGTGCATGATTTTGGTTAATGTGCATTTTAAGCTTCCTCTTGTACCGTTTTAAATCAGATTTTTAACACTTGCTAGAGAAAATATGCATAATCTGACTTCAGATGGGCAATATTACAAATATAGTCCTTGTGTTGCAGTAAACGCTGCTGTCAGTATGAGTTCAGCAACATATTTACCACATTTAGAAAAGGCAAAGACAGGAGATAAATGTCTGTTAGTCAAAGTGTAAACTACACTTGCCTGCATTCCAGGAAAGTGTTTTTCATGCCGGTTACCCGGTATTTAAGATCTCAGTGAGTATATTGTAGCCTCTATAATTGTTAGACGCAATTAAGTTGCTTATCCATTCTCATATTGTTCTTGCATCATCCCCGCTCACCTGTCTATATGAGGACATTCATAGCAAGAGACTCTATGACAACTCATTCAGTTGTATGGAAGTATGATGGTTCATGGCAGAGAAGCATATTGACAGAGAGGACCTCAACGTTACACTTTTAGTAAGCATACATACTATATTTGCATGTTTTTTCACACTTAAAGCATTACTAAAGGGTAAGTTCCACTTTATGCCCTCCCTCACCTTCTTCTGTTGGAACATTTTTTTGGAGGGGAGCAGGTACCTGGTTTTGGCAGGTACCCACTCCCACTTCTGGACAAATTGCCAGGCAATTCCACTGGAGATTCTCCGCCCTCAACCTTCTGGGACACATCATAGGTCTCAGAAGGCTGCAGGACCATTCACAAGGTGCAGCACGGCTTGCACATGTGCAGTAGGAATCCGGCTGTGAAGCTGCAAGGTGTCACAGCCAGCTTCCCACGTTTAACATGCGGTGCCAGGGTGTTCCGAAGACCAGCGAAGAATCAGCCCGGGTGAGAACAGCACTGGATTCCTGAACAGGTAAGTATCCTATTATCAAAAGTCAACATGACTGTCAGTCACTGACCTCTGCTTTGTCCCTTCAGTGCTCACTGGAGTGCTATGCAGGAGAAGGGGCAAGAGCGGCTGCATGTAAAGCATCTGGGTGGATGCACTCCTTATTGTTGGGATTCCCTTCAGAGTCTGGAGCGGCTCTGTTACAGGAGAGCACAGGTAACTGCACTCCTGTGACCCACAAGAGAAGTATGGCCAAAAGAGTTTTGGCTATATGTCCTTTTTAAACTCTTCTAGCCTAAATTATTTATAGCTTACTCATCTGGCCCACAGCCCTGAGACAGTAGTAAATATATCATTTTATGTCCATGTGTGAGCATGACTGTTGTTCTCCCCTTAGAAAAAAATCGGTAAAACCATTGTAACAGAAAAGAATCATCCATCCATTTTTCACTTCGTTCTACAGGGTGGGCCATTTATATGGATACACCTTAATAAAATGGGAATGGTTGGTGATATTAACTTCCTGTTTGTGGCACATTAGTATATGTGAGGGGGGAAACTTTTCAAGATGGGTGGTGACCATGGCGGCCATTTTGAAGTCGGCCATTTTGAATCCAACTTTTGTTTTTTCAATAGGAAGAGGGTCATGTGACACATCAAACTTATTGGGAATTTCACAAGAAAAACCATGGTGTGCTTGGCGGTACCTCCTGGAAGGAGCAGCTCACCCGGTATTGGTTTTTACTGACCATAAAAACCATATGCTGTGAAGATATGAGATGTGCAGCACCTGAAACTATGGATACTGGAAGCCTGTGCTAGCATTTCTCCTGTGGTGTTGCTATCAGTGTGTGAAGAGTGGGAGAAGAGGGTTGCATTGACAATCCAACACAATGGGCAGCACATTGAACACATTTTATAAGTGGTCAGAAACGTGTAAATAACTCATGAAAGAATAAAGTTACGTTAAAACCAAGCACACCATTGTTTTTCTTGTGAAATTCCCAATAAGTTTGATGTGTCACATGACCCTCTTCCTATTGAAAAATCAAAAGTTGGATTCAAAATGGCCGACTTCAAAATGGCCACCATGGTCACCATCCATCTTGAAAAGTTTCCCCCCTCACATATACTAATGTGCCACAAACAGGAAGTTAATATCACCAACCATTCCCATTTTATTAAGGTGTATCCATATAAATGGCCCACCCTGTACTTCTAGTGCTAAGGTTGGATTTATTCATGTGAGGGACAGTTTCAAATGCTTTTCCAAATGTCATGCAAAAAAGGGGCATTATAATGGCGTTGCTTATATTAAAGAGAGAAAAGGTTTATTTTTTTAATTCACGTACGGTGAGTGGTGGGGGTTTTGATAAAGCTTGACTTTCGAGTGAAACGCGTTAACCCAGCCTGTCTCTCTCCCCAGTCTGTACCCATCTTTTGCTTTTATACATTTTCAATAAAGACTATTTATGTGGAGGTGCCGCCTATCCTTTTTTTCGGTTGCATCTGATGTCTGCTGCAGTGGCAGGGCGAGCACTCCACTCTTCAAGTCTTTGCTTCACAGTTTGAATGGGACACAACTTGGGATACTCTACCTATGAGCAACGGGACTTGTTTTGTCTTCACATACGGTGAGGTTGTAGATTAGAAAAGATAATGGTCTATGCAAGTTTGCTTCAGAGCTTGTGGAGAATATGACTGTCTCCATGCAGAATCTTGAATGGTCGCTCTGGATGCTTTGGGGTACCTACTCCTACGTTGACTGGAGGGACATGTGGATGATCAGGTCTGCTGTGTAGAGTTTTAAAAAGGCCACTAATGATATTAGAAGAGGCACCTATGGCTGTGAGTGGTGTAATTTCTAATATTGCTAATATCACTATGCGAGTCATATGAGAGATAGAGAAAAGATGCCCATAGGCAGGGATTTGTCATTGAATGATCCTGCCCTAGGTTTACACAAATAATGATACGCTTTAGCACAAGCTACGTCTATTTTATTCACCAACAATGTTAATTGATTATAATAATGAAATAAATCTGGGACTGGTGTAACATACTTGAAGGACATGCTGCACATTACTTTAACCAACCAGAGCCTTGTGATGCCCTTCAACAGCCCCTAAAACCCATGTAAGAATGAATAAAAAATATCAAAAGCACACAGTACTCTTTTGCCCCTTCAAGGGACAAAGATGTAGGATCTGCAGCAGGTATGTGCAATAGGAACAAACAGCTCTTGGGAAGGGTAGTGTTAAATGTATTAGCACATTTACTAATAAACTGAAGCCAAATTCTAGCTCACACTTTATAAACAGTTACTGCAAAATTTTTTGCCTTTTGGGATAAAAGCTGATCACTTTATTCACCCCTGTCAGTGTTAAAGCGGAGTTCCAAAGTGGAACTTCCGCTTTAAGTGATGGTGAACCCTTGACATACCACAATTGGTATGTCATTTTTTGGGGGGGTGGGCAGGTACCCTATTTTCAGAGGTATCCAGCTCCCACTTCCTCTCCTTACACTGTGGAGCCGGAAATAAATTCACCTCTCCCCCCTCCATCCCTGCAATCTTCTGGGACACGTCCCAGAAGATTGCCTGGCCATTCACAATGCGCAGCAAGGCACGCGCATGTGCAATGAACACCCGTCTGTGAAGCCACAGCCGGGTGCCCATAGTTGTGATGCCAGCACTGCGGAGGGGAGGGGGAGAGGAGGGCGGCCAAATCGCTGGAGCCTGGGACAGGTGAGTGTCCGATTGTTAAAAGTGAGCAGCTACACTTTTTGTAGCTGCTCACTTTTAACTGGGTGGAACTCCGCTTTAAGTGGTTTGTCTCATCCCTGTAAACTGATACATTCTACTTGAGAGTTTGAGCTTTTGAAAAACAGCAGATTTGCTGGCTGGATCAGCAGATGAAAACAGAAGAAATAAAGCCTAAAAAAGGAACCTAATGCAGCCATTACATCTAAGAATTGGTAAGCTGCAACATAATAAATGTTTAATTTTGCGTTTAACGCTGCTTTAATATTTCAGCTAACTCTGCATTGGTCCCAGCAAGAGCAAAAAGAGTACCTGTGGAGGGCATCTAGTATTGTTATGGAGGACCAGAGGGGAAATTGGCCCTCTGCTACTGTAAACGATAATTATTCCACAGTATCTAAAAATATTTATGTACATAGAGGGGGAACACGCTATAAAGTTGGCCATACACTGTTCGATTTTTGTTTTAACGTTCAAATGAATTTGGCAGATAATTTTTTTTCCTGCTATAAGTCAACTAATTTCATTCCAAAGCCCTTAGAATTTTATGCAGACCTGTTATTTGAATGGAATCCCAGACATATTAAACAGGCTTCATTACAATATGTACCATTTTTTCCCAAATGAAAACCACACTTACAGTTTTGTTCACTGGAGAAAAATTTTCCATCCTGCTCCTGGAATTTCTCATCACTGTGGTCGAAAATGAACGCCAATTTCACCCCAATAACCATTACAAAAAAAAAAAAAAAATCAAGCAAACATCTTGAAAAAATGATACTGGTGTATGGGCAGCTTATATGTACAAATGTTTTAGAATACTTTAGATAAACTGCTATGCAACAGTGGGTACCTGCCAAATTTTTTTGGCAAATACAGCTGTTTAGTACATACATATATAAAAACATTGACTGGACAGTTGATTCGGTCTCAAGGGTCAATCAGCCAATCATCTGTGAACACTTGTATGGATGTTTTTTTTTTTTCTTTCAAATTGCTAAACTTCGACCTCATGCACACAGGATGTCAAAAATGCCGCTTTTATAGGTGTTTGACTTTTTTTTCTTTCTACCTCTAAACGCCCCTCTATGTTAGCCTATATGGTTGATTTACTAAAGCCAAATAGACTGTGCACTTTTGAAAGTGCAGTTGCACGCTGCAAGTGCAGTTTCTCCAAGGCTTAGTAAATGAGGTAAACCTTCACTTTGCAAAGAATCACATGTAAGGAAATTTAAAAAAAACAGCATTTTTGCTTGCATGTGATTGGATGATGGATATCAACAGAGCTTCTGCTCATTTACTAAGCTCTGGAGCAACTGCACTTGCAGAGTGCAACTATACTTTCAAAAGTGCACAGTCTATTTCCCTTTAGTAAACCAACCCCTGTGTAGAGGCAGAAAACGAAACGCACCAACACGTTCAGGAGAGAAGTGTTTGAGTGGAAAAAAGTTTAGGCACGTTTGCATATTAATGCATTCTAATGACCAGAATAAATGAATGCATTAATGCCAAATGCGTGGAGGTCCATAAACACGTATTATTGCACATGCAAAGCATTTTTTCAGCTGCGTTTTCCTCTTCTGGAGCAAAGGCATCCGGAGGAGAAAAAAAACATCCTGCGTGTATGAGGTCTTAAGCTGGCCATAGATGGATTGAAATTCAGTCGGTTCAGCAGGAATCGGCCATGTTTTGATCAATCTATGGGCAGGCTGCTTGTACTTCAGTACAACCAACCTGTCAAGTTTTTTTCATGCAATCACTGTCGGCAGCGATCATTGTATTCTGACGGCTAGAACACCTCCAGCGGTAGGGATGGCCCCATCAACACTGACTGCGTTCATGTAGAAATCGAGCAATTTCTTTCCTTCAACCCATGGTCGAAGGGAAGAAAATTGTATACTGCATGCCTTGCTTTACATATGCAATGAACAGTCAAATGAGAGAGAAGAATTGCTAGAAGGAAAGGGAGTTCAGATTGGTGCTTTTGTTTCTGGTAAACATAAGGTCTGCTTCAATGATCTGTCTTGATATTATTCTTAAGGGACCTTTATTGGGCCTCTGCAGACTTCATCTTTAATTATTTGCCTAGGAAACTATGTAAACTCCCCATATGACATTTGATATTACCTCCATAGGTCTGACTTTGGGTGCCAATATTATAGGACTCTGTAAAATTATAATATTACCACCAGTTTTATAGGGACAGATCTGTTTTATGACTCTAACTGCAAGGAAATGCACACTGTTATCCAGCAAGGAGTTTGAGCAGAAACCAACACCGGCAAAACCCTAAATAAATATAACAATTTAGGCAGGCATGTCATTTTTGTTACCGTGATACAGCCCAGCCAGGACAGGCGATATGCATCCCAAGTATGAAGAAGGCTATTAAGCTCCCGGAGGAGGTATAGGTAATTAGCCTCCAAGTGGGCAAATAGTCTCTAGTCAAGAAGACTCCCAAATATGACAGTTAGTGGTGTTCCCACTGGTATTGGAATGTTTTATGAAGAGACTGGAATAAAGGGGGAGGGAGGGGTATGTTCAAAGCTTTGATTTCGCGGGATTGATCTACAGACCTGGCTGAAAGCATACCAAACTGAGCTAAGACATTGTTCAAGTTAGGTGGTGAAATAAGCTGCTTCCCGCATTAATTGTGTGAGGGGCTCTATAACTAAAGGGAATAGAAGAAGAGATAACAGGCGTCCTTGCCTAGTACCTTGCATAATAAGAAAATGAGGGGAATTTAAGCCCGGAGGTTCTTAGTCCCCTGTAATAAATACGAGGAAAGAGAACTGTATTCCTTCCGAAAACTATTGCAATGGACAAGATCCAAGATCTTTTCACCCCGAAACCAGGTTTTTAGGAGTCCACCCAAGTGTCGGAATATATTGAGTGGTTACCGGATACATTTCATATGTCCGAATTTAAGGGGAGTAAAAGAATAATACGTTCCATGATCCGTTCCTGCGGACAATAGAGAAGAAGATAAGGGAAATCAATATCTCGGGGAGTGTGTTAATTACGCCCT
>BLSH010308315.1:535223-567659 GCA_018402905.1 Glandirana rugosa
CTGATAAACGGGTGAACCTCCGATTAATGGATATGGAGGAAGCCAGATTGGTGCTTTTGTTTCTGGTAAACATAAGGTCTGCTTCAATGATCTGTCTTGATATTATTCTTAAGGGACCTTTATTGGGCCTCTGCAGACTTCATCTTTAATTATTTGCCTAGGAAACTATGTAAACTCCCCATATGACATTTGATATTACCTCCATAGGTCTGACTTTGGGTGCCAATATTATAGGACTCTGTAAAATTATAATATTACCACCAGTTTTATAGGGACAGATCTGTTTTATGACTCTAACTGCAAGGAAATGCACACTGTTATCCAGCAAGGAGTTTGAGCAGAAACCAACACCGGCAAAACCCTAAATAAATATAACAATTTAGGCAGGCATGTCATTTTTGTTACCGTGATACAGCCCAGCCAGGACAGGCGATATGAATCCCAAGTATGAAGAAGGCTATTAAGCTCCCGAAGGAGGTATAGGTAATTAGCCTCCAAGTGGGCAAATAGTCTCTAGTCAAGAAGACTCCCAAATATGACAGTTAGTGGTGTTCCCACTGGTATTGGAATGTTTTATGAAGAGACTGGAGTAAAGGGGGAGGGAGGGGTATGTTCAAAGGTTTGATTTCGCGGGATTGATCTACAGACCTGGCTGAAAGCATACCAAACTGAGCTAAGACATTGTTCAAGTTAGGTGGTGAAATAAGCTGATTCCCGCATTAATTGTGTGAGGGGCTCTATAACTAAAGGGAATAGAAGAAGAGATAACAGGCGTCCTTGCCTAGTACCTTGCATAATAAGAAAATGAGGGGAATTTAAGCCTGTATACTTTACATAGGCCATTGGTGAGTTATATAAGGCTGTGAACCCACCTGAGGATTTTTGGACCAAAGCCCCACTTTTCTAGAACCTAGAACAGGTAACGTTATCAAAAGCCTTCCTTATGTCAAGAGAAAGGAGCATAAATAATGTCCCCTGATTCTTGGAGGCCTCAACCAGGAGAGCATTTTTTTGTATGCTGTCACTGGCTTGTCTAGTAGGCACTTGGTCTCTGTGGATAAGGCCTCCAATACTTTGAGTAGGCCTGGTGGCCATAATTTTAGCCAGAAGCTTGATATCAAGATTCAAAGTAGATATCAGCCAAAAGTTAGACTAATGGGTGTCATCTATATTAGTTTTGGGAATCATAGAAACAAAGGTCTGGTGGACAAATTTATTTTATATGTCTCTATGATTTCATCCATGTACACATTCATTTTAGTAAATCACATCTGCAGAACTGTTGCAGAACTGTTGCCACTGAATTCTCAACAAGCTCTATGCAGGTGATGGAGTTACTTCTGATGATCACTGCTGTTACAGCTGAACTCCAGGCGGATATAACAGATACAAATGTCAAATGTTGATATATGCAATGAGATACCTCCTTGACATAGTGGTGTTGATTTACTAAAGGAAAAACTGTTGCTCCGGAGCTTAGTAAATGAGGGAGAGCTCTGCTGAACTCCACCATCAAATCATGTGCTAGCAAAAATGTATTTTTTAAAAAAATTTCCTTACATGTGATTGGATATTCTTTGTAAAGTGAAGCTTTACTTTTTTCCTAAGCTCTGGAGGAACTGCACTTGCAAAAGTGCACAGCTTATTTGCCCTTAGCAAATCAACCCCACTCTGTGTAGAGAGTATGGCCATTTGGTGACTTGGCAGCTTAACTCTTCAATAAGACATTGAAGTTGAATCTAACACAATTTTATTTGAGATAAGTGCAGCGTATAGGATATTTTCCCAGTCTTTTGAAGTGTAAGAAGACAATGACTTTCCTAAGCCCTTTCTTTGCTTGGATTGTGAAACAACTAAGCTGTAGAATGAGAGGCATGGAGTTTCCTAGCCAGGGAATGTACTAACTAGCATCAAACAGGAGAGGAACATACCATGGGCTCCAAAAAACAGGCTACTGTGGCAGTACAACATCGTTATATATACTTTTATATTTTATACTTTTATACTTTTTACACTTAGCAGTGTAAGTACTCATATTAGAGTGGAGGAGGTATAAACAACAGCATTCTGTTCTGTTGCAGTGCATAGAACATGCTGATAGGAACAGAGAGCAGAGTGACAGAGAGATGAGCTCTTCAGTGTGCTGCTTCTCCTTTCACTGTCTAGTCCAGTGGTTCTCAACTCCTGTCCTCGGGACCCACTAACAGGCCAGGTTTGCAGGATATCTGAAATACATCACAGGTGATATCATTTGTTGCTCAGTGATTGCAGCATTCTAGTCTGCATCTCCCCAAGGTAATACTTAAAATCTGGCCTGTTAGTGGGTCCTGAGGACCGGATTTGAGAACCACTGGTTTAGTCACAGGGTGGGGTGGAGTAAGGAATAGGTGTTACTAAACCGCAGCAGAGAAATCTGGTCTTCTGCCCTGCGTGTGCTCTGTGGCATAACTGTGTAATTCTCAGAACTGGCTGGACAGAAAAACAAATTTGTTAGCAAGGAAAACAGCTCCCATATGTGTATTTCATCTGTAAATGTAGTTGCTTGGATTTCAGCTTTAAATATCATTTGATTTTTTTTTCATATTTATTTGCACTTACCATTCATGTCAACACACACATATAGTATTACATCAGTTACAGCATTTTATATAAATACTGCCTACATCTAGAAAAAAATGCATGTGTCATATAAAGGCAGCTTCAAAAAGCAATTTTTTCACATAAACCATTTTAACACCACAGAATATATTATGTTACATATTACTGAAATATTATTCTCATTGCTACAGGGATATTTTAAATTTAGGCAGCTGATGAGAAACCTGCTAAAGGCCCATTTCTGTCAAAACCCTTCTTCTGCATTATACGGGTGAAAGGTTTGTTCTAATTTCTGTGGAAAAAGAGGAATGGGCTTTAATTAATGCCCTACTCCAGCCAAAAGATGTATTGAATGGGTAGAAGGGTGTTGAAGGGGTAGACTTCAGGTTCAGCAGGGATCAGATGAATTTCCACCATAGTGTGGCTGTCCCCACACAACAGAAGTCGATCATTAGATTCTGTCGAAGGGACATGGAAAATTGGTGGGTGCAGCTATCATAATGCAATTTCCTCACTCTGGTTTTTGAGCTTTTTTTACAGCTTAAAAATGCCTCTCCATGTTATTCAATGGCATCATACACACACTGAAGTTTTTGAGCTGTAAGTAGCATAGGCGTTTTTAAGCTCCAAAAAAAAACCCAGGACGAGCACGTTCTGAGGCACCAGCTCTAGAGCTGTAAAAACGCAGACGCCGGTTAGGCTACTTTCACACTGGGGCGGTGGAGCGTGAGCGGTAAATCCCCGCTAGTCACAGCGGGGATTTACCGCTGTTAGAGCAGCGCTACGGCTGCGGCAGCGGTGTGCTTTTAACCCCCCCCCCACAAGGGGTTACAACGGGGTTAAAAGTGCCCGCTCTCTGTTCTTCCGAGGCAGTGTGCAGCCGATTCGGAAGCGCTGCCCCATTGTTTTCAATGGGCAGGGGCGGTGGAGGAGCGGTATATTACCGCTCACCGCACCGCCCCAAAGATGCTGCTTGTAGGACTTTTTGTAACGTCCTGCAAGCGCACCGCCCCAGTGTGAATGCCCTCCTGCATTCACATTGGGGTGGATGGGGAGTGACTTTTGAGGCGCTTTACAGGCGCTATTTTTTAGCTAAAGTGCCTCAGTGTGAAAGGGGTCTAAAAGCGCAAAAACACGGCTTAACGTTGTATACACAGCGTTAAGCCTCGTCAGGCGTTTCTCTGTTCCCTATGGGAGCCCATTGATTTAAATAGAAGTTGGATCATGATGATCCGACTTGCAATGCGACTTGTGTGCTGAGCATCTTTAAGGGCCCCCAAGAGATACCAGGCCCCTTGCTCTGGTATGGATTTTAAGGGGAACCCCCACGCCAAAAACAAATAGCGTAGGGTCCCCCCAAAATCCACACCAGACCCTTACACCCTTTTACACTTTTTTTTAGGTCAATGGGTAGGGGTACTATGTACTCCATACTCATTCACATAGGGTGGGGGGCCGGGATCTGTGGACCCCCTTCTTAAAGGGGGCTTCCAGGTTCCGATAAGCCCCTGCCCGCAGACCCTGACAACCACTGGCCAGGGTTGTCTGAAAGAGGCCTTTGTCCTCATCAACATGGGGACTAGGTGCTTAGGGGTGGGGGACACAGGGCCCCCCCTGCCCCCCAAAGCATCCACCTTCCATGTTGAGGGCATGCGGCCTGGTATGGTCCAGAAGGGGGGGTAGCGCTCACTCGTCCCATCCCTTTCCTGACCTGCCAGGCTGCATGCTTGGATAAGGGTCTGGTATCTCCACGTAAATTTTATTTTCATATTTTTTCATGTTCCCCTTCAAAATCCACAGCACACAAGTCACACAGCAAGTTGGATTATCATGATCCAACTTCTGGTGCGACTTCTATCCAAATCATAGGGAACCATTGATTTTGAATAGAGAGAGAAACACGGCTTAAAGCTAGCGCGGAAAGACGCGCAGTGACGCCAATGCAAAAACGGTGATAAAATTGCGTTTTTAATGCGTTTTTTTCCCTGGCGTCGGTACTAGCTTTACAGCTCGTTTTTCATAACGCCCCTGTGTATGTAACTAAATACTTGCTGATTATTGATCTTAGAGTAGAACTATAGGCAAAACTTTTTTTTTATTTTAGTTTGAGTAAGGAAGGGTTATAACCCGTCAGTTTTTTTTTTTTTTTTGCCATCTGTTTCCCATTGGGGAGATTTACCTTCACTTCCTTTCCTATAGTCAAAACAGGAAGATTGAGGAAATCCCTGAAAATTAAGGGAATCTCTTAGGGACCCCCAGGTCACCAGAACTAGTGTCCACATTGGAATATTTCCCCTCTATTACTTTTCTGGGGAAAATACAAATTTGGGATTTTCTTTTACTTTCACCTTCAATGATAATGGTAAACAGGACAAATAGAGAGGGTGAATCTCCCTTTTGGGGGCACAGACAGTGGCAACAACTTAATAGGTGTTCTAATCCCTCTCCACTCTATCCAAAACTAAGAATAACTAAGTGTTTCCTTAATTTTTACTTTATTCATCAGATGTCATTCATGACTGAACAGAATAAAGTTAAACATGAAAAAAATAAAATAAATTTGAGCAGACTCAATGGAACACTTGGTCTTTTTTTCTGCTGTCTTTAAAAAATTGGGCCGTGTATGACCTGCCTTAGTAATGTTCGTTACCCTTATCTACTAACTAGATACTGATAATTACTGCTGGATTTTAATTGATTGCTGTAGGCCTCACCTCCCCTTTCCTTTGCTCCAGTTTTACAATTCATAGTGTGCATTACTATATCAAAAAAATATAATTATTGTAATGTAAGTTTTAACAAAGGGCAGCAGAGAGATAGCATTTTCTTTTAGCACACTCTGTATTAATATTATCTCCTTTTCACTTACGATCTTTCTCTTCTCGTTTAATAGTTCCGATTGCATCCAAGAACAATGGCAGCATGATGTCCTCCCTATCTCTACATAAAGAAAGCCTCATAGGCGGTGTGACCAATCCAAATGAAGTTTTCTGTTCTGTCCCTGGGCGCCTATCACTACTCAGTTCCACATCTAAGTACAAAGTGACAGTGGGAGAGGTCCAGAGACGGTTGTCTCCTCCTGAGTGTCTCAACGCATCCTTGCTTGGAGGAGTTTTACGGAGGTCAGTAAAAAATAATACATCATTTTTATATTTATGCCAATGTAGCTAATATCTAGAAAGAAGAAAGTGAATACTTTAATACGTATAAACCAGCTTATTGCCTTTGAGTAGAAGACTTCATTTTTTTGTTGTTAAAGGAAAATTATACTTTTAGTTACATCAAACTTTCCCTCGTCTAAACTCTTCAATCAACTGGCTGATCAGCTGACTAAGGGTGTCTGTTTAGCTTTTTCCTTTACATTATAATGGTCAGGTAATTTCCTTTCTAGAAGATAATCTCTCTCTTGCATGGCAGAAAGCACGCAGGAGCATTACTGTTAGCCCGCCTGCTCAGAACGCTAAGAGGCCACCTTCAGCAGAATAGGCCATAGCATTTGGAAGATGATGATGTGAAGATCTGACGTGTGTTTTGGGGCATAAGTAGCTGATAATGGGGGCATGTTAAGCATTTATTTAAAAGTCATAGGAATAGCTGTGTAGGTCTCAATTGCGTAACTGTATATCATTTCAGACATATTATTAGGTAACGTACTATTTTGGCGAGCCAGAACCGCAATTTTGCCTGGGGATTCTTGGATATATACTGCATATAAATATATTTATATTGATATTCTACTTTTTTTTTTCTTTCAGGGCAAAATCAAAAAATGGTGGTCGCTGCCTTCGAGAAAGGTTGGAAAAAATTGGTTTGAATTTGCCTGCAGGGAGACGTAAAGCTGCCAATGTTACTCTGTTAACATCTTTAGTGGAAGGTAAGACATACCCAATTAAGAAAGATTAGAAATTCACTGGGGTTTTTTTTAGCAGCAAAGAAAGTATATCAAGAAAATATTGATATAAAAAGGTATATTTTATTGTACAAATGATTAAAATCACACAAAGATTTGTTTTAAAATATGAGCTCTGCTTACAAAAACACTCTCAGTTAGGCCCATTGGCCATGACAACAATAATACAGGCAGGTATACTTATATGCAGGGTAATCGTCACAGTATTGAACCTGCCCTAGAAGATGCCCCAAAGTGTTTTGACCAGATGAGTTGTGGTCTTATTTATAAGTTTATTTTGGTCCATTTTAGCCTTAAAGTGGAAGTTCAGCCAAAAACAAAGTAACTCTAAATCTGCTCGCAGCCACATTCTAAGACTAATCTATCTAACCCTGTAAAGCAAAAAATCGCTATACATACCTTTTCTGCTGCCAATCTGGTCCGGTCTCCATCGGCGGATGCTGTGTGGAAGAGACAGTCAACAACGGCTGGAATATGCCAGGCAAGTGACGTTACCCATAGAGTTACTATGGGGCTTCGGTTGTCGGCTGCCTCTTCTGCACAGTCCCATACACAGAGAGGCCGCCACTGACAGCTTAGTGGGGGACCAGACTGGAGCGGCTGCAGAAAAGGTATGTAGAGCGATTTTTGCTTTACAGGGCTAAGTAGATTAGTCTTAGAATGCGGCTGCCAGTAGATTTAGAGTTAGTTTTTGGCTGAACTTTTACTTTAAAGAGATTTAGGAGTAGAAAAGTATATCAACTCTTTTATTACTCTATCTATACTGTATAACCTATTCTTTATACTGGCATGAATAGCTTGCTGTACCATGAAGCACTTGCATTTTCAGCTCATGTGTAAAGAGAACCTGTAGGTTTGGGTCCTGGCAATAGCAATGCCGCATTAAACTGTTTTATGGTGGTGGGCAATGATTTTTTAGAGTTTTGATGAAAAATATTGCTTTTAAAGTGTATCAAAACCCAAAAAGAAAAAGTAATATATTGCAGCTTGCCAGTCAATACATGAGGTGCATTTATTACTTTTCATTCTTTCAGGTTGTTTTCCCTTTATTTTTCCTTTTATTTTCTCTCAGTAAACTTGTGACTAACACACTTCTTGTCCCTTGTGTCCATGCTTACTCACTCTACTGTATCTATGGAGGAAGCCATAGTTGTCACACAGGCTGGACTTAAAACATGTCTGCCTTAGTTCATCTGCATTACATGGGGGATGATGGGAATAGTAGCTACACAAGATATCGTTTTTGCTACCAGTTCATCTCACAAAAAGTGAGAAGTGCATTTCTGGCAAGACCAACAGCTATTATTTGCACTTGCTAAAAATGTTCTTAGCCTTAAAAATTAAAACATATATAATTTTACCAAACACCATAGATATAAAAACACATGGTATGTTATTGTAACTGGGCCGTTCTTCTATCTAGGGGAGGCTGTGCATCTTGCTAGAGACTTTGGCTATGTCTGTGAGACAGAATTCCCAGCTAAAGCTGCAGCAGAATACCTGTGTCGGCAACACTCGGACCCAACAGAGCTCCACACAAGAAAGAATATGTTGCTGGCTACCAAGTAAGTAGCAGGACTTTAATCCTCCTCTACGGTCATGGGGAATGCTCTCCTTCCAATGCATCTGCCAAATTTCAGTAAGCAAATGGTTCAAAGACAATGACATCAAGATTCAAACAGTACATAAATAATGGCATTCTGCAGAGCTGTAAGAAAAGAATATGCAAAAAAGTTGCCCATAACAACAAGTCCGATCCTAGGTGCTCTGAAAGTAAAAACAGGATCTGATTGATCCACCCTGGGAGCTGACCCTTTTTATTGCCTCCAGTTTTATGGAATATCCTGGTTAGAATTAAACCTAATATTAAGCATAGCGAACCAAAGCAAAAAAATCTTCCAGTTGCAGACTAGCTCATTTGACATGATGATGATGAGAAATGTAAATTGCTGTAATTTATATGACACAATCAGTATACATCTTTCACTGATCTGTCTTCAGTAAACTGAAATTTGATTGACTGGTATGGATTTCTGCAGTTCTCATCAGTGTACTATAGTCTTTCACCACAGCCAATTGTCATGATATAAGCATTATGTAGGGCACAAAATATACTGTATATATTTTTTCAGTAACCTGCTATAATAGCTTACTAGGCAACCTTTAGATGCAATAAAATACAACTTAAATATATGTTTACTTGATTTAAATGTGTGGGGTCAGCTCAGCAGATTCCAGTGGAGCAAGGCTTTGCATCATGTTGGCCATAATTTTCACAAAGTGTGTAGATTTTCACAAAGTGAAAGTGATTTTTTTCTAGTGATGGGTGCTGACTAAAACTCAGGATAAAGCAACAGATGTATTTAAAAGTATGTGCCCCTTTCATGTATATACTCATCTTGCATTTGCTCATCCTGATGTTCACTGGCTCACTCCCCTTACTTCCATGTGAAAATTCTGAGTGCCTTGGTGTAGTTTCCTTAGCCCTGTGTAAGCTCTATCCAGAGAGACTTGGAAGTTACATTAAAGCGGAGTTCCACCCAGAATTTTTTTTTTTACATCATTCAAGTCCTTTGCCTATATAGACTTACCTTTGAAGGAACAAAAAAATGTATACTCACCCTAAGTCGCTTGTTGCTAGGTGGTCTCTGTAATCTGCCCCTTTTAGGTCCTAGGCTCCTCTCCTCACTTCCTGCTTCCCCTGGGAGATGTGACTCATCATTTCCCAGGAGTCAATGGGCTTCCCTGTACTGTAAAATCGTGTTATTTCCAGACAGGAAATGACGCGATTTAAGGCGGACGAGATCAAGTAGTGCATGATGGTTACCCACCATGCACTTTTTTCAGGAAGAGATGCCAGGAGACTATGGACGGGCTTCAGATGCCCTCACCGAAAATGGAAAAGTCCAGCAGTGAGAGAAACAAAATTGTGAGTAAAAAATATATGTAATTACTAGGCAGTTTGAAAGCAAGCAAAACAAAAGGTTACATCTATTTAGTATTCAAAGAGTGGATGCCAAAAAAAAAAAATTCTAGGTGGAACTCCACTTTAAGCTTCTCTTTGTTCTTGTTGGTGAATGTATTGGTGAAGGAGTAAAAGAACGGTAGCTGTAAGCAACTGCACAAGAAATGGTTCATGCTTTATTTGACTTTCAATGATCCACCAATGCAGTATGTCAGGAACCTGGTCCTTTCAAGTTATGAAAGTACAAGTCACACTCTACGCTTGTTTCCATCATGCAGTTTGTTTGTGTCTGAGCAGTCAACTGCAAAGCCCAGGCATCATAATATGGTGTTTAGGGGGGCTGGGAAGTACATATATATCCCTGACCAAGATTAGACTTTGTAAAAGCATTTTTTGGGATCTAAAATTATCTAAAATTATACAAGCACCCTAAGCACTGTTTACATCTACAACACAAGTCCAAAAGTCCAGGGTAAAAAAAAACTTGCTGTACTTCATACAACTAAGAGCCAGACACGTGCAAGACACATGTAAGTAGGTTTAAGCACATCATGATTTATACTGGTTTTCAGTGATGCCAAAGAAGGTTGGACGGGGCAAATAAAGAGTCTGGTCAGCTTAGAAGTCACCTAATTTCTTTATTAGCAACCCCCCCAGCTTGAGAAATGATGACAGCATTTCTTATTGGTTATAGCCAAAGATATATGCTTCTCTACCCAGTAGAACTTATAGCAACATTTTTGCTTAAAACATACAGTAGCTCTTCTAATTTTTTTTACAGGTAACTCTTCTTTAATGTTGCATTTGGTGTTGACATACGGTTAAGACCTAAGATTACACATGGGCTGGTGAAAGGCCCTGCAGGTTGTGTAGTGTCAACCAAGCCTAGTCTTGTGGGTTAGTTTGAGATTATGTGGGTTGCTTAGTGGCAGCCAAGCCCAACCTGGCACCCAACACAGTTTACATTACTTGTGCTTAGAAAAAAATAGTAATGTACACAATTGTGGTCTGTTCTGCTTGAAATTGAATTTAAGCACCTTGCAGTATTAACGGTTGTACAATTCATAATAACGAATTCAGTGAGAAAGATAGCAGACTCATTCATAACGCTAATCTTTACCTTTCAGGCAAATTTGCAAAGAGTTTGCTGACTTGATGGCTCAAGACCGTTCTCCATTGGGAAACAGCCGTCCATCTCTTATCCTGGAGCCAGGTGTACAGAGCTGCCTGACTCACTTCAGCCTAATCACACATGGGTTTGGAGGTCCAGCCATATGTGCAGCACTTACTGCTTTCCAGAACTACCTACTTGAGTCACTTAAAGGCATGGACAAGATCTTCATGAACAGTACAGGGAATGGACATTCAACAGGGGAATCTAAACCTTCGGAGAAAGACATTAAACATAGGAAATAAATATCTGTGACAGCCACAGTGGGGCCTGGAATGAAAAAGTGACTGCTAGACAGCCAAGACAGGTTTGCCCAGTGGTGCACCTGGGAGCTAGACCAACAATTCTGCATGTTTTCAGCGTATGGAGTTTCACATAAAAAACCTCTAAGCCTACTGAGGAGGGTTGATGTGAAGACGATGACAGAATCTCACTAAGGAGAATTACATATCAGCTTTGTTTGCCAGGAACACAGACTACTACCAGGCCAGAGACCAGACTCATTGCAACACTCTTGCACAGTATGTATGAATATCTTCCATCACAAAAAATGGGTCCTCTGTAACATAGGAAGCAGTTATTGCAGGGATCACACACCTCAATCATATGCCTTTGCCTGATCTTCAATTGTACAACCAAATGTTGGCATATGCTTTACTTTAACTGAGATATTCCCATTTAATTAAAAATTGTATCTATGAAAAATGAAGAAAACTGAGAACGTTTATGACAATCTACAGTCAATTAGAGTTCTTCAACTCTACCAAACTTTTTTTCAGCTGCAAACTATAGCATGAAGGCAGTTGCTTGTGTTAGAATTGCGATATGCAAATGGTGAGGTTCCTGAACACATACTGTATGCTTTAAATTTGCAGTGTCAGACACAGGCATGGGAGTAGTTCATACGTCCAATACAGCAATGCTAACTTTCTAAGCTGTGGTCCTTAAAGAGTCTGTCCACGTGGTCTAGATTTTTTTCTGGAGAGAATGTTTAAATAATTTACTGAACAGCCTCTTAAAGACTCCAGTGATGAGAACTACCTTCTGGAGTTCCCAGCTTAAATAAATCAACAACGAATAAGCATTACATAGTCTTTATTATGCTTGCAAAAATGCTTGGTTATGGCGCACTTAAACTTGTGTGTGTTCTACCTATAGGACCTATATAATACTCAAATCTACATATTGCCTCCAATAAGTTTTGTCCACCTAAAAACACTGTCATCATGTATTTAATTTTATTCAGATTCATTATATAAAATACAAAACAACATCAAATAAGTTGACTGGCAGTAATTTATTTCCAATGCGTAAAATAAATGAGCTGCCTGGGTAACTAGCACGATAAAATGATATTCCCTATATTAGTCCTCTGCAGAATGTGAATGTAAAGTTAGAACATTTTTTTCTAGTTTTGGATAGATTATGGAATGGTTGAGGGCGCTGTAAGGTTTTTTGATTGTGGTCTGCGTCATATCACCAAGATTTCATCACTTCTGGCCGTGGAGAGAAAATAAGAACTGACTAAAAACTGAGAGGAAATCTCTTTTAAGTTAGGGGGAAATCCTCTCTAAAAGGTTATTGCCAGGTGCCCCCGCTGGAAGATTTCCACTCACTTTCTGGTGACAAATCAAAAATTCTGGATTTAGCATTACTATCTGTACCAGAGACCATGGTCAGCAGCAAATAGAAAAAGTAAATTTCCCGAGTGGGAACACCTCTCTATCAAAGACTAAGGCAAGCCATAGATGATTTCATTTTCTTTTCTTCAACCAGGAGTTGAAGGAAAGAAAATCGTTTGATTCCCTCATCAATGCAGGCGCTATTGTGTTCTGCCAGTAGCAATCACATGCAGAAAAAATGGGACAGTCTGGTTGTGCCCAGCTGGTTGCTTGGGTACAACTGGCATGCCCATAGGTGGATCGAATCTCGGCCAGTCCCTGCCGAACCGGCTGAGATTCAATCCATCTTTGGCTGGCTTTAACCAAAAAAGTTTTGGCTTTAGATATACTTTAAAGGAATTATAAACCTAAAGCTAATATTTTAGTGAGACTCCACGGTAAGGAATAGAGATAAGAACAGGAAGATTTTGGCCTCTGGAGTCCATCAATCAATCCATTCATTGTCCAATGGTAACATTTTTTGGCTGTCTCTTTTAAACAGAACTGGTCATCTAGTATCAGAAACCACTAATGCTTATTATAATGTCCAACATAGCACTATTTATTGACACTAGCCTATTGTTTTAATTTTACGCAGTGCAATGAGAATGATTCATTTTCAAGATGGCCTCTCTAAAACCTGAAGACATAAAAAAAACAATACAGCCATTATTACTACTGAAAGTGATTTTAGCAGTGACTCTTGAATGAAGAAGTTGCTTTCTTGTCCTGATGTCACATTGACTACAAGAATGCAAGGCCAAATTAATCACTGTCAGAGGTCAAAAGGGCAGTCAGCCTATTCATGTATTTGTCTTCTACATTTAGGAAGGAGGTTAATAAAACATTCATTGATATATTTTTTCATCCGTTATCACAGAGTTGAAGCAAAACTGCTACATTTGCAGTTAAAATGCATATACTTTATGTGAACACTTTTATCTGCCAAATAATTGTAATTCTGATTAGTCACTCTTGTGATTCACACATCCCTGATACACAGCATAGCAATGATGGTGAGACCACTATTCACTACTTCAGCTTTTTTCGTTTCATCTGCCTACTCTTTGAATGATTATCACTTCACTGAAGAGGTCCTTATTTTCTATCCTTCCTCCTGTAAGTTCATATAAAACTCCCCTTACAGCAATCAGTATCAGGGCCTGAAAACATGTTAGTTTGACAGCCCTGTGCAATGCAATGGTGATGATTGGTTCACAGTACAGAACCACCTTAATCTGATTTCTGCTCTGTGGGAAATTTTGTGAAAGTAGTTTAAAGATGCATTTCAGGTAGTTACATTAGCAGTATTTAAAATACATGTAATCATTTTTAATGAGTACATATCTGGATTGACATTTGGTCTGGTGTTTCCCTATAAGCAAGAAGCCTATTTTGTACAAAAAAAGTGAATCATTGTGTATTACCACTTCACTTCTTTGAGCCAACCCATATCAATCATCTTTAGTGAATCTGGTCAAGATCATATCAAGTCAATACCATATCAACCTTAACAGCCAGTTCTATATTTTAATACTTACCTAAATCAGACAAGCATCTGGCCTGTATATTATTAGCTTTGGTGGTGAGAATGAGACTTCCCTCCTTGCTAAAAGCCAACATAAGCATTTAAAAACAGAGGGGAAAAAAAAGTTTTATTATGCTCAACTTCTTGGTAAAGAAGAGGGCGACGCCATCCTCCTGATGATGAGTTCCTGGGGAATGTTGGGTACTCCAAATCTGGTGAGAAGACACTGCATCACATAGAGATTTGGTCTCTCCACGTTCCTCAGATCTTGATGGATGTAGGTTGCATTCAGCTTTGCGTAGGCACTTTGGGCAGAAGCCAGGGAATAGTTTGCGCAGGCCCTACATGAGAACATTGACATTTTTTTTTTTAAGAATGTTTGTTCCATATTCTAATCATTAATAGGGTCAAATCAACATTTGCTTTTGACCTAAATGACAATAAAAAACTTGAAGGAGGAGGACGGAAACATTTTCCTCAAATTAATACTTTTCTAACAGTGTATATGGTTTTTGATCAGGAAATTACATTCATTCCAAAATCAAATGTTAAAAGCAAATGAGATTTTAAAGTACTTTCGAACAACATTGGTCAGGTCATCCAATATGCTGAGATTTTTGTTTATAGGAATATTCCTACGAACATTATTTCAAAAATATAATAGTTTATGGCTAACTAATACTTATGTATATACCATCTTACTGTTTTACCCCTACAGGTCGTATTTCAAATATTTATTCTGCTTTTCAAGGTGGGGGGTGAACTTGATAATCAAATGTTGCCATTTTGGAAGCAAGGTCTGCTTTAACAAAAATAAATGTAAGCTCCTTGGTTATTTATTTAACTTTCTGTCAGTGCAAAGACTCACACAATCCCTTGAGAATAGGTTGGCACTATATTAATGAAAAAAAATAAAGAAACCTTTACAAAGTGTGCAATACAAAAACACAATCCTAGCAAATTTATTATCTAGAGATATATAAATATTACAGTTCTTAGTACACTGAAAAGGGTCCAGTGTAACCATCCAACTTTTCTCTGCTTCCAGGTCCCTGATTAGAATGGTACATCAGCATTACAGGATGATTAACATAATTTATTTATCAAACAAAAATTGCATATGAATAAGAATGCCACTCTGAAACGAGCAAGCATTTGTTAATGTACTTTAGTTCCTGTGTTTTTAATAAATGTGTACTTATAAATGTCCTACAACGCTGATGGTGTGCTGATCCTGACATTTTACCTGCTTGACTACAATCTGGGACAGTGTAGTCCTCTAGTTCACATGTGAGTTTGCTGTCATACTTGTTGCTGCCTTGAATCTGCTTGATTAGACATGTTTGATGTGATCCACACAAATCCAGAGTTGAGTCTGATTGTGCTGGTTCACCTGCTCAGGGATAAAAGGCAGAACATATTTAAAAAAGGAAAGCATTTCAGTATTTGGTGATGATAAATGTGCTGTAATAATATGCAGGCTCTCATTCAGTATCCAGAAGGTTCAATCTCCTTAATATAATCATTTATCTTCCCAAGTTTTACATATCAGAGTTATATTGGTTTAGCTGGTCTAGCAGGCTGTCATTTTAAACATCTCTGAGGTATAGCGACTTTGCACTCTGGTGGATTAACATACCTTGGCAGTAAGTCACTGTGTAGTATAGTTAAATGTAATGTTTAAGGATGTCCCAAGATGTGGTCACCCTCTTACATGGCCCTCACCACGGTGTCCAGCAAAGGCCTGGAAATACACTTGTATGTGATGATGCTTCCTGGCCCTATTAAAGAGACTTTTGTACATATTTAATTATGTGTAATTAAATGGGAACATTTTACAGATGTTCAGTGCAAGTTATTTATGAGTGAATTTGGGGGTATTAATATTATTATTACTATTATTATTTTTTGGGAAACTCTCACCCCTCTTGTGTTTTGGGGGTACCATTGGATCCTTAAAACTTTGTTATTTCTCACACACCTCTATTGTTGTTAAACAAAGAAAAAAATGCATACATGAAAGAAAAAATAAAAATGAATTAAAATGTCAAATATGTTTATGTCCGTGTTTCTTTGACAACTAATGCTGGCCACACAATTATTGATATGATCACTTGATAAAACACACATACTGTTAGCAGACTCTCAAAATGCTGAACATTTATACCAGTGATAAATACTTTTAAGGGGAAGATGTAGTGTTGTGTGCATTTTCCCTTTTTCGTCATTTTCCTTTGTTCCTGCCTATTTTGCTTTTCTTTTTCCCTTCCCATTTTATTTTTCTTCTTCCCATGTTACTTTCTTTCTTTTTTCCATGGTTACATAGTTAAGCCTCAAACATACCACAAATTTTTTTTTGTTCAACCCAGCAGGTTAAACGAAAAAAAAAAACCTGATAGCTCAGGTCGGAGTCGCTGTGCTTACAATCCGATGTTAGTACAGTGAACCCCCCTGCTGTGCTATTGTGTTCTGATAGGGGGGTGACCCCCGGCCAGAACACTCAGGTCAATGCTCTGAGCTATTTACTGAGACCACATCTAGTTGGATGGGAACAGAGGGCAGAGTCTGTTTATACCCAGCCGCCCATAGAGCAGAGTGTGCACGGTCTGTGTCCGCTCTGCATAAACTGGACACAGAGAGTGGACACAGACCTGTCATCCACCCGCTCTGCTCTGATCAGCAGGGGATCAGCGGACAGATTACCTGCTGATAAAAACAAAGTCCGCCCCATGTGAAAGAGGTCTTATTGTGAAGGAGCCTTTCCATATGTGAAGGTTAAATCTCTTTTACTCCAGATATAAGGAGTGCTCTTGTGTCCTCTATAATGACCTGAAAGTGAATAACTCCACAACTTCCATTTTCTTTTCCTTTTTTTCTTTGCTTCCTTTCCTTTGTTTTTTTAATTTTCTTTCCTCTCCCCTTGCAGTGATTATATGATTGCTAAATTATTTCCTACTTGTGTGATAAACAAAGTACTTGCACGACCACAGTTGTTCACTACTGAGTGCTAGACAAGAGCCTGGTGTAGGACCAATGTCTCCTCTGCCATGGACTCTGGTCATGGAATATTGCGAGAGTCTCACTGGACACATAGTTCTCTTGAGATTTTGATGGTCATCTTAGACTATAAGCGGTTATATATAGCCCCTTCTGAGTCAATGGGGGGGAGTCCACATTGTGCATAGTTTCAGAAAGGGACAGAAAGCAGTTTATGAGGGAGAGGTAGGTCTAGCATTAGCGACAGGTTCCTTCCAAGTAGAGACAGCATGGAGATGCTCGTGGATGCCTCTGGAGGTGGCTCTGTGTCCACGGAAGGTCAACATAAGCCTTTACAGCTTTCTCGTCTGTACAATCCTGTGCACTGCACTGGCTAGGACAGCATCCTTTCAGTGAAACCACCTCTGGAAAACCTCACGGGTACACAGTTAAGGAAGGGCGCCTTGAGCATCCTCCTTTATGTAAGCCCTGCATTCTCAAATTGCCTTGTACTGAAAGGGGAACACTTAGTTACTGAATGTTTACCTTTCAAGCTAGGAGTGTTGCTTTATTTTTGGATCTTTGGATTATCTCATGCTTTGCTTAGCTTCTTGGCCCAGGTGCTTAGCACTTGGGATATGTGTGCAGTGATAAGAACTGAATTATACCAATCAGCCATAACTTTATGACCACCAACCTAATATGGAGTACGTTCCTCTTTTGCCGACAAACAGCCCTGACCTATCGAAGCATGGATGCTATTAGACCTCTGAAGGTATGCTGGCACTAAGCTGTTAATAATAGATCTTTTAAGCCCTGTAAATTGTGAGGACTGGCCTCCATGGATTGGACTTGTTTTTTCCAGCACATCCTACAGATGCTCGATTGGACTGAAATCTGGAGAATTTGGAGAGCAAGTTAACACCTCAAACTCGTTGTTGTGTTCCTCAAACCATTCTTGAACCATTTTTGCAGTGTAGTTGGGCACATTATCCTGCATGAAGAGGCCATCGCCATCAGTGAATACAATTTCCACTAAGGGGTTTACTTAGTCAATGACAATGTTTAGGTAAGTGCTATGTATCAAGAAACAATCACATAAATGGTAGGGTCTAAGGTTTCCCAGCAGAACATTGCTCAAAGCATCACATTGGCTACGCCAGCTTGCCTTCTTCCCTAACTGCACCCTGGTGCCATCTTTTCCCTAGGTAAGTGACACACATGCACCCAGCCATCCACATGATGTAAACAAAACATAATTCATCAAGGCTTCTCCTGCTTTCAGAGTGCCTCCATAGCAACCACACAGTATAGTATACAGTGCCCCTATAGCAAGGTAAAAAACAACTGCCTTTAGAATCACTTTAAATTACTTCCTTCTCCTGCCCAGGACTACATGTCCCATGAGGCATTGCTCCCCATACATTCAAATTCACACATTCTCAGGCACTTACTGACATGTAAGAATGGCATACTGAGCTGTTTGTGTGCTGCACTGTATTTCCTGATATATAAACAAATAATGCATTCTGTATGCAAGCCAACTAATCAGCTGCCCAACTAATTTGACAACTATTTTTATAATCGATTATGTTGAATAGTTGTTTCAGCTCTAATACATATATATATACAGTATCTCATAAAAGTGAGTACACCCCTCATATTTTTGCAAACATTTTATTATATCTTTTCATGTGACAACACTGAAGAAATGGCACTTTGCTACAATGTAAAGTAGTGAGTGTACAGCTTGTATAACAGTGTAAATTTGCCGTCCCCTCAAAATAACTCAACACACAGCCATTAATGTCTAAACCGCTGGCAACAAAAGCGAGTACACCCTTAAGTTAACATGTCCAAATTGGGCCCAATTAGCCATTTTCCCTCCCCAGTGTCATGTGAATTATTAGTGTTACAAGGTCTCAGGTGTGAATTGGGAGCAGATGTGTTAAATTTGGTGTTATTGCTCTCACTCTCTCATACTGGTCACTGGAAGTTTAACATGGCACCTCAAGGCAAAGAACTCTCTGAGGATCTGAAAAAAAAATGTTGTTCTACATAAAGATGGCCTTGGCTATAAGAAGATTGCCAAGACCCTGAAACTGAGCTGCAGCCCGGTGGCCAAGACCATACAGCAGTTTAACAGGACAAGTTCCGCTCAGAAGAGGCCTAGCCATGGTCGACCAAAGAAGTTGAGTGCATGCGCTCAGCGTCATTTCCAGAGGTTGTCTTTGGGAAATAGACGTATGAGCGCTGCCAGCATTGCTGCAGAGTTTGAAGGGGTGGGGAGTCAGCCTGTCAGTGCTCAGACCATACGCCGCACACTGCATCAAATTGGTCTGCATGGCTGTCATCCCAGATGGAAGCCTTTTCTAAAGATGATGCACAAGAAAGCCTGCAAACAGTTTGCTGAAGACAAGCAAATGAAGGACATGGATTACTGGAACCATGCCCTGTGGTCTGATAAGACCAAGATAAACTTATTTGGTTCAGATGGTGTCAAGGGTGTGGGGCGACAACCAGGTGAGGAGTACAAAGACAAGTGTGTCTTACCTACAGTCAAGCATGGTGGTGGGAGTGTCATGGTCTGAGGCTGCTGGCATTGGGGAGCTACAGTTCATTGAAGGAACCATGAATGTCAACATGTACTGTGACATACTGAAGTAGAGCATAACTCCCTTCAGAGACTGGGCCGCAGGGCAATATTCCAACATGAAAAGGACCCCAAACACACCTCCAAGACGACCACTGCCTTGGTAAAGAAGCTGGGGGTAAAGGTGATGGACTGGCCAAGCATGTCTCCAGACCTAAAATCTATTGAGCATCAGTGGGGCATCCTCAAATGGAAGGTGGAGGGGTGCAAGGTCTCTAACATCCATCAGCTCCGTGATGCAGTCATGAAGGAGTGGAAGAGGACACCAGTGGCAACCTGTGAAGCTCTGGTGAACTCCATGCCCAAGAGGGTTAAGGCAGTGCTGGAAAATAATGGCGGCCACACAAAATATTGACACTTTGGGCCCAATTTGTACATTTTCACTTAGGGGTGTACTCACTTTTGTTGCCAGCAGTTTAGACATTAATGGCTGTGTGTTGAGTTATTTTGAGGGGACAGCAAATTTACACAGTTATACAAGCTGTACACTCACTACATTACATTGTAGTGTCATTTCTTTAGTGTTGTCATATGAAAAGATATAATAAAATATATACAAAAATATGAGGGGTGTACTCACTTTTGTGAGATACTGTATATATATATATATATATATATATATACTGCATATAACATAAAAAGGTGTAAAAACAGATCCAGAATCCTATCCTATTCCATCTTTGATGCATTCAACTTTAAGGATTTGCTATTGCAGTGTCTGAATTTAAAGAGCAATGGGTATTTGCAGTGCCTGACCCTGCCAAATCAAATTCAATTTCTGGGTAGGTTTGAAATCCCAAGCTTTTGATGTATTATTGAATCAAGAAATATTAATTGTGATGACAGGTCTATGTGGTGAGTCTGAGGAAAGAATGTTATCATTATGTAAAACAAAGTGCATGATTTTAATAAATTCACCATGACAATTTCTAAAACTAAAGTTAACACATGTGGTATGCATTAACATTGCACAGGTTCTTGCACTTTACCATCTACGTTTGTAATATATATATATATATATATATATATACACATATATATATATATATATACACATATACATACACACTCTGTCATAGTGATTGGTATTTTTTTTCCTGCTTTGTTGCATTACAACCTGGAATTGAAATGAAAATGGTCCTTGGGGCTTTATCCTATGGGATGTACCGCACATGCATATAACTGTAAAGGTGTAAAATAATTTTTAATGTGAGAAAAACAATAATTACGATAAAAAAAAAAACATAAAAATTGAGTGTACATAAGTATTCATCCCCTAAAATTCAATACTTTGTGGAGTCACTATTTCCTGCAATTACAGCTGGGGGTATGTCTCTATTAGCTTAGCACTGGGGTTTTTGCCCCAAACTGCTCCAGCTCCTTCAAGTTAGATGAGTTGCAATGGTGAACAGCTAACTCCAAGTCATGCCACAGATTCTCATCTGGATTGGGGTCTGGGCTTCGACTACACCAGGGGTCCTCAAACTTTTTAAACAAGTTCACTGTCCCTCAGACTGTTAGAGGGTTGGACTATAGTCTTATTTTAAAGTGAAAAAACAAAACAGGAACAAAAAATATTTAAAATGAAGAACAAGTAAAGTTAAATCAACAAACTTACCAGTCAAGTGGCTCATTGAACCATTCACCGACCATTCGCAGCCCAATCAGTGCCCACTACCGCAGCCCAATCAGTGCTCGCAAGTGCAGCCCAATCAGTGCCCGCAAGCCCAGCGCAATCACTGCCCGCAAGCGCAGCCCAATTCAGTGCTTGCCACCACAGCCAAATTAGTGCCCATGGAATGTGCGGAACATCTGGTGTGTCAGGATCAGTCTCACCTCAGCCTTGATTGGGGGGGGGGGGTGATGCCAACTTCTTTCAAGCTGCCTCTGCTCTTGTTGCTCAAAACGACTGTGCTGTGATGCTCTGTCACGCCTCCCTCTCTCTCTCTCCCACGAGCCAGTGCCTGATGTTCACTGCCCACTAGTCACCGTGCAAGTCACATCCAGCCGGCCCCTCCCACATGCCCAGGCTGCCTCTGAGTCCTGGGAGGTGGCAGTTGTAGTCTGTCTGCGCTGTTCGGTTCCTCCCACCGCCATGAGCTTGATTCCCATGATCCAGCACTTCAGCCAGCCAGCCGATCGGTGGCCGCCGCCCCCTCTCCCTCTTCTACCAATGATAGGCCGGCTGCCGAACCGTCCGTCTCTTATGTTGGAAAAAAATAAGTAACGGACAGGCAGCGGCGGCAAAAACACCTGGCAGGCCGGATAAATGCCCTCGGCGAGCCGCATGTGGCCCGCGGGCCATAGTTTGAGGACCCCTGGACTACACCATTCCAAGATATTTGTCTTAAGTGTTATCAATTAAACCACTCTATTGTATCTTTAGCAGTATGTTTAGGGTCATTGTCCGCTAGAAGATGAACCTCTATGCCAGTTTCAAATCTCTGGCAGACTGAAACAGGTTTTACTCAAGATTTGCCCTGTATTTGGTGCCATCCATCTTTCCTTCAACCTTGACCAGTTTTCCAGTGCCTACCAATGAAAAGCATCCCAACAGGACGGTGCTGCCACAACCATGCTTCAATGTGGGGTTCATGTTCTTAAGGCAATGAGAAGTGTTGGCTTTGTGCCACATGGTATTTCCCATGATGACCTTTAAATTCAATAGCAGCCTCATCTGACCAGAGACGCTTCTTCTATGTGTTTGGGGAGTCTCCAAATGGCAACCTCCAAATGTGTATTCTTATTTTTATTTCTTTAAGCATTGTTTTTTTTCTGGTCACGGTTCCATAACTGGCCACCTCTACTGCTTAAAGTGGTCCTATGGATAGATACTCCCATCTCTGCTGTGGATCTTTGCAGCTCTTATAGGATTTTTCTTGCATCTTCTGATTAATGCCCTTCTTGCGATCTTTGAGTTTTCTTGGACGGCCTTCTCTTGTCAAATTTGTAGTGGTGCCCCTTTGATGGGAACCCTATTGGGATTTTTTTTTTTTTGCTTGTTAAATTTGTTTATTTGGTTTAAACAAGTAAAATAATATAGTATAGACAATACCGTTGTAGGTTACACTGAAAAAATAAATAAAAAATATAGATACAACAATATAATTATAATATTACAGTAATACAGACTAATTTTTAGTTAAAGTAATAAAGTGCATAAGAGTTAATGACAATAATACAATTAAGTCAGACTATAGCTACTGATGGGAAATATAAAAAAGGCTTACAACAGGTTATATGTGGGGAAGGATAGGTTAATATGGTAACTGTGGTAAATAATTATGTTATGAAGATTTAAGGTGAAAAGCAATAGATATAGAAGTAGATATTAATAATAACGTAAGGAAGATGGTAAAGAAAAATAATAAATGCAATATTGTATGGGGAAAAAGATAAATAGCAATGGGGACTTAAGTGAGAAGTGAAAGAATGAGAGTCAGGGGGGGGGGGTCCCAAGGCTCCAGCCAAACCCGAAAGTGGTAATGCCAAAAATGTATTACCAAGGCATCATTAAGGAATCATCAAAGTTGGGAGGTAAGTAATATTCAATCCAGGGATGCCAGACTTTTTCAAATGTATTTATTGTGTCATTTTGAACAGCTTCAATCTTAGAATGGATCATGGCTTGGTTAATTCTATGCTTCGTCTCAATCAACATCAATGTTGATGATTTCCAGAAATTGTCAATGGTCTGCTTAGCAGCAGTAGTGATCTGGAGAGATAGTTTGAATTGGGTGCGTGTGAGATTAGCTGGTTTTAAGCTTAGAATAGCAATTAAAGGATCAGGAAGAAGTTTCGTTAAACAATGTGGATAGAATATAAAATATTTTAATCCAGAATTTTTTAACTATTGGGCAATCCCACCATATATGAAATTGTGAGCCAATAGGTTTACAGCCCCGAAAGCATAAAGCAGAGTAATTTGGGGAGTATTTTGCAATTCTGGCAGGGACCAAGTACCAACGCATGAGTACTTTGTAGTTAGTTTCTAAATTTTTATAACCCAACCCTGATCTATACTTATATACAACTTTTTCTCTGACCTGTTTGAAGAGCTCCCTGGTCCTTATGTTGCTTCCTTAGTGGTGTAGCAGACTCCAGGGCCTTTCAGAACAATTGTATTGTATTCTTACTAACATCACGTCAAGTGACACTTTGATTATGCACAGGTGGACCTTACGTACTCATCAAATTATGGGACTACTGAAGTTATTTGGTTAGAACACCATCTTGTTTAGGGGTTTCATATGAAAGGTGATGAATATGTATGCACCCCCTAGGTTTATTTTTTTTTTTTTTTTAACTTAAAGTGGTAGTAAACCCTCCTATAATTTTCAGCCAAGGAAGCTGCCATCATTGCCTCTGTTTAATCTAACAACTGCCATGATGCTGCACATGTGATCAGCTATGACACCAGCCGTTGGATGGTTTGACAGTTTGGTTTAGAGCAGGGGTGTCCAAAGTTTTTTTGGTGAGGGCCAAATACAGAAAAATAAGCAAAGGCCCGGGCCACACACAAGAGGTGACATATTGACACATGATTACTGTGTGTATTTCTAACTCACCTATAATGTGAAGAACATTGCTCTCAGTGGGAGCAGTGATGCTGTCCTTTGGATTGAAGGATGGCTGGGATGTCAGGAGAAATTTTGGTGGTTGAGACACGAAGGACTTCACAGAGATGGCTATCAGTCATCTTCAGTTTCTTCGGTGCTGCCATTTCCGGTGACTCGTGGTAAATAATTTTCTTTTCTTTTTCCTTTTCTGTGACTGGCTCCATCTAGTGTTGTAACTAAGGGCCGGTTCACATTGTAGCGAGGCGGAGCGGCGCGATGCGGCGCTCCAGGCGATCTCAAAGCGGCTTGCTAGGAGACTTCTATCATAGAAGTCAATGCAAGCCGCCTGAGACCGCCCTAAAAATAGTGCAGGGACCATTTTTCTAATGCTGAGCGAAGCGATTCGCTCCTATTAGAATGGTCCCATTTGCACAGCATTGAGGCGAATTGTCAGGCGACTCAAGTCGCCTGACAATTCGCCTAGATGTGAACGGGGCGCGAAGTCGCGCCGCTCCGCCCCGCTGCAGTGTGAACCGACCCTCAGAAGTGCTGAGCTCAAGCGCCATGTGCGGGCCATATTCAATTATATTTTCAGAATTTGCTGCGGGCCAATAAAAACTGACCCGCGGGCCGCAGTTGGCCCGCGGGCCGTAGTTTGGACACCCCTGGTTTAGAGCATAACCAATGGGAGTGTTACATTTCCGGCACGTGCCGGAAATGTGACTGGTTTTTAAACTGTTAAATGCATGGGTTTACTACCACTTTAAGCACTTAAGGACCGGAAGGATTTCCCACATTAGGACCAGAGCACTTTTTGCGATTTAGCACTGTGTCGCTTTAACTGACAATTGCGCGGTCATGCAACCTTGTACCCAAACAAAATTTGCGTCCTTTTTTCCCCACAAATAGAGCTTTCTTTTGGTGGTATTTGATCACCTCTGCGTTATTTCTGATCACCACTATAAACAAAAAAAGAGTGACAATTTTGCAAAAAAAAACTTATCTTACTTTTTGCTATAATACATGTCCAAAAATATATATATAAAAAAAATGTATTCATCAGTTTTGGCCAATTTATATTCTTCCTCATATTTTTAGTAAAAAAAAAAAAAAAAAAAATCGCAATCAACGTTTATTGATTGCTTTGCACAAAACTTGCGTTTACAAACCGTGAGAATTAATTTCTGGCATTTTTACAAGTTTTTTTTTTTTTTTACTAGTAATACCGCGATCTGCGATTTTTATCGGGACTGTGATATTGCAGCGGACATTTTTGACACTTTTTTGGGACCAATGACATTTATACAGCTATCAGAAATTTAAATATCCACTGATTACTGTATAAATGCTATTGGCAGTGAAGGGGTTAACTTGCAGGGGGAGATCTAGAGGTTAACTGTGTTCCCTAGGCATGTTCTAACTGTGAGGGGGCTGGGCTGCCAGGGGCATAAGAGATCTAACTGATCCTAGTGACAGGGATCAGTAGATCTCGCACATTCTGCCTGAGAGTGGGGAACCGCTGTGTTTACATCGGCGGTTCCCCGTTTTTCTTCTCTGCTAGGCAATCGCAGCTCGCCAGCGGAGATCGAGGCGCCCAAGCCACGGACACACTCCTGCAGAGTGCGGCGGGCGATTCGCTGCCACTCTGCAGCAGTAAATGTATGCGAGCTGGTCGAGAACCGGTTAACTTCTTGCTGCTGCCTCTGCCGCCATTCCGTTCCTTTAAAGGAGGATCTAACTGTCTGGAGGTTGGGGGCAAGGGCAGGCAGCGAGCTTGCTCTAAGCACAGAAAAGCCCTATTTCATGGATGCATATGTGCATTGGCTCAGCAGTAGGCCGGTCATACACGGTGCAAATTTCTTTCCTGCCACCATGAGTTGGGCTGTCTCCACCAGGAGAAGACAATGATTATTGCTAGCGGCTATAGCAGCTGCTAGCGATAATTGCAAGTAAAATCCGGCAGGCTGGTTGTACCCACGTTGATTGATCAATCAACTTGGTACATTAAGCCTAGCCTACCCATACATGGTTTGACTGGTTCCTGCTGAACCGGCTTTTTGAACCATATATGGCCTGCCCTTGACCCACCCTTTGCATATATGCATCTGCCTAGAGCAACAAATTATTGTTTGTTTCACAATTAAAAATATTCTGCACTTTAAGTTGTGGACATGCATACATTTCATGGTATAAAAAATCCATTTCAGTTCCAGTATTGCAACAAAACAGAAAAAAATACCACTTGGGATGAATACATTTTTAAGGCACTGTATTGAGATCTTAACATCTCAGTACTTGAAAATGGCTGGCATGCGAGTGCTCCCCTTCTCTTCCATAAGCTTCCATCTGACAAGTATGCATAGTTGTAGAACAATTGCTTTGCAGCCAGATTTTCTGTGCCTGATTTTAAAGTGAATCTGGATTTTGATCACATCAAAATGTGAAGATTTTCTTTTTTATAGGAAACACCTGGAGAGGTTGACTGCAGTGCAATTCCTGGTACGTGAGTGTGCCTAGGCACTTGCCTCATAGCTGTATACCTGGAAGTTCCAAGGCACTACTGCCTCAGACTGATAATCTCACAAAATGCAGAATGAGATTTGGGAATTCCACTGCTGTGCTGCTTGCTGGAGAGGAATCTGTAATTGAGGACCTGCACAGCATGCATCATGCTGCTCCTTTCTTCATTATGTTGATATGTGCTTCTTCCACTTCAATGAACCAGTCTTGCGCAGGGAGGATCAGAGTATTGGGTGAGTATATCTCGGTTTAACAACCCCCTAGACAAAAACCAGCGGTTAACTTATGCGGTGCAGGCACAGTCCCACTGCATGGGGAAAAGAAAATTGCCTGTAGTTCAGCTTTAAACATTGTTGTGGGAGTACAGAAACAAGGATAACAAACAGGCCTGGCGTGCTAAAGTCACTAAGATCATGAAGAGTTGGATTCGGCTGAACTCACAAGGGACAGCCACAATTACTCATTATATAGAAGACAGGTGTGCTTTTTGCTTAGAAGTGCTGCACAGTTGTCATGCAAGGTTCCTTTTTCTCACCGTAAAGTTCAGACTGACAAAGAACAAACCCTCCAGGTATTATTTAGACATATGCTTGCTCACTGAGCCAGTAATCCTGGACGATGCAGCAAGAATGCCTCACAGATATACTAAAGTTAAGTAAAGGTGAATGCGATACGTGTGTGAAATGCTTACGCCTATCTGGCTTGGGACCATAGGTAAAGTAATACACTTAAAGGGAATTGGTGACAGCTGACAAAGTCTATTGAAATGACACGGTTCATGATTTGACTCTTGCTTGATGACTCTTAATGAAAAAAAAAAAACTATGTTTTAAGAATGTTCAAACATGCTGTGTTGCGCTGCTGAAAAATTAAAATTAACTTTTGCTATTAACTTCACCACCGTGTCTTGTGTGCTGTTTTCACTAACATACAAATTCTAAATGTAAACCAATAAACTTAATTCACGCATAAAATTTGTAAAATAGTGCCTTCATTCACTTCTAATACAATCTTTACATGCTTATGAAAGGATGTGTCCTCACCACAATAAATTGGCCTATAAATAAAATATAGGTCAAGATGCGCTTTCCCCACCTGGGGGGTTATGTGGAATGCACTTCGATTTTGACAGGTACTCTGCTTGCCCACTCTTTTTCAAGGTTACTGTGTATTTAAAACTCTGGTGCACTTCTCTGTACGGTTAACTCAAAGCATGGCAGGATCTACAAGGGTGCTGGGGAGGGCTGTGCCCCCCCAATGACATTGTACGAGGCTGGCTAAGTTCCTTCCTCCATTCTCACACTCAGGGCCAGGACATGAGTTGGCAGCCCGGTACAGTGAACGGTGTTCAGTAAAGTCAAGGCAGTGGTAGAGGAGAGAGCGGGGTGTGCTGTGCCCTCCCTCTACCATCAGTGGAGCACTCCACCACACAGCATATCACACAGGATCACTGGATCAGGACTGTACACAGTTTGCTTAACAGCCCCCTACACGCATTTCCTGCTGCCAGAGGATTAGTAGTCCTTGGAGGAGGTTGGGTGCAGGTAATCAAAGTGCGTATGGCTTACAAGCAGGGGATGTGGTAGGAGGGGGGATTGGGGGTGGGAATTTTTACTAGGAGGTGGTAGGGGGGATTTGTGATAGAAGAGGGTTGGGGGGATATGTTCTAGGATGAATTAGGTGGGGGGATATGTACACGAAGGGGGAATATGTGCTAGAAGGGGCGGGGGTTTGGGGTGGCTAGGGGTTGTGGGGATATGTGCTAAAAGGGAAAATTTGGGGGGCATGTGCTATGAGGAGGGGATATATGCTAGGAGGGTGGATTGGGAGGGTGATATGTGCTAGGAAGGTGGATTGGTGGGGCAATTTTTGGTAGGCGGGGGTGGGAGGAGTTGTGCTAGGGGGAATTTGGGTGGGGAGGGAGGATTTGGAGGGGGTTGTGTTAGGAAGAGGAAATTGAGGGAATTTGTGCTAATAGGGGGGATTGGGTGGGGGCTTGTATGCTAGGAGGGGGATTAGATTTGTGCTGGGAGGGGGGATTTGGTCGGGAAGATTTGTGCTAGGATGGGAAATTTGAAGGGGAAAGAGGATGCGTGCTAGGAAGAGTGATTTTTTTTGGGTGGTGGAGATTTGTGTGGGAGGAATTGGGGGGATTTGCACCAGGAGGTGGGATTGAGTGGTAAAGATTTGTGCTGAAAGGAGGGATTTGAACCGGGAGGAGGGAAAATTATTGCATTGTCCAGGGAGAATTTTGGTTTGCCAAGGGAATTCATGTTCAGGGGGTGAGCGAGCTGATCAGTTTTTTTTTTCTTGAAGGGGAGGGATTTATGCTGAGACATGAAATGAGGGCACTAAACAGATCTCCTCCTTCCTTCACAGCACAAAGCTCTGATCGGCTTTTCTTACAGACAGATCTGCACAGTGTGTAGCTGGCGGCATTATTGCAGTTCTGAACTGTGAAATTCCCTGATCGGAATGGCAGCTGCAGTAGCCAGCTACACACTGTTCAGATGGATGTTGTGTCGGTAAGGGAATCCAATCTCAACTATGTGCTGTATGGGATGGAGGAGCTCTGAGTACCCAGACTGCGCAGTGTGGGGATGGAAGGAGTAGATCTGCCAAGTGTTCTGCTAGCAGTGACCACTGTCTTGTGCCCTGCTGACCTGTCCTCCATCCTGCTGACCTGATAATCCCTTTTCTCCACCCTGCTGACTCCCTGCAAACTGTCCTGCTGTACACTGTCCTCTGCTCTGATAACCCACTGTACATTGTCCTACAAATTAATGGCTTTTGTAGACTGCCTACAAACTACTGACCCTATCATCCGCCCTGCTCACCCCCCTGTACACTGCCCTACTGACCTCACATCCTCTGCCCACCTGACATTTTTTATTGCCACTCACAGGCTAGATCCCACCCTGGGTTCACCTCTCCCCCTCCCTCCCTGCAATCTTCTGGGACACGTCACAGGTCCCAGAAGAATGCCCAGCCATTCAGATCGCACAGCACAGCATGCGCCCGGCTGTGAAGCCACAGCCTGGGGCCCACACTTACAATGCCGGCGTCGCGGAGGGAAGGGGGAGAGGTGTGAGGCATCGGGCGGCCGCATCGCTGGACCATGGGAAAGGTAAGTGTCTGTTTATTAAAAGTCAGCAGCTACACTTTTTGTACCTGCTGACTTTTAAATGGGTGGAACTCTGCTTTAACCACTTAAGGACCGGAAGGATTTCCAAACACTGTAGGACCAGAGCACTTTTTACGATTTGGCACTGCGTCGCTTTAACTCATAATTGCGCGGTCGTGCGACGTTGTACCCAAACTAAATTGACGTCCTTTTTTTCCCACAAATAGAGCTTTCTTTTGGTGGTATTTGATCTCCTCTGCGTCACTTCTGATTCACCGCTATAAACAAAAAAAGAGCAACAATTTAGAAAAAAAAACAAAAAAAAAAACAATATTTTTTACTTTTTTGCTAACGTACATATCCAAAACAAATATAAAAACACAAATTCATTGGTTTTGGTCGATTTATATTCTTCCTCATATTTGTGGTAAAAGAAAATCATGATGGGCGTTGATTGGTTTGCGCAAAAGTTGCTGCGTTTACAAACCATGAGAATTAATTTATGGCGTTTTTACTATTTTTTTTTTTTACTAGTAATGGCGGCGATCTGCTATTTTTATCAGGACTGCGACATTGCAGAGGACACGTCTGACATTTTTGACACTTTTTTGGGACCAATGACATTTATACAGCAATCAGAAATTTAAATAGTCACTGATTACTGTATAAAAGTCATTGGCAGTGACGGGGTTAACCTGCAGGGGATGATCTAGGGGTTAACTGTGTTCCCTAGGCGTGTTCTAACTGTGAGGGGGCTGGGCTGCCAGGGGCATAAGAGAGCTAACCAATTCCAGTGACAGGGATCAGTAGATCTCTTACATGACGCCTGACAGAGCAGGGAACCGCTGTGTTTACATCGGCGGTTCCCCGTTTTTCTCCTGTGCCAGGCGATCACGGGTAGCCAGCAGACATAGAGTTCACCAGACCCGCAGCCATACTGCTGGAGAATGCGGCGGGCACGAGAGCGCACCACGCACGCATGAGTCGCTGTTTATAGACGGCGATTTGCACTAGAGTCAGCCACCCTGCAGCTGTAAATGTACGCGAGCCGGTCCGCTACCGGTTAAGAAATGCACTCACAGATTTAAAAAATATAAGACCGCATTGAGTAAAATAAATTACTCGGGACATACACCTCACACCATTGCTGCACTTCTGATCCTCAGCTCTGGCTCACCTGGCTCTGCCCATTTTGTGGCAGCGCATTAGGGGTTTTGTTCAAAATTATGGCTGTTCCTATTAGCAATGCTTTATATAAAAATCCATGATAGTATATTTAGCAAGCAGGATAATAAAGCTGATCGCTGGGAAAAGCAAATATCATCTAAATAAAAAAAGCATGTGTACACTTACTTAAATCTTGGTTTGCTTTGTGTATTTATTTCAGATCTGTGCAGTAATCTGGTGTGAAAGTTTGCCTTTGTGCAGCAACTTCTTGTAGCAAAGACCAATCACTGCTGCTCGCTCCTTGTGCAAAGTGACTGGTCGCGTCTCCGCCCCCTCCTGTTGTTTTCAGCAGACGGCTTGTAGTAGGTGGAGCCTCCTAGGCCCTTGTCACAGCTCTGCTCTCTGCAAAATCTGTGTGCAACACAGTGATGATGTCACTGCTACTTTTACAAAGTTATAACTGGGTTTGCAAAGGCATCTGGTGAATACCAAGTGAATTTATACCCTTTGTTACTAATGAGGACATATTTGTGTCTGAAATTCAGGTTTAAACGAAGAGTGTATACTGTGAGTTTCTGATTGGGCAAATGGTAACTGTCATTGTGTCCTTTTTGTGCTGAAAAGGAAGTGAGGGAAATAAGGTAAACAAGCCCTAAAAAAAAGGCAATACCCCTTCCTTCCTTATCTTATCCTAAAATAAAGCATTTAGCTGGAGTTGGGCTTTCATTTTGAAAACAAAGTGGCATTTTATGGTTTTTCTTTATCAATTATGGTGTTCTACAAATTTTAAATAGAAATCCAGATATATGTTTTTTCATTGTAAATGAAACAACTTTTGCACAGAAAAAACAAAACAATGCACTCTACTTGAAACCTATATGGTATATATTGCAGGTATTCAAGCAATTTAGTGATGTAGATTTGCTGTTATCTTATTTCCAAATAGGAGGGTCAATACTAAATATTGTAAGCTGGTGCAATTGTGTGTTTTAATGAGAAATGCTGTAGCCAAAAAATAAAGAACTCTTGCAAGGGATGATGGAAAAAAAATGTGACTTGTATCTTGCAGACATCTGGGATAAGCTAATCACACTAGCTGGTAATACGATTTCTGTGGCGATCTGTAAACCAACGGTGCACAAAACGGCCTCTCAAGCGCCAACTTGCAACTTTTGAACACAAACAATGTAGAAATTAAATAATTCTTTAAGCAAAATTGGGGTTTTAAGTTTTTATCCACAGACTAGTGCTAGGTACAGTAGTGATGCACCGTAATATCGACAGCTGAAAATCATTGGCCGAAAATAGGGTTATCGCCATTGTGCCGATAGAAAAAGATGGTGATAATGGCTGCAGAAAACACGCAATTTTATCACGCTTATGGTGTGTTTTTCACAGGTCATGTGACTCAAAAAGCACATCAAAAAAGCAACACATGTGCATTTCTTGCTGCATTTTTAATGCATATCAATGGGGAGGTGTGTTTTTGGTGCAGCTTTTAACTGACCAAATATGCACCAAAAATGCAGCAAGCAGGATTTTAACACCGTAACGGAAGCACAACAGACCAGGGTGAAGACATACATGAAATTTAAAGGGGTGCA
>BLSH010308447.1:10034-28300 GCA_018402905.1 Glandirana rugosa
CCCCCCCCCCCCCCCCCAGAGGTGGTTTTGGCCAGCATGGTTGATTGCTGTAAAAAAAGGCCTGGATTCTTTCCTTAATGTAAATAATATAACTGGGTACTAACATTTTTAGGTAAAGTTGATCTAGGGTGAATCCGATTGCCTCTCTGGGGATCAGGAAGGATTTTTTTTCCCCCGTTATAGCCAATTGGATCATGCTTTGCTAGGGTTCTTTGTTTTACTCTGGATCAACTGTGGGCGAAGGATTGTATATGGGATTGTATGGTTATATATAATTTTTCTATTTTTTTTTTTGTTGAACTAGATGGACTTGTCTTTTTTCAACTTAACTATGTAACTATGTAACTATGAGGCAGAGTTCAGGGGTCAGGAGAAACTGAGGCAGAGTTCAGAGGTCAGGAGTAAGTGACTCAGAGGTCAGGAGTATGTGATGCAGAGTTCATGGGTCAGTAGTAAATGAGGCAGACTTCAGAGGTCAGGAGTAAATGACACTGAGTTCAGGGGTCAGGAGTAAGTGATGCAGGTTCAGGGGTCATTAGTAAGTGACGCACGCAGAGTTCAAAGATCAGTAGTAACTGAGGCAGAGGCAAAAATTGTGTGCTATTTTTATTGCACTGAATATTGGCTGCGGTTTGAAGGGATGAGGAGTAAGGGTGTCAGGTCTGGGCTCTCAGAGCTCCCTTCTCAGCACTCAGGTTGCTCAGCTGTCACATTGTATTTCACTAAAGAAGTTCCCCACATCCAAAGAACTGGCATCCATTTTTGCTCGAGAGATCTTTCGGATACGTGGGCTACCCAATGTTCTCATCTCAGACAGGGGTAGTCAGTTTGTTTCCAGGTTCTGGCGAGCCTTTTGTGCACAGTTGGGAATTAAGCTTTCCTTTTCCTCTGCGTATCACCTGCAGTCCAATGGGGCTGCAGAATGAGCCAACCAAGCCTTGGAGCAGTTTCTATGTTGCTATATTTCTGACCACCATAACAACTGGTCAAACGTCAGTTTGCTCACAATAGTGCCATCAATACTGCTTCCCGATTGTCTCAGTTTATGGTGAATTATGGTTTCCAACCATTCATGTTGCCTGACTCATTTGTTCCTCAAAGAATTCCTGTTTAAGAGGAGCATCTCCGTGATCTTTTTCCACTTGAGTGCAGTCCTTGCAACATGCCAGTTATAGGTAGATTCCATGATGACTGCAGATGCCTACCTGCACCTTCCTATCAGGTTGGGGAGAGGGTCTGGCTGTCATCTCGCAACCTCAGACTCCGTGTTCCCTCACTGAAACTGGCACCACGGTTTATTGGACCTTTCTGTATTCTCCGTAGGATCAACCCAGTGGCTTACGCATTAGACCTTCCTTCTAGCATTTCAAATGTATTTCGTGTCTCCTTATTAAACCCTTTGGTGTGCAACCGCTTCACCACCTTGGTACCACGTGCTCGCCTGGTTTGGGTGGAAAACCATGAAGAGTATGATATACAATTGATCATTGATTCCTGTAGGTTCCATGGGCACATATAGTACCCGGTTCATTGGAAAGGGTACGGTCCGGAGGAACGCTCTTGGTTCTCATCATTGGACGTACATGCTCCTGTCGTCCTCCGTGCTTTCCATAGATGTTTTCCCCTCAAACCAGGTGGCCCTCCAAGGGGGAGGGGTCATTGAGATGGGGGTACTGTCAGGGCTTGGCTCTCAGCCCTCCCTTCTCAGCGCTCAGGTTGCTCAGCTGGTGGTTAATTGCCAGCACTCATCGTTCCACTGTGGCTCACCTGGTAATCATTTCCTGCTCGTCACTCTAGCCTACAGCCAACCCCCTCTGGCTATTTAAACTGTCTGGTTCATTTCTCCTGTCCCTTTGCCTTGGTCAAACATATCTGGAGACTCTCTGCTGTGTTCCTGTTGAAGACTTGCCTGTCTGATGTCCCTTCTGGTTCCTGATCCTGTCTGCTGCCTCCAACTATGCTGATCTCTGGCCTCCTGATTTACTGGCTTGTTCTGACTGCCCACTTTAGCTACCATATCCTGGCTATGTTTTGACTATGTTTTCTATTTGTACCATTTTTTACCATTATATTAAAAGGTGTGATTTTAACATCATTTTCTGTCTCCGTCTGATTCATGGTTCCTGACAGTAGGCGAAAGCCATGAATTCAGAAGATGCAGGCAATCCACCTAGTGGTAATATTTTTTCCAGATTGGATGAGCAGTATCACCACATGGATCAATTTGCCATAGCATTACAGACAGTCCTGATTCGCACTGTTCACCTGGATCCTCCCACCGTGGCTGTTCCGCTACAACGTGTGTTGCAGGCCTCCCCGCTGCTGCTCCAGTCTCTGTGCCTCGAATATTACCTCTTTAAGGGGTATGTCTGGTTCCGTTCTGCTTCCCCAGTGATTTGGGGGTGATCCAATTCAATGCAGAAGGTTTCTCAACCAGGTTGGGATATACTATGAGATGCTGCCCCAGGTGTTCCCAACAGACAGAAGCAAAGTAGGCTTTGTTATTTCTTTGCTTTCTGATAGAGCCTTGGCCTGGGCAAACCCTATATTGGAGATGCAAAAACCCATTGTCCTGAGTTAAGTGGCTTTCTTTAAAAGGGTATTTGATGTTCCCGCACGCTCCACTTCTGCTGCCAAGAGAGTCATGTCCATCAAACAGAGTATGAGAACGGTTGCCAGTTACGCCATTGAATTCCGTACTCTGGAAGCAGAGGTCGCTTGGAACAATGAGGCCCTTGTGGCTGCTTTTTCTCATGGTCTCTCGGATAACATCAAAGATGAGATAGCAGCCCGAGACATACCTACGGATCTGGAGAAGTTGATCACGTTTGCCATTCTCATTGACACCAGACTCAGAGAGAGACCTTCCTTTAAGGAGCGCTCCTGTACATTTGGCTCTGAGCATTGCAGTCCCACCCTTGCCCCCCTCACCTCCCATGCCTCCTGGTACCGAGTCGGCCAGTGAAGTAGAACCCATGCAGTTGGGCTTCACAAGTCTCTCTGCGGATGAGAGGGCCTTTAGGAGGAGGGAGAG
Organism: Glandirana rugosa; assembly: GCA_018402905.1. Taxonomy (NCBI): domain Eukaryota; kingdom Metazoa; phylum Chordata; class Amphibia; order Anura; family Ranidae; genus Glandirana; species Glandirana rugosa. The sequence goes on from BLSH010308447.1 coordinate 13,069, forward strand.
ATTGAGCCTTTATTGTGGTTGTAGCTAGGCAGGTCACTTTTTGAAGTTTTGTCCTACCCATCCAGAATACGCCCACACCTTGAGGTCCTGTAGGGGACAGACCTTAGGTGGCGTTGTCATGTCCCCAGTTATCCTGAAGGATAAACCTTTAGTTCCAGTTACCCTTTCTTGGACTGAACCATCCATCGAGACACAGGCTCTAGTCGACTCTGGGGCTGCAAGCCTGTTCATAGACAGTGCCTTTGTGTCTAAGCACTCAATTCCACTGCAGCTTCATGCCACTCCACTTGCCATTGAGGCTATTGATGGGAGACCTCTACAGCCTGCCCAAGTGACTCATGAGACTACTCTGGTGACCATGGCCATAGGGGCTCTTCACCATGAGATAATCCAATTTCAAGTTATTTCCTCACCTCATTACCCAGTGATTATTGGTTATCCTTGGTTACAGAGCACAATCCCTCTTTTGATTAGGCCCTCCACTTCATCCTCCAGCATCTGGACTCCCCCCTGCCCCCCCTCGCCCTGACAGACCTACCCGTCACCACCGTGGACTCCTTCCGCTTCCTCGGGACCACCATCACCCACGACCTCAAGTGGGAGCCTACCATCGGCTCCCTCATCAAGAAGGCCCAGCAGAGGATGTACCTCCTACGGCAGCTGAGAAAAGCAAAGCTGCCGGTGCAGATGATGGTGCAGTTTTACACGGCCATCATCGAATCCATCCTCACCTCCTCCATCACCGTGTGGTACGCTGGAGCCACAGCCAGGGACAGACAGAGACTGCAGCGCATTGTGCGCTCTGCAGAAAAGGTGATCGGCTGCAGCCTTCCATCCATCCACGACCTGTACGTCTCCAGGACTCGGGGACGAGCAGGTCGGATCACAACCGACCCTTCTCACCCTGGACATGGACTATTTCAGCCACTCCCCTCAGGCAGGAGGCTACGGTCCATGCGGACCAGAACCTCCCGCCACAAAAACAGTTTCTATCCATCTGCTGTGGGACTCATGAACACTTAACACTTTACACACTGTAATTTTTGTACTTTGCCACTTGACACTTTGACTCTGTAAATTTTGCATTTGCATTTGCACATGTCCCAGTGTAAATAGCCTGTACAGTTATTTTATCCAACCCTGTAAATCTTGTGATTACTTTTGTATTTATCGTGTATTTTACTTAGCATTTTTCTTCTTTTTTGTATTTTTTGTTATTCTTCTTTTGCGCCAAAACACCAAGACAAATTCCTAATCCGTGAACCTTGTTTACAGATCATGGCAATAAACCTTTTCTGATTCTGATTCTGATTCTGATTGACTTCGTGCTGAGGTTCTTTCCTGGTTGCTACAATACAGTAAAACATGTTTTCAGAAAGTGGCAAAGGTCCTATGCACTCTTCACTCTCCTCTTTGCCAGAGGAGTACCACGAATTTAGTGATGTCTTTGACAAAGGTCAAGCTGGTAGTTTGCCTCCACACCAGTCGTATGATTGCACAATTCTTCAACCTGGTGGCATGCCCCCTCGTTGCCGGGTTTACCCTTTATCTGTCTCGGAGGATAAAGCCAAAGGACTATGTTGCCAATGCACTTTCTCAAGGGTTCGTCCGCAAATCCTCATCTCCTGCTGGCTTCTTCTTTGCGAAAAAGAAGAGTGGTGAACTGAGACCTTGTATCGATCATAGGGGTCTCAATTGGATCACGATTCCCTTGATTACGGAATTATTTGACCGAATCAAGGAAGCAACGGTTTTCACAAAGCTCGATCTAAGAGGGGCATACAATCTTGTGAGGACAGGACATGACATTACAAATACCTCATAATGCAGTTTGGTCTCTGCAACACCCCTGCGGTTTTTCAGTAATTCATCAGCGATGTCCTCCGAGATATGTTGATATGTGAGATATGTTGCAGCAATGTGTGGTGGCTTATCTTGACAATATTCTCATATATTCCAAATCCTTACAGAGCCACCACACAGATGTCTCTGTTAGGGATGAGCCGAACACCCCCCTGTGGTGTTCCATTTCCTCACTATGTTCCTTACAGTGGACACTGACAGCTTATATCTCTGTGATAACTTTTTGTAGCCTTCCCCTAAACCATAATGTAGAACAATCTTTGTTTTCAGGTCATTTGAGAGTTGTTTTGAGGCCCCCATGTTGCCACTCTTCAGAGGAGAGGCAAAGAGAACAACAACTTGCAATTGGCCACCTTAACAGGTTCCCCACCGCGTGCCGTGTTTTCACGGCGGCAGTCGGGGAGCCCTGCGCAAATCGCCGTAAATAAGCGGGATCCGCATTTGGCCACCAGGGGGCGCGCGCACGCACCCGCCGCACTCCTGGGGAGTGTGCCCGCGGCTCGGGCGGACCCGATGTCCGCCGGCGAGCCGCGATGAGCAGCTACAGGGAAAGAACGGGGAACCGCCGATGTAAACACGGCGGTTCCCCGCTCTGTCAGTGGGGTATGAGAGATCTACTGATCCCTGTCACTGGGATCAGTTAGATCTCTCATGCCCATGTTAGCCCAACCCCCCCCCACAGTAAGAACACACCCAGGGAACACGATTAACCCCTTCACTGCCCCCTGCAGGTTAACTGTCTATGTCATTGGTCCCAAAAAAGTGTCAAAATGTTCCGACATGTCTGCCCCAATATCGCAGTACCGCTAAAAATCGCAGATCGCCGCCATTACTAGTAAAAAATTTAAAAAAAAAAACCCCAGAAATGAATTCTCACCATCCGTAAACGCGGCCACTTTTGCGCAAACCAATCAATAAACGCCGATTGCAATTTTTTTTATAGAAAATATGAGGAATTATATAAATCGGCCAAAAACAGTGAAAACATTTTTTTTTTATATTTTTTTTTTGGATTTGAATTTTAGCAAAAAGTAAGAAATTTGGGTTTTTTTGCAAAATGGTCGCTCTTCTTTTGTTTATAGCGGCGATCAGAAATGACGCAGAGGCGATCAAATACCACCAAAAGAAAGCTCTATTTGTGGGAAAAAAAGGACACAAATTTTGTTTGGGTACAACGTCGCACGATCGCGCAATTGTCAGTTAAAGCGGCTTCAGCGCCGAATCGCAAAACGTGCTCTGGTCCTAAAGTGGGAAATTCTTCCGGGGCTGAAGTGGTTAAATACCTTTTCTCATGATTGGATGTACTTGTCTATGAAGTTCAAGGCTTAATGAGCTCACCAAACCAATTGTGTGCTCCAATTAATCAGTGCTAAGTAGTTACAGGTATTCAAATCAACAAAATGACAAGGGTGGCAAAATTTATGCACCTGTCTAATTTTGTTTTTTTTTGTTTTTTTCTTTCTTCTTTTTTTTTTTTTGTTTACCACTCAGTAAGCTTTTTCCAAGAGAGTTTTTCTTTCCTTTTTTTTTTTTCTCAGCTTGAAGTTCAAACTTTCTCTTGATTTGTCACATCATAGTGGTAATTTCTTGACCCTTAACCTTCTATATCCCTTCCGTCTTTTCTTGCTTTTTCTGTTTTTTATTTGCCTTTTTCATATATCTATTTTAATCCGTTCCTTGTCATCTTTCAATTGATTGATCGAGATGCCCCTTGCCACTATTTTCACACTTCCCCCCCACCTTGATATTCCAGGGAGAAGGAGAGAAAGAGAGAGAGGGGACAAAAAGAAGAGAGAGAGAAAAAAAAAAAAAAAACACACACCTGGTAGGGGTGGTGATCTCAAGGGTTCACACCACCTAGTATATGGGGCCATGTGGCCTCTTTAGTGAAAAAAAAAAAACCCACACGCCTGGTAAGGGTAGTGATCTCAAGGGTTCACACCACCTAGTATATGGGGCCATGTGGCCTCTTTAGTGAAAAAAAACCCCCCAAAAAACACTCAAACGAAACAATTTTGTGTGACAATTCCTAAATCACATCCTAACCGTGAGTTTACAAACATAACGTGCTCAAAAAAAGTTATACTACGTGATTTTGTGTATTTGATGGTGGCGTTCTCACAGTTCCCGCCACTTCATCCCCTCTCTCCTTTCTCCTCTCTCATCCCCTCCCTACATCACCAGTTTTCTATATGTCGGGGTCTGCTTGAAATCAAGCCAACTTTTCCAGGTAGTACAGAACCTATGCCAGCCCCCTTCATTTGAGCGCCCCACTAATTCCTCCATCCTCCTAACACTATCTATTTCTTGCAACCAATCCTTTATTGTTGGTGAGTCCTTTAAGAGCCAATGTTTAGGTATAAGGGTTTTTGCTGTATTTAACAGAAAAGGGATCAAGCCCGTTTTATATTTCCCCTTCGGTTCATTTGAGGCATGAAATAAACAATACCACGGGTCTGGTCCTATCTCCACTTTACAAATATTTTGGATTAACCTTAGTACTTCCTCCCAGTAAGGCTGGACCCTGGGGCATGACCACCATATATGTGCATGTGTCCCCTCACCTCCACATGCTCGCCAACATAGGGGGGAAGCGTCTGGGTCAATCCTGTTCAGCTTAATTGGTACATAGTACCATTTGGTCAGCAATTTATAATTCATCTCTCTTGTTCTCATGTCTCGAGAGGTCGAGTGTACAAATTCCACTACCTTACTTTGTAGTGTTTTCGGAACCGATTGGCCCAGCTCGACCCCCCAATTTTCTAAGAGATCTGATGCACCAGGGTTTTCAGCCGTCATCAGTTCTGCATAAATGCGTGATATCCCTCTCCTCTTCGCCCCCTCCTGGTCCATTAGTCTTTCCCATGGAGAAAGTTCAGAGGTTGAACGGAGCGGTTTTGGCATCCTCCCCACGAAGTGCTGGAGCTGCCGATATCTCCATACATCCCAAGGTGTGGTGCCATATTTGCCTCGCAATTCTACTAGGGATGCCAGAGCGTTCCCGCTCAGAACATCTCTTAGTCTCAAGCAATTATTTGTTGTCCATTTCAAATATTGCTTATTCTTCTTCCCTGGGGGAAAGTGCTCTGTTTCTGTGAGGGGCATCAGGGGGCTGTTGTTTAGCCAGTTTGATCCTTTATGCACTTTATCCCACACTCTCATGGTCTCTTTTGTAATTGCTGGCCAATCCTCCGCCCACCTTCTGTATTGTCTCGGGGTCCATATGCTTAATCCTAGTTTGGCCTTACTGATGTTTTCTTCCATATGTACCCATTGTTTCTGTGTAGATCCATGGATCCAGTCCATTATCCTCCTTAGCACTGCTGCTTGGTGATATTTTTTGAAATCAGGAAGGGATAAACCTCCTGATCCTCTGGGTCTTATCAGTATCCTGTGTGCTACCCTAGGGTTTTTATATTTCCATATAAATTTCCTCACTAATTGCCTAATAATCCTAAAATATGCTTCTGGAACCGGGACCGGAAGGGTTTGAAAGAGGTATAAAGCTCTTGGGAGGGTAATCATTTTAATTATGCTCACCCGACCGAACCAGGATATTCTTCCCATTGGATAACCTCTCAAATCTTGTCTTATCCTGTCTAGCAAGGGTAAATAATTGTCTTCATACATATCCCGGTCCTTTCTGGCCAGTCGTATACCTAAATATCTCATGCCCCTCCGTCTCCAAACAAATGGGTATGCCCCCTCAAGATCTTTACAATCAAGTGGGGGGGTGGATAAATTCAAAATCTCAGTTTTTTCTATGTTGACTTTAAAGTTCGATAACTCCCCGTATTCTTCCATCTCTGCTAGAACCTTTGGTAGTGTCTGGGAGGGTTTGGCTACATAAAACAGGATGTCATCCGCAAAAGCGGCGACCTTCTGTTCCCTGCCGCCGATGTTCAGGCCTCTTATTTCCTCCCTGGTTCGGATTTTTGCCAAAAATGGTTCCAAGGAGAGCACAAAGAGGAGAGGAGAGAGGGGGCACCCCTGGCGTGTTCCATTCCTGAGGTCGATAGGCTCAGACAACACCCCGTTGACTCGAGCCGGGGCTGTTGGAGTAGAGTAAAGTGCCTTCACCCATTCCAACATTCTTGGACCCAGCCCTATTCTAGATAATGTCAAGGTCATAAAGTCCCAATCTAGCCTATCAAAGGCTTTCTCCGCGTCAACTGACAGCAGAAGGGCCGGCTCTTTTCCCTTTCTGGCTTCATGTATTATGAGGGTCGTTCTTATAACATTATCTCTTGCTTCTCTACCTGTCATGAACCCCGTCTGGTCTCTGTCTATCCAATGGGGCATAAGAGGTTTCAACCTTTCGGCCAGAATTCTAGCATATAATTTTACATCCTCATTGATCAAAGAGATCGGTCTGTAGCTGGAGCTCATCGCTGGATCCTTTCCTTCTTTTGCCAATAAAGTGATGTAGGCCCCTAACGCTTCTTTCCGAAAACCCGAATCTCTTCCTAGGGAGTTAAAATATCTCTGGAGGTAGGGGATTAGGATCTCTGCAAATCTTTTATAATACAGGGAGATATACCCATCCGGCCCCGGGCTTTTACCCACTCCACTTTTATTTATTACCTTATGAATTTCTTCCTTGGTTATATCCCTATCTAGTTCCGTGGCCTCTTCCTTTGTTATCTCTGGGAGCTCCACCTCTTGCAGATATCTCTCGATTTTATTTTTCTTCTCTTGGATCCCCTCCGAGGTCTGTCCTTCTCTCACATTATATAATGTCCTGTAATACTTCTAGAAGATTTTCAATATCTCCTTCGTGGAGTATTTCCAATCTCCATTATCATCCTTCAATTTTCCTATATAATTTAGATTTTTTCTAGGTTTAATGGTGTTTGCTAAGAGTTTCCCATGCCTGTTACCTGCTTCATAATTTCTCCTGACCATATTCTCAAATACCTTTCTCGTATTCTGATCCAATAAATCTTTTAACTTCTCTCTTTTATCCACCAATTTACCTAGTATCTCATCTGTCCCGCTCTTTTTGTGAGTTTGTTCCAGGTCCCGTATTTCTGCTAAGAGTGTAAGCTTCTGGGCCTCTCTAATCCTCTTTCTCTTGACCCTTTCTGTTATGAGTCTGCCTCTCATATACGCTTTGTGGGTTTCCCACAGGACCGCTGGGGCGACCTCCTCCACATCATTTTCCTCAAAGAACCTTCTCATGTCTTTTTCCAACTCTTTATGAATCTCTATGTTTGAGATTAATGATTCCTCCAGCCTCCATATCTTCTGTTCCCCCAGAGTAACCCCCAAAGATATTACCACTCTAACCGGGGCGTGATCGGAGAGGGTGATTGACTTGATTTCTGCCTCCACCAGTCCGTCTACCAGACTGTGGTCCAGCAGAAAGAAGTCAATCCTTGAGTAAGATGCATGGACTGCCGAGAAGTATGTAAAATCTTTATCTCTAGGGTGCATGGTCCTCCAAGCCTCCACCAGCTGCAGATTATATATCTTCTGTTTTAATCTCCTAAGGTTTTTGCTTGCTGTCCTCACGGAGAGTGGCTGAGTATCTATACCTGGTTCAAGGACTAAATTAAAGTCCCCTGCTATAATCAGCCTCCCCTCCCTGAAGAGAGCCAATTTATTCAATACCCTGATCAAAAATTGCGCAGGCCGAGTGTTTGGACAATATATGCTAGCCAAAGTGCATTTAATACCGGCGACTAACCCCTTAATAAATAAATATCGGCCCTCTGGGTCTGCCTCTTGCGCTTTCAGTATAAAGGGCGTATTTCTGTCAAATCCAATTGCCGTACCCTTACATCTTTTGTTCGGTGTGAAACTGTAAAACCATTTGGGGTAGTACTTTGAATTCAAATGGACTTTGGTTGTAACCTTAAGGTGGGTTTCCTGGAGGAAGACTATATTGGAGGAGTAAGATCTTAATTCTTGTAGGATCTGATGTCTCTTAGAAGGGCTATTCAGACCACCCCCCTCCCCTAACCAACAAATTTTCGTGTTCGGCCCGACCATTTCCCTCTGGTCGTGTTGCCGGACCCAACACCTTCTGGGGGTTCTTGTGTGTCCGCGTGAGCCCACGGTTCTCATACACCCGAGCACTGTGTCCCCGGTGTTGGTTCCGTGAACCCAGGCGGGCACAGTCCTCCACTGTGTACTCCCCGGGCATTTTTCCTTTACTTTCTTTTCTGCTTTCCTTTATACTATCCTTCCGTTATCTCTTCCTCTTCCCCTTTCCCTCCCTTCCACCTCCCACATATCGGCACCCACCCTCCCCTCCCCCTAGGGTCCCTCTCATGTTATTATTTAAACTTTCTTCCAAGATCTGTCCTTTAAGCTGCTCCATTCTAACGGTTTCCTCTCCCAGTTTTCTACTTCAATTATTTGTATCCCCAACTTAATACAAAAGTCCTTTACATCTTCTGGGAATCGTAGGGTGGCTGTTATACCCTGACTTTTAGCCTTCAGGCAAGCCGGGAAGCCCCACCAGTAGGCCAAATTTCTAGCCTGAAGATGACTTGTAATGGGCTTCAGTGCCCTCCTGCGTGCCAATGTTTCTGGTGCTAGGTCAGAGTATACTGAGATCTTATGTCCGTTATAATCTATTGAAGGTATAGATCTCATACTTAATGATATCTCCTCCTTTACTTCGTAATGGTGATATCTTGCAATGATGTCTCTGGGGTATTCCGTATTATGGTCATTCATTCGTTGTATTCTGTGGACCCTTTCGAAGCGGATATTCGGTGGATTCTCCTTTTTCCATATTTTTATAGACAACTCACGGATCACTGTTTCCAGCTCTTTGTCCCCCACAGTCTCCGGGATCCCCCGGAACCTCAGATTTTTCCGCCTGCCTCGATTTTCTTGATCTTCCATTCTGTAACGGATGTTTCTTAACTCTAATTGATCTCGGTCCATCTTACCCCTTAGTTCCTCTATGGCGTTCCTATGTTCATCAATAATTTCCTCTGTTTCCTCCACTCTCTGTAGAACACTCTGAATATCTCTCCTAGTTGCCATCATTTCACTTTTAATTGTGCTCTCCAGGCGGAACAGCATTGCAGACAGATCTTGTTTTGTTGGTAGGGACTGCATGTTCTCCTCTTCCAGATTCTGTTGATAACTTTCCAGGGAGTCTCCCCTTCGTCTCCCGCTGTCTTTGCCCTCCTTGTTTGATATAGCTGGGAAGCTTATATTCTCTCTCGGGGTTATAACGTTTCACTGCTGCTGCTTCCTGAAGCTCCCTCGGTCAATTGCAGGCCTTCTCTATTGGCTTCTGTTAAGGGCGCTATTACTTCCTCCACATTTTCTGCTACCTGTTGATGGAGTCTCTCCTGGGTAACATATAATTTCATCGTTTGCTGGTTTGTTCCCTCTACCGGGGTTGCTTTGGGACCTCTTTTTCCCATTCCTCTTACTTTTGCCCCCGAGAGCTCGCAGACCACACCAAGCGTGGGAGTGGGTTTATGGGTGCCTTTGCCCCCCCCCCCCTTTTTCACTGTGGTATATCTAAGGTTTGCTTCCTTTCCCACTGGTCATAAACTGGTCTTCTTGTCGATCCCTTGGACTTCCTTGCTTAATTTGCCGTGGACCAATACCGTGGATTACATTGTTATTCGTCCGTTTCTCCTGGCCTATTCCCCTTAGGGGTGTACAGGTCCCTTTTTGCAGTACCAGCTCGCAATGAGTGTGCTGCTAAGTGTACTAATATGTCCCTTATCCCAGTATCAGTTCTCCTCTTTATTTATTATTTTATGCTACTCCTTCACAGCCCGAGATAGACCCACCCCAGAACCATTTTCCTCATACATAAATATACTTGATCCGCTCGGGTAAAGGGGCCCGAATGCGCACTCTTATGTGCTTAGGTGTTTCTGAAAGTCTGGAGAGCGAGGGGGGAGGGGGGAGAGAAAAAAAAAAAAAGAAAAAGGGGGGGACTGTATGTAACAACAGCCGCAGCAGCTGAAAGGGGGGGAGGTGCCTCTAAATCTTATTTTTTCCCTTAGAGCAAAGGGGGCATAGCATACAATCTTCCTAATCAAAATGTCTCTTGTGGAACCTTTCAATCTCTTATATGTTTCCTTTTGCGTTTTATTAATGCCCACCTACCAAAGGAGGTTTTTCTGAGTGCCACATGCAAAACAGTTTCAAATAGGGAAAGTCTTACCCTTTCTCCGGTTGCTTTTCCTCCGGTTATTCCGGTCGCCTCTTACCTTTTTGCTTCCCCCCTGCAGCCCCGCACTGTATTCCTCTCTCTCTCTCCCCCTCTCCACCTTGCAGCTGATCTCCGTGTCACTCCTGTGCTCCCGCCACTCCAGCTAGCGGGGTGGCTGTATTCCGGTTCTTCCCGGCTCTCCTCTGTTCTTCCTCCGTGGGGCAGTGTGGGTCACACTATTCCGGTCCTCTCCGGCTTGTCTGGCTCTCTAGCTCTTGTCAGAAAGCTGCCTCGCAGATACGGGAAAGGGAGCAGGGTGTGTGCCGCGTCTTCAGAGGATGGCGCCACAAGGCATGCTTCCGCTTCCTGCCCGGGGAGTCACATGGAGTCCGCAGCTACGCTACGGCGTCATGCTGTTACTCCTCCCTCCATGAACGGGCAGACCTGTCTAATTTTGTTTTTTTGCATATTGCACATTTTCTGTTAATCCAATAAACCTCATTTTACTACTGAAATATTACTGTGGCCTTCAGTTATTTGATAGATCAAAATTAAATTGCTGATCCAAACACCAAAATATTTATAAATGACAATCATGGAAATTGTCAGGGGTTCCTAAACTTTTGTATACAACTGTATCAGTGAAAAAAAAGTATTTAAATCAATCGTTTTTTCAGGAGCAGTGATTTTAACCACTTCAGCCCCGAAAGGATTTCACACTTTAGGACCAGAGCACTTTTTGCGATTCGGCACTGCGTCGCTTTAACTGACAATTGCGCGGTCGTGCGACGTTGTACCCAAACAAAATTTGCCACAAATAGAGCTTTCTTTTGGTGATATTTGATCACCGCTGCGTCATTTCTGATCGCCGCTATAAACAAAAGAAGAGCGCCAATTTTGCAAAAAAAAACAAATTTCTTACTTTTTGCTAAAATACAAATGCAAAAAAAAATAAAAAAAACATTTTTTCAACGGTTTTGGCTGATTTTATATTCTTCCTCATATTTGTGATAACAAAAATTGCAATCAGCGTTTATTGATTGGTTTGCGCAAAAGTTGCCGCGTTTACGGATGATGAGAATTAATTTTTGGGGTTTTTATTTATTTATTTTTTTTACTAGTAATGGCGGCGATCTGCGATTTTTAGCGGTACTGCGATATTGGGGCGGACATGTCGGACCATTTTGACACTTTTTTGGGACCATTGGCATTTATACAGCGATCAGTGCTATAAAAATGCACTGATTACTGTGTAAATGCCATTGGCAGTGAAGGGGTTAACCTGGGGGGCGCTCTAACGGTTAACTGTGTTCCCTGGGCGTGTTCTAACTGTGTGTGGGCTGCCCTAGCAGGGGAAGGGGAGTGATCACAGCTTCCATATAGAGGAAGGCTGTGATCACAGCCCTCCCCCCCTCACAGAACAGAGATCCGTTCTTTCACTCCGGGTAGCTGGCGGAGATCGCGTCCGCCGCACCCGCTCCTTGGCCCCCCCCCCCAGACACAGTGAGCGCGTGAGCTCGCCTCCGGTGGCGCGTGCGCGCTCACAGTGCACGATCTCGCACATCGGTTTGCGATATTGAACCACCTCGTCGCCGTCAACCTGCGGTTGGCGGTCGGCAAGTGGTTAATAATGCTTAAAGTGAAAAAAAAAGAAAAATTCCTTTAAATATTGTGCCTGGGGGGTGTCCTTAGTCTGTGTGTAAAAGGGCGCATCTCTGTGAGGTGTAGAAAAATTGTCATTTAAAATTGTGGCTGTCCGCGGCAATATACAAAAAAACACGCAAAAAAAAAAGTGCATGGGCCCCCCTCCCCCCAAACCAGGCTCTTCGGGTCTGGTTTGGATATTAAGGGGAACCCAGTGCCAAATTAAAAAAAATTGACGTGGGGTTCCCCCTAAAATCCAAACCAGACCCTTATCCGAGCATGCAGCCTGGCCGGTTAGGATGGGGGGACGAGCGAGCGCCCCCCCTCCTGAACAGTACCAGGCTACATGCCCTCAACATGGGGAGTATGGGTGCTTTGGGGAAGGGGGGCTCTGCCCCCCCACCTCAAAGCAGCTTGTCCCCTTGTTCATGGGGACAAGAGCCTCTTCTCCACAAGCCTGGCCGGTGCTTGTGGGGGTCTGCGGGCGGGGGGGCTTATCGGAGTCTGGAAGCCCCCTTTAATAAGGGGGTCCCCAGATCCCGGCCCCCCCATGTGAATAGGTTTGGGGTACATTGTACCCCTACCCATTCACCAAAAAAGTAGTGTAGTGTAAAAAAAAAAACAAGAGGCAGTTTTTGACAAGTTCTTTATTTTGTAAAATAGCTCTTTTCTTCTTTCTTCTTTCTTCCTCCATCTTCTCCTGGCCCGGTCCTTCTTCTGGTCTTCTGCTTCTTCTTTTAGTCTTCTTGCTTCCTCTCTTCGTCTTCAATCTTCATCTTCTTCTTCTTTCACAGCCACCGATCTCCCCACTTCTGCAATCCGGTCTCCCAGAATGGGCGGTCTTCACAATGACAGTTCTTTTAGAAGGGGCGGGGCCACCTAGTGATGTAAATGGATGACCCGCCTCTTCTTATAAAAGTACTGTCATTGTGAAGACCACCCATTCTGGGAGCCACGCAGGGGCCAGAATGTAGCAGCGGAGAGAGCGGCGGTGATAGAAGGATGACGACTGAAAACGAAGAGAGGAAGCAAGAAGACTAAAAGAAGAAGCAGAAGACCAGAAGAAGGACCGGGCCAGGAGAAGATGGAGGAAGAAAGAAGAAAAGAGCTATTTTACAAAATAAAGGACTTGTCAAAAACTGCCTCTGTTTTTTTTTTACACTACACTGCTTTTTTGGTGAATGGGTAGGGGTACAATGTACCCCATACCTATTCACATGGGGGGTCAGGATCTGGGGGCCCCCTTATTAAAGGGGGCTTCCAGATTCTGATAAGCCCCTGCCCGCAGACCCCCCCCCAACCACCAGCCAGGGTTGTGGAGATGAGGCCCTTCTCCCCATCAACATGGGCACATGTTAGGGGTAACCTCAAAGCATCCTCCCCATGTTGAGGGTATGTGGCCTGGTATGGTTCGGAGGGGGAGGGGGGGCGCTCGCTCGTCTCCAGCCCCTCCTGCCATGCCAGGGCTGCGTGCTCGGATAAGGGTCTGGCTTGGATTTTGGGGGGCCTAACGCCATTTTTAAAAAAAAAAATTGGTGCGGGGTTCCCCTTAAATTACATACCAGACGAGAAGGGCCTGGTTTGGATTATGGGGGGGGGGGGGACCCACGTCATTTTTTTTTTATTGTGGCACAGAGTTCCCCTTAAATTCCATAACAGACCTGAAGGGCCTGGTTTGGATTTTGGGGGGGAACCCCACATCCATTTTTTTTTTTAATTTTGGCGCGGGTCCTGCTGTTGTAAATTAGTTTAAAAATTGTGATAAAATCCCCCAGTCAAACAGGTGGCAATAAATTGGGCCTTGGGTGCTGGCGGTGCCAGAACACTGTAACATCTTGCAGTTACTCTTGTTGGACGGAGGAACTGGGCCTGATGTTATAAATTAGTTTACAAATTGTGAAGAAAGCCCCCAGTCAAACAGGTGGCCAAAAAGTGGGCCTTGGGTGTTGGCGGTGCCAGAACACCGTAACCCCTTGCAGTTACTCTTGTTGGACGGAGGAACTGGGCTTGATGTTGTAAAATAGTTTACAAATTGTGACGAAAGCCCCCAGTCAAACAGGTGGCAAAAAATTGGGCCTTGGGTACTGGCGGTGCCAGAACACCGTAACCCCTTGCAGTTACTCTTGTTGGACGGAGGAACTGGGCTTGATGTTGTAAAATAGTTTACAAATTGTGACGAAAGCCCCCAGTCAAACAGGTGGCAAAAAATTGGGCCTTGGGTACTGGCAGTGCCAGAACACTGTAACCCCTTGCAGTTACTGTTGTTGGATGGAGAAACTGGGCTTTATGTTGTAAATTATTTTAACAATTGTTGTGGCATGCCCCTGTAAATCAGGTGCAGAAAAATTGGGCCTTGGGTGTTTCTGGTACCCTAAATACTAAATATTGTTCTAGATTATGGACAGGAGGAATAGGAGCAATGGCAGTCTTCAAGGGATCCCAGATCCCTAACAAATGTAATCAGTTGCATCAGCATCAGGGGCTTGATAGCTGCTGATCCAGGGCTGATTTATTTTTATAAATGTGAGCCTATCAACCGAGTCTGTGGACAGGCGCACACTTTGATCGGTTATGAACCCTCCAGCAGCACTGAATGTACATTCAGAAAGCACGCTGGATGCAGGACAGGCCAGTAGCTCAATTGCATATTGAGCAAGTTCCGGCCAGTGGTCCATCCTCAAGACCCAGTAACTAAGTGGATGCTCAGTTGGAAAGGTCTCCAAGTCTGCTCTTGACCCTATATATTCCTGAACCATATAATGCAGACGCTGACGATGGTTGCTTGAATCAGGCCTGGGTGCTGAGGACTGAAAACATTTTTAAAGGCATCGCTCAGCCGGCCACCATCTCCACCACTCTGCCTCTGAACGACCAAAGCTTCAGAAACACGTTGTCCAGGGCCAGCAGCAGGACATGGTAACCTCCCAGGGTCTGGAAAGGCATTGCACAAACTTTTCTTAAAGGTATCCTGAAGATGTTTCATGCTCTGCACCCTCTGCGCAGGCAGGATGAGCTCTGCAACTTTACCCTTGTAACGTGGATTAAGAAGGGTTGCCAGCCAGTAATGATCCCTCTCCTTGATACCACGAATTCTAGGGTCTTTTCGCAGGCTTTTCAGAATCAGAGAGCCCATGCAGCGTAAGTTTGAGGAGGCATGAGTGTTCTCTGGGTCACTGAGGATGACATTATCAGGAACTACCTCCTCCCAGCCACGTACAACTCCTTGGGTTTCTGGGGCCTGAAAACCATAATCCCTTGAATACTTCTGCACATTATACTCCACATCCATGCTAAAACAATCCTCCTCCTCCTCCCGTGTGTTTGGCGGCTCTGCAGGAATGCTCTCTGCATAAAGGGGGCCTTGAGAGGAAAGGAAGTCCTACTCTTCCTCCCTCTGTTCGGCCCCAAGTGCCCTGTCCATGATTCCACGAAGTGTGTGCTCCAGAAGGAATATTAGTGGGACAGTGTCAATGATGTATGCATTGTCGCTGCTCACCATCCTTGTGGCCTCCTCAAATGGTGACAGGACAGTGCATGCATCCTTGATCATTAGCCACTGACGTGGCGAAAAAAAGCCAAGCTCCCCTG
>BLSH010308488.1:4853-31819 GCA_018402905.1 Glandirana rugosa
TTTGGAAAATGTAACTCTGATAAATTTTGGTATACCTTTCTGAGATGAAAATAAAGAACATACTCCTCTTTTCCTCCTTTTTTACCACAATCATTAACCAGTTTTTTGTCAAGTCCAGATACAGATACAAATTCGGCAGGCCAGAATTTCATAAGTTCCATATATAGGTGAACCAAAGCAAGAACCTCTAGAACCACAGCCATCTCCAAGAACGAAACCAAGTGGATATATACCTTGAATACTTTAAGACCGGACGGCTTAAACATAGACATAGACCTGAACTGTTTTTTGACCAATTACTAACACCATTTTTTCCTCCTTTTCTCCTCATACAAGAAATAAAAGTAGAGTCTTTCCATATGGTTTTAAATAGTCTCAATGTAAAAGGTTTTCATTTTTAATTTTTAATTTTCAAATTTCCAATTTTTAACTTTTTAACTTTTTAATACTTACTATGCTTCAAACTATTCTGCCTCCAAAATATCATGTTTTCAATTTACAACACCTCCAACACATCGTACTTCCTAACCGTCATGCCTCAAAGTTATTATTACTTTATGAACAATGCAATATAAGCTCTTCGATATTTTTAAAAAAAAAATTTTTAAGTTTTAATTTTTAAGATTTTTAACATTCACCATGTTTCGCAATCAATCTACCTCCAAACTACCAGGTTTCCAAACCAATGCGCCTCCAACATACTCCAACGCTACATAGTTTTAAAGTTTTTTAAGTTTTTTAAGTTTTTTGTGTTTACTATGCTTCAGAATTACTATGCCTCCTTTGAAAATAAATAAGCTTCCAAAACGAACGTACTTCAAATTTCCCATAATAGGGACATGGACTGTCTATTCCACTCACTCACAAGATAAAACTAAGAAAAATTCCTTGAAAAGTTTCTGTATGTTTACTATGCTTCAAAAT
The DNA here is from genome assembly GCA_018402905.1 of Glandirana rugosa. Taxonomy (NCBI): domain Eukaryota; kingdom Metazoa; phylum Chordata; class Amphibia; order Anura; family Ranidae; genus Glandirana; species Glandirana rugosa. The sequence goes on from BLSH010308488.1 coordinate 5,778, forward strand.
TACTATGCTTCTATAGCAATAATATGCCCAAAGATTTTTCATAATATGGATACAGACTACTCCCTCCATGGATCCGTAAACATTTATCCACACAATACACACTCCACAATTTTCAGGACAAATCATTTTTGCACAACACATATATATTTTTTAAAGTACAATTCTTTGTTTAATCTTTCAACTTAGTATTTTCCACACAGGGGTTCTGATTAGATCAACCAAATTCTCCTTCAAAATATGTTTTTATATAAAGTTGCCAGTTTTTTAAATTAACTTTTTTCAACATTTTAATTAACCTTTTAAAAAAAGAATTTTTTGTAAAAACTTTTTAACATATAATCTTCTCAGAACAATCTTTTTTAACCTTTTGAATAAAGTTTGAATCACACTTTGGTGACGGTGTTATTAAAGTCTAAGAAGGATGATGAACAGAGCAGTAGTGATCTCCAATAATGGCCGCTAATTACAACTATAACAATGATTGGCCACTCATCAAATGTAAAAGTATAAAAAAGAGTGGGTGTAGCTACATGGCATCGCCTCCGAGGACGTCGAATGACGAAACGCGTAAGGCGGAGCCTGAGACGTCACGCTCACCCACAGTAGCCACAGTCATACGGAGATCTCTCGGCGGATAAACATCTAGCCGCTCGTCTGACTTCACCTAACAGTAAGTCACAACAGCATCACTGCGCTTTCCCACAGCATTTATATACAGCATCTGTCTTTCTCCCTTATATATACCTGGATACACGGAGTAAGAAGAAATACAGGAATAACATCCATTGGTGTTTTTGGAAACGGCGGCCCGGCCGGAACCAACTACTAAGGGCTAAAGGTTGTTTTCCACTTATTTATTGCTGCACAGAGTGAGTCACTTTTTGAATTGAAATTTATTATAAACACTGGTAACGCACGGTTTCACATGTTTATTATTTAAATACACTATCTGGTAGCGCCTTCACTAAGTCACTGTTTCATTTTATAAACAAAGTCTTGCCCGATTAGTAAGTCATGAGGTAATCCTGGTACCACCACAACTTTTAGTGTAGCAGTTCCTGCTCTTGTACCCAGGGTCACACAGGTCACTGCATAGTCTTTAACATCACCATGCACACAGATGACTCTGACCTGTTCCCCTGGTACCAGCTTTCTCTGCAACCCGTCCACTCAGAGCAGGGTGACAACACTCCCAGAGTCAAGGAGTGCTACCACCTCCTGTCCATAGACCCGCACCACACACTCATGCGGATTCAGGTTGGTTGCAGCACATAAAGCATAGGCATACATGGAGCGATGACGACTCATGTTGCACTCCATTTGTTCTTCCCGTCTTGGACACTGGGCCACCAGATGACTCCGTTGATAGCAGGACCAACAGCAAACCTCATGGGGTTCCCCCTGTTGGCTGTCTGGAAACTTTGTCACTGGGGTGATCCTGGCAGTTGTATAATGCACTCGGGGAGACACCATGCGATCCACGGGTGTCACCCTGGTGCTCGAAAGTACTTTCTTGTAACGGGACAGCTCTCTGGTGTTAGAAGGACTCTCATGGGAACTTTCCGCACAGCCATAGCGCTTGACAGCAACAGCCATCTCATCCAAGGACTGAGGCTCAGACTGGGCTACCCATCGATGGAGCTCCCTAGGCAGCTCCTGCAAAAATGGTCCAGTGCAACTCTTTCCATGATCTGAGCGGGTATCTTTACCTCAGGTTTTAGCCAGTCCTGGAATAAGTGCATCAGGTGGTTCAGCTGCGCACGGGCAGGCTTAGCCTTGTCAAAGCGCCAGCCACGGACTTGGTTCACCCTTAAAGCAACAGTCACTCCCAGTCTTGCTAGAATTTCTGCTTTTAGCAGCTTATAGTCCCATGCTGATTCATGGGCCAGGTAACAGTATGCCTGTTGGGGAACTGCGGTCAGGAAAGGAGTTAGCACATCTGCCCAGTCTTTATCAGACAGACCTTTCCTTGCTGAACTCCACTCAAACATCGCAAAGTATGAGTCAACATTGTCTGTGACCACCATCTTTTGCAGGGTTCGCTGCACTGCCTTTCGTGGGTCACTCTTGACAGAGGGGTCACCTTTTATTTCAGCCTGCTGGGTCACCACCTTTTGTATTCCCGCTATCTTTTCACTCAGTAAGCGGTTTGTTTCCTATTGTACAGCTACTTTCTGCACTAGGATCTGCTCCTGACGGGCCTGTGCTCATACCAGGGTCTGCTTGGCCTCCTGTTGAGCATTATTCATTTGTTGCTGTGCGGCATTCATTTGCTGCTGTGCAGTATTAGACACCATCAACTGCTGTATAAACTCCTCCATTACTTTTTCAGGAGTTTTCACGGCCTGTGCAGCTTTGACCCAGGACAGGAGATTGGCTTACACCCCTTAAACTGCACAATGCATTCCTCCACCAATTTGTAAGGGATCAGAGGGGTTAACAGCTGGCTCAGAGATAGTCCAGTAAAATAAAAAGGCTTTATTCAGCAAAAGAGACAACAGACTTGTCTTGTAACACAGTTGCACACGGGTACAGCTCAGGTTCTACAACATGCAGGCTTATATACAAAGTTCACAGAACTAGCCAGAGCTACAGACTTTTATAAGTTTGTCTCACTCTAGCAGGCCACAATCCAGTAATGGCGCTTCCTCTCAGCGTGCTGATGTCACTCCAAACAAACAGCTCCAATGACATTTCCAGAGCACCTGATTAAAAAGCAGGTCTGAAGGAGAAGTAACTGCCCTCCTCAATTAACCCCTTCTTTACCCGCACCAGGCTGACTCCCTACACCAGCTTAAGGCAACTTTCCTTTCAGGGATTGAACTTGTAGCAATGTTAGCAATAACATTGGTACAAGTTACATTTTTTTGTAACTTTTCGTTATAGTGACTACTGACTCTGTCTTCATTGATTTTTTTCAGTTTTTATGTTAATATAGAGCTGGACTTACAATTCCTGTTTTAAGGACACCCGCAAGACACTCATCTTTTATACACAGCATTTCTTTATTGGCATATCCTGATAATGTTCTGCCAATGGGTGGGGTATTTGTAGACTTTTATGAGAAAATTGGAGTTTTCCATTATTTTATTTTTTTAAAGTTACTTTTTTATTGCATAGTTCATCTAGTATCCCAGTCATTGTAGAACAGTATTAATCACAGCATATATCAAATTCCCAGCAATAAAAAAAAACATTAGGCATACCTGTCATGTAATAAAATGATATTCAGAATGATAACATTTAACTGGTGAAGAGAGTCCCCTTAATAAATCAGCTCAGTAAAGACACATGCACAGAGATCATAAGATTTTGCTACCTCTTGAAGAAGTACATGTTTGAGTATTTTTCTGCTTTTTTCTTATGAAAAGAAAGAAACAAGAGAAAATGAAAAAAAGAAAAAAAAAAGGGGGGGTGAAGATGGGGTTAGTGAAAGGAAAGGTCAGTAACAATAATGAAATATAAAGCAACAGCTGAGACACCCTAGGACAAGCCATTAATACGCGACCCACATATTCCACTTTAGCTCCCGAGAACAAACCCACTCAATCTAACAAAGCGAAGAGGACACATAGGTGTTGTGGTCCCTGGAATATTGGAAATCGTACCAATAGTACCACGTTTTCCGGTATTGCTCCTCTTTCTGTCTCATAGCCGAATATGGGATCCTTCAGAGTTTGCCAAACCTGACACAAGCTTATAGCATATAATGGTAGATCTGACCCTGATCTTTACTGGGTTGTCAGAAAATGTAAAAAAAAAAAATCAATAACAAAATCAATAACAATAACAGAAGTTATTAAAGAAGAAAAAAATTAAAGAAGTGATAATAGTCCTTTCCTACCTATGCTTCTGTTTGACTAACTACTAGTATATATAGATACTTACCTTACTGAATGGCATGTAGGTAAAAGAAAATGTTGTGCATCTTGTAAAACTGGGTTGTGAGGGGAGAGAAGAGTTTTTACTTTTTCCAGTCTTTGTTAAATCTTAATACTGCTGATGTCCTTTAGCCTGTCCCTGTCCACTTGCACTACAGTGTTTCTAGGCATATTTCTCAATTTTTGCTGGCAACAATTGTTTTTTGCAGGCCTTTTTTTTAAAGTGTGGCAACAGTGGAGTTGCTTGGGCAATGTGCATGAGAACAGACAGTTATAGTCTTCTTTGGGACAGCATGTGACAAGGTGATTTACAGGCAGGAGATTTTTGGAGAAAAGAGCATTGTTGTCACCCCATAACACAAGGTGCCTAAACAAGGACCTTTATATCAGTGTCACCAGCTGTTCTTTTCATGAAAACTTGTAATTAAAATAAACATATGTCCAAAGTAATAAAATAATCTTGGTAAAGCTTGGTAAAGCTTTTAAGAGAAATGAGATTTAAAGCTGGCTATAGATGGTTCGAATTTCGAGCGGTTCAGCAGGGACTAGCTGTGATTCGATCCATCTATGGGCAGGCTGATTGTACCCTGATACCCTGATATCCAGCCTGACATTTCTGGTTCATTATCTACTGTCCAATTTGGTGCCATAGACTCTCTGCTTGCTAACCAACCTGACCTAGCTGATCCCCCGACCTTTGCCCAGGCTGATGGTCTTGTGCCGGATGCCCAATCTGATGGTCCTGTGCTGGATGTCCAGCCTATTTCTAAGGATCCAAGGGGTCATTGAAAGCTGCTGGTTTCATTCCAGCATTCTGGTTTTGGCTGTGATGCAACCCTATTTGTCTGTCCATCTGCAAGGTGATTGATGTGGCCAATCTCTGGGTGGAGACCAAACCTGCTTTAAGCCAGCCAAGCCTGCAGTCTCATGCTTGTGTTATTGTGCTTGTTACACGTGCTCCAAGCTCCCTGTTTGTCTGCACTGCTCTGTTAGATTGGATTCCCTCGTTGATAACCTTGAATCAGATATTGACTACATTCTGAGCTCTGCCTGCCTGTTGAGTACTGATTTTACCCTGACTATTCTTAACTTTGCCTGCCTTGTACCTGAATGGTCATTGAGCCACTCTGCCTGTCTGCCAACTGCAAGTACCTGTTTGCTGTGCTCAATTTGTGCCTCACCCAGCATGGTAGCCAAGCACTATAGCATTGTGTATAAGTCCTGGGGAAACAGAGTACCAGTAGGCCTGCTTGCATTATGGGAAAGGGGGCTGCTATAGGTGAAGAACACAGAAGATACTGTAGCTATAGTGTCTGACCCCCCTGCATTAGAGGTAACCATGACATGCCTTTTTTTAGCACCTCCATGCATCCTTTGAAAAAAATACAACTGTAAAATCACTGTGTACCCAAAACAAAGCACACCCTCACCCAAATTATACCACAGCCCCCTACTGTATACCTACTTTTTCCAAAGGAAGAAAATTGAATAGGGAACAGGCTTGGACAGATAGCAGCAGTTTTGCTACACTGGAAGTAAAGGTGTACTACCCAGAGACATTTTAGAAGAGACTGATCAATAGCAATGTGGCAGTTTAATGTAGTGGGGTAGAATAGTCTAAATTGTACAGAAAAACAAGACAAATGTGTTTTGTAAAAATAAATATGACAGAGTAGTATTTCTAAAATTCTTGTGAAAAAAATAAGCAGAAGCTGCATAAATAGGCCAAAATGTGTAAAACAAGGGAGTTTGTTAGTAATTTTATTTTTTTTAAAGTGGCAAGTATAGATGCCAGTCCGAGTGTTGTAGACGAGTGTGGTTAGGTTGGGGCAGGACAGGGTGAGATTTTGTCTTAGAGGTGATCAGTAGCAGAGTAGAAGAGAAGGGTTGAGGTGGCAAAGGTTTCTACAGGTAACCGTTAGGCATTTGGAAGGAGAGTAGGTGGAAGACCAAGAGAGAGTGAAATTAATAAGGTGATGATTAGAGAGCGGGAGAGGGTTGATAGCGTTAACAGGGATGTTGAAGTCACCGAGAATAGTTGTGGGGATTTCAGAAGAGAGAAAGTAGGGTAGCCAGGCAGAAAAGTCATCAAAGGAAGTTGATACCGGTCCAGGGGGGGGTGGTAAATGACAGCAATTCTTAAAGAAATAGGAGAAAATAGACGAATGCGATGTGCTTCAAAAGAGGAGAGTGTCAGAGAGGGAGGTGGGTGAAGTACCTGATAGGTGCTGCATGGGGCTAGAAGGATTCCCACTCCACCTCCCTTCCCTCCACTTGGTCTGGGGGAGTGAGTCCAGAGAATGCCACCATGAGAGAGGGAAGCAGGAGAAGTAGTGTCAGATTCATGAAGCCCAGCTTTTGGTAATGGCAAGTAGGTTAAAGGAATTTGTGATAAAGAGGTCAAGGAGGGGATTCAGTTTGTTGCAGACAGAGTGGGCATTCCGGAGAGCACAGAAGGGGAGGCTGGTATTAGGAAGAAGAGGGATAGAGACTAAGTTCTGTGGGTTGGGGCTGCTGTCAGAGGGTGTTGGGAGACGGGAGCCTCGGGCAAAGACAGATGATGGAGGCCCAGGGTTTGGGGATATATTACCAGAGGTTAGGAGAAGCAGGAGGGTGAGGGAGGTAATGTGGGAGTGTGATTTATATGGAGGGGCATGCTTCAGAGTCCTGGTGGTTTTACCAGTATATAGATGTAGAATGAGCAAGAGTTGGTGGGAGCACTAATAGGGAGAGGACAGAGGACGGGGTGATATATTAAAGCTAGGCAGTGGAGAAGAGGGGTGAAGGTAATTGGCCGTAGTATATGTATGAAAGTGAGTTAGGGAGCTTAGATTGTAAGCTCCTTGAGGGTAGGGACTGATGTGAATGTACAATGTATATGTAAAGAGCTGCATAAATTGACAGCACTAAATAATACAGACGGCACAGTGGTGTAGTGGATAGCACTTTCGCCTGCCTGGACTTTGCATGTTCTCCCTGTGCCTGCGTGGGTTTCCTCCGGGTACTCCGTTTTCCTCCCACACTCCAAAAACATGCTGTAGGTAAATTAGATCCTGTCTAAATTGGCCCTAGTATATGTATGAATGTGAGTTAGGGACCTTAGATTGTAAGCTCCTTGAGTGTAGGGACTGATGTGAATGTACAATGTATATGTAAAGGGCTGCGTAAATTGACAGCGCTATACAAGTACCTGAAATAAAAAAATAGATAAAGGTAAGAGAGTTTGAGGAGAGAGGACACAAGTGCCAGAAGGAGTGGTAGAGAACGCATGTTATAGAGTGGAAGGAGAGCTGAATAAAGAGCAGCCTGTTAGGTGTTTTCAGTGCAGTTTGCTATGTATATTTGCTTTGTGCAGTTGCTGAAGTGCAGAGCTTGAAGTGCCTATCACTTGTAGAAAGAAGCCCCTGCAATGTGCTCCCCAGCAATGTGCTGACACCATAAGGGTGCTCAAATTTATACTATTATAAGGGTGGGGTGGAAGTTTGTTAATTATTCATGAGTGAATATAAGGGTGTCTAACAATCAAGTGGACCTTTAACTTCTTAAAGTGGTTGTTAACTCGTGACAAGCACTTTAACCTACAGGTAAGCCTATAATAAGGCTTACCTGTAGGTGCCCTGCATATCTCCCAAACCTGCACGGTTCAGGAGATATGCAGTGTACTAGTTGTGCCGACATCATTTCGGCACATGAGCAGTGAAAAAACGGCCTCCGTGCCCTTTCTTCACTGTGATCGTGCCGTGACTGGCGGCTCCTGCGCGCATGCGCGGGAGTGACGTCACGCGACTCCAGTCAGTCACAGAGCCGGAGATCGTGGCCCCAGAAGGAAGAGGGGCAGAAGATGGATGCGGCCTGCACAGGGGACAGCGCTGGACGTCACAGGCTTTATTTGCAGGTAAGTGCCACATAATGGGCTACTTTGCAGGGGAATGTAGAGGAAGTAAACCCAATCTGGGTTTACTTCTTCTTTAAGTCAAACTAGCAAGGGCCAGAGTCGGAAAGATCAGTGTGGTCGGAGGCAGCAGACAGGATCAGGATCCAGAAGGGACGTCAGCCAGTCAAATCTTCAACAGGAACAGAGAGTCTCTAGATATGATGACCAAGGCCAAGGCACAGGAGAGCTAAACCAGCTGAGCAACCTGAGTTCTGAGAAAGGAGGGCTGAGCCCAGCCCTAACACTTACTTACTAACTTAGTTAGTTTTTGGCTGAACTTCTACTTTAAGCATATGTAAATTAAGTTTATTTATTTTATCATTAACAACTGCAGTGGGTGTTTAGTCTCATTAATTTTATTAAACTTCAGCTATCCGTCACACTGCCCTGAATGTCCTCTTTTGACTTGACACATGCAGCAGGGCAAGCTACTACCTACCTTAAGGCCTGATTCACACCTAAGCATTAGGCCCTAGGATTGTAAGCTTACCAACTGTTAAACATCCAAGGGGTCATATCACGTGAAAGATCTAAAAAGAATCTTGCAAGATTCACACCTCTGAATTCTTCTGTTATACTCAGATCAGACATTTTCCTTATTTCTTAACTCAGGACCTAACTACTTCCCCATGAATAGTAACTAATTTTAAAGACTGATGTCTCACCAAGCCACACGTATAGGGGTTGATTTACTAAAGCTGGAGAGTATATAATCTGGTTCAGCTCTGAAAAGAAACCAATCCGCTTCCAGATTTTTTTATCAAAGCTTAATTGAACAAGCTGAAGTTAGAAGTTGATCGACTACTATGCACAGCTGCACCAGATTTTGCACTCTTCAATTTTAGTAAATCAACCCCACAATTTTTTCCTTATAAGGGATCTGTCATCTACAAGTTCAATCACTAAACTTTCATACATGACAAAATGGAAATAATTAAATGTAGCACGTTGGACAGTGCAGACCGAAATGAGATTTGAGTAAACATTGCCAAGAGCCACTTCAACACCATAGCCCTTGAGATCTCTAATAAAGTCCTTATGTGCTGGTAGCTACCACCACCAGAATAATAAATCACACTATTTCTGTCCCTCTTGTGGATATTGGTAACCTGATTTTGCTTTGCAACATTCCAAAGAATCCATGTGAAGACTTTTTTAAATAAAAATCCACCATCTCTGATGAAATACAAAGCTTTTTATGATGGAAAATTATTGCTATACTAAATTATTCTTACACAATTTTGAAACAAAAATATTCCAGGTCTGGTTACCCTGGATTGACTACTCATGATCTTTATGTATAAACCAAGATCTGTCTTTCTTCTTACCTCCTCTCTTTCTCTCATTGCCAGGGTGACAGGACACTGTAACTTGAGTTACTTTTATTATACCATTTTGTAGCAAAATGACAGAGTACTATTACTACTCCACCTTGCATCTCCCTTTCCAGCTGCCAATATTTGTTTCAGTTTGCATTGCCATCTCTGTCCAGTTTTCTTCAATTGTGTAGAGATGTCCCTACAAAGAAAACAAAAAAAAACTGTAAATAAAAATTATTTTAAAAAATGTAAAAATGCAACTAAATGTGCATAAAAATAAGCTACGCTAGCAATATGTTACTGTGGGGCAGCTCAAGCCAGAAACTGGAGGAAGGATCTGTTTTCACCAGTTCTACCATGTAGGATTCAGGTCACTATTTTGCCATAGAACAGACTTCAGGGTTCACATTCCTCTGCAAGCTCCCACAAACACAATAAAAGTTGTGGATCTTTAAAATATTTAAATTGCTGTCCCTACCTATGTTTGCTTGACCTGAGCAAAAGTTGCCCAACAAGGAAAAAAGAAATACAATATAAATAAAAATAAGTACAATAAAAAATAATTAAATATATAAATCATTTTAAAAAGTGATGGTTAAATGATGTTAATGCAGGACCCCAAGGCCAGGACATTTGTGCTAAATATGAAAGGAGTTGCAGTGAATGTTTTTTTGTAGGTGATCCCATTTATTAGATCATACGGTACAATTATCAGCCTTGAATTGTCGTACGACAGCCTGTCGTCTGATAATCCGACCGCTAGTATGCTCCATTCGACAGCCGATTTTGAATTACTGTCCAATAAAAGTTGTATGAGCAGACTAGAAAACTTTTGTCTGCCGACAAGGTGTCATCCGATTTTGGGCTCGTCTGTACAGAAGTTGGACAACAAAAGTACAAACACGCATGTTCGGAAACCCAGGAATGAGCTGGAGGTGTTCGGTCCTGTAAACACGAAATTAGCGGAAGGGACCCAAAGGGGGACGTATGAAAACTGAACTTCCTCTTTATACGCTCGTAGCATGTCACTACGTTTGTATTTGTCGAACGATAACTTTACTTCCGTCAGTACGGTAGACAAAATCACAGACAGCCAGTTTTGGGAAAAGTTGAACGTGTGGTCGTACGACAATCGCACCGTGCGTACGTGGCTTTAGAGGAACACAACACAGGAGGAATAGTGTCAATACTCCCTGCCTCATTGAAACTTAACAGTTGCCTCTTCATAAGGGACCACAATGGTTCAGGCCTCCTAGATGAAAAACCACTGGCATGGTGAAAAAGCCTCTCCTCATGACATAATCACATAAAAGGTCATGGAGTAAGGGGAGGATTCGAGTGAGGAGGAGAAGGGGAGAAGGAGGAGGAGGAAGATAAGAAGCAGGAATAGAGGGAGAATGGGGGGAGGAGGAGGAAGAGCTCACATTAGCAATTCTCAGCTTGGCACTTTCTATCTCTCCTTTTAGGTTTGCCTGTCATTCTGGTTTTTGGGGAAGGATGTAGGATTTTTCAATGAATGTTTGCTGCCGCCTAACCTTCTCACTGGTCATGCGATTTTCTCCCTCTGTTTGCTGCTGCCTTCCAACCCCTCTGTGTTGTGGAGGGGCAAGCAACTTGTGGCTGTAGGCACCCCCCTGAAACATTGTGTGGTACACTTACATTCCAGAACACTGGAATAAGGTACGTGAAGTGCAAGGAGCTGGTAATGGTAACAATACAGTGGTATTTAGCCTGGGGCATTGCATATGCTCTGGGGTGCTTGAGGGGGACTTTCAGTTAAAAGGAGTCAGACGATGATGCTAATGAGGAGAGGGTACAGGTGACTGCTTGTCACTAATGGACAAGACAGGTGAATGCACCACCAGCTCCAGTGGTATGGCCTGTCCTGCCTCTTTCCCCAACACCAGAAGATTGAACAAGGGTATAAATATGAAACATTTTACCAGGTGGAGTTCTGTCTTCTTTATACATTGTTAGCATGATTACTTTTTATATGTGCTGCCCCTGTCAATTGTAACTAACATAAAACTGGCATATAGCCATTTTCGTTTTAAGAGTGTGACACTTACAATTACTTCTTAGAGTGTTCCCTCCCACATACCTAAGTTTGTGCATCTCAGAATACTGTTCCCTACTGGAGTTTGTAAAATATATAACACTGCAAGAACTTTCATTTCTTAAAGAGGAGTTCCACAGCCTCCCCCGGCAAAAAATTAAAAGTCAGCAGCTATACATACTGTAACTGCTGACTTTTAATATTAGGACACTTACCTGTCCTGGAATCCAGCAATGTCAGCTCTTGGGTGCTGCCGCCGCCATTCGTAGTAAAGGAACCCAGCAGTGAAGCCTTTGGGCTTCACAGCGGATTCCCTACTGTGCATGTGCAAAGCGTGTTGCACTTTCTGAGTGGCCTGGCGGTGGGGGAAGGAGGAGGGGGGCCGAACATCTGAGTAATCTCACCGTGATGGGAACGGCTACCTGTCAAAAACAGGAACCCCCCACCCCCTGAAAGGTGCTAAATCTGGCACCGGAGGGGGGGGGGGCTGATAAGTAGAGCTTCCACTTTGGGTGAAACTCCGCTTTAAAGTAACCGGAGTAGAAAATGGGTGAACATTTAGAATGCACTCAGTATACCTATTTGATTCTATTTCCTACAGTCCATAGATGCTGACATACTACAAATGTTTCATTTGTGTGCAGATGAGGATGAAAACCATATCAACTGTTAACAGATAGCAAAGGTAAATCATTTTTTTTTTTTTGTAAATTAATGTATATGGTATGAATTGTGGGTTTATTTGTTTAAATGTTAGGTAGAGTTTTCTTTATTTTCCAAGCTTCTATCTGTGTTTTTCGCCAGAGCCTATTGTACAATGGCACAGAGAGGTAGAAAAGGCAGATGGCATACAGTTTAATTTGATAACCAACAACAAAATGTTCTTTTGCACGGTAATTGAAAGCCCAACAGTACTTGGTTACTCCGGTAAAATAATGAAAAGGTTAATAACAGAATAAGAATGTAAGCTTGAATCTGGATATAGTGAAATGTAATTTAAATCATATCACATATTCATAATTTTTCTTCCCAACTAGGACAATTAATTAATACAACTATTTTTTTTCAAAACCGTGTAAGGTTGTTTTGTTTATTACTATAACCAATCTAAAAAAATAAAGCCATCCAATGGTTCAGCAATGTACACAGTGTAATGAAATTCCGTTTTGATTTCCTTAGAGATCACTGTGCATTGCATGACAAAAGCAGAACTGCTTAGTTTGGTTTGATGTATCTAGAAATCTCATCAGTATTCTGCTTGTCTGTTGCCAATTATGTAATTCCCTTTTGTTTCAATTATAGAATAACAACTAGAGAGGATAAATATTAGATCTTTTTTTATCTTTATATTTATTTTATAGAAAATAAGCAATTTATGAAAAAAATGTGTCTTATGGGAAAACCCTTGATATTTGTGCCCGCATTTCACAAATACATCAGTCATAATCTACAGGTACTTAAAGTGCATCCCTCACAAACCTGGGAAATTCAGACTAGGCATAGTATGAATAAATTCTTAAGTAGAGGTTAACGGCATTGAAACCTCACGTAAATATGACCAGTGGATCCAAAGATATTGGCATCTGAATAATCTGCAAATGGCAACTTTAAAGGGTAACTCCACTTTCATGGGAAAAAAATAGCAAATAAAAAATAATAATAATATAGCGTATACAATTGTGACACAAGTCATATTCTAATTGAATGTTATTAAAAATGACCTTTGCTTTTTAAACTGCAACGCTGTAATTCTCTGTAAAATGCAATATGGCTTCCTGTACAGAATGCCCCCCAGGTATGTAATTCCCTGCTTGTGTGATTGGCTCACTGATTTTCCCAGAGGTCTACACTAAGATACAAATTCGATTTTAAGGTTCCCCTGCAACAAATGTGGCATTTTTTGGTAAAATACTCCCAAAGGGAAGTTACATCTAAAGTAATGTAGACCTTGCAAGTTTCCTCAAGTGCAGCAGCTGATTCCTAATATCAAAACCACTCCCATACAGACTCACTCACCACATGGACACAGACAAACAGCTATTTCTCTGGAATAACAAAAGGTAGGACTCTACAACAAAGTTTGTTACAATGTGCATCCAGAAGGGAATATGTTTTTTTCAACAAAAGTGGAGTTTCTCCTTAACGGTAAAAGCTGAGCTTTGTTCTGCCTCTTACAACCTCCCAAGCCTCCCTGTTGATCTTTAGTTGTTATGGAAAACCAACAGGGAGGTTCAGGAGGTGGAAGAGGCCAGAGCCAAGCTAATCTTTTAAAGGAAAATTTGAAGTTTGCAAATAACTTCACCTGCATTTATGTCTATATCTACTGGTTGTTTTACATATAGATTTGATGGAACATGTACTTCTTTTTTTTTTTTTCATGTGTTCAGTTTGAATCATTCAGGTTTGGTTGACACAAAACTGATGTTTACACAGTGTTGAAATTTGTGTGTGGATTGCTTTTAAGAGGAGTAGCAGTCTTTTTCAATCAGAGCAGCAGAGGGGGGCATTAGTGTAATTTTATAGAGAGGAGGTGATGTTTAAACTTACCAATTTTCACACATGGCATGCCCTTTTTCACAGACTCCGCTTGCTCAGCAGGGATCCATCTGCTGAGCAAGTGGATGACAGAGCAGTCCCCGCTCACTGTGCAGAGACGGATCTGTCAGAGCCCCATTCTCCTCTATGGAGACTGACAGGCGGATCCGTTTTCATCCGATCCCATCCGAAGACGGATGGAAAATAGGGTCTCCATTCGTCTGGATTTAGCGGAGCAGACCAGATCGGATAGGATAGCGGCGGATGTGAGCAGACATGTCGCAGTTGCTCCATAGAGGTGAATGGAGCGTCCGATCAGGTCCACCTGAAAAACGGACAGGTGGACCTGGTCGGACAGCATGTGTGAATGGGGCCTAACATACACACATAAAGTGTGTCTGTATGCACATCAGGGGGTGAAGTATGGACTCAGCTGATGGGGCAGGCACAACAAAGATTGTATAGATCATAAGGAGTTAGGGCAAAATCATTGGACTTTTCAGCAAACTGCACTGTTCACTCCAAATAGAGACACATGTAGTTAAAAAGACTAAAAAAAAAGAAATATCGGTCAGTCTTAAAATGTATTAGGCCCCTTTCACATGGTGCTTTCTGTTTATGGAGTCCGGTCTGCTCAGTGGGGATCGATCCGATGAGGAGATGGAACTGTCAGAGCCCCGCTCTCCTCTATGGAGACTGGATGAAAACGGATCCTGCTCTGACCCGATTCTCCAGATAGATGGAAAATAGGGTCTACATCCGTCTGGATTTCATGGACAGGATCGGAACGGAGAGTGGCGGATGTCAGCGGACATGTCTGCGCTGACATCCGCTGCTGCATAGGGCTGCATGGAGCGTCTGTTCAGGTCCACCTGGAAAACGGACAGACAGAACTAAACGGAAAAGCCTGTGAAAGGTGCCTTAAAGTAGTTGTCAAGTCATGACAACCACTTTACACTACAGGTTAGCCTATATTCAGGCTGACCTGTAGGTCCCAGGAATATCTCCTAAACCTGCACTGTTTAGGAGATATTCCCTGTATCTGCCGACGTCATCGGCACATGCGCAGTGAAGAAACGGCCCGACTGGGCCGTTTCTTCACTAAGTATGCCGTGAATAGGGTTGCCACCTTTAATCCAGGACACACATGAATTACACCGGTTCTGAGGCTTATTAAGGTGGTAATTAAACTCACTTGGTGCCTTATATGCATTATATTAGCCTCAGAACCTTTGTAATTCATATCGTGTCCTGGATTAAAGGGATGATGTGGCAACCCTAGCCGTGAATGACGTCTCCTGTGCACATGCGCGGGAGTGACGTCAGCACGGCTCCTGCCAATCACAGCGCTGGAGTCCGTGCTGTGATTGGTCGGATCCCGGAAGATGACGGACACAGGATGTCACCGGTCACGGTGCTTGGGGACCGCTGCTACGGTG
The DNA here is from genome assembly GCA_018402905.1 of Glandirana rugosa. NCBI lineage: Eukaryota > Metazoa > Chordata > Amphibia > Anura > Ranidae > Glandirana > Glandirana rugosa. The sequence goes on from BLSH010308488.1 coordinate 20,942, forward strand.
TTGATCCAAGGTAAGCATTTCATAATGAGCTAGTATGTGATGCTTAATAGCTCATTATGCCTTTCTCTTGCATGTTTTTTTTTTTTTTTTAGACTTGACAACCACTTAAAGCAGGATGGGCAACAAAATCCAGACTGATCTATAAAGAAATGACACTTTTCTTCATATGGCAGCATTAGGCATACAGGTAACTATGGAAGGTTAACCACATACAAGCAGACACTAAGGTGTTAAATGCCATTTATACCAGCCTGTAGATGATAAGCTGTAGACTTAACCATTTAGGTAAGCAGCAGTGTAAATGTCAATTGAACAACAGTACAGAAGCACAGTCCTCCCCTAGCACCAGGGACACAGAGGGTTAATTACCAGAGTGTGTCCCTATTTCAGATAACAGAGATAGGAGAAACAAAGAAAGCTCAGATAAGTGGTGTGAGGTTTTCAGGGAGAGACAGTGAGGATCCCATACTCTCACCTCTCCAGGTCAGGATATACACTATGTAGCTGGGTCCGTCTGCCATCAAGCCACAATCTGACCGACTCTGATGTATCTCCATGTGCACGGTCACAACACAGGAGGAGAGGATGGAAGGACAAGCACGTTCTCTCTCTGCTCTTCTGTCTATGTGGAGGGGAGAGGTGAACTGTGCTCCAAGAGAGAGACGCTCTCCAAACGCTGCAGGCAGCAACTGTGGCAGTGAATGGGCTGACTTTTTTTCTCGGGGGGGGGGGGGCCGGGGGCACCGCCCCCCCGCAAAGTGCCATCCTAGGCCTGGGCCTTGTCGGCCTAGGCCAAAACACAGTGCTGGATGTAGGTCCTTGTCATGTGCCAAGTATGAAGGGAAACGCCATATCCTTGCAGAGTTCTGGGTGACTAGACCTGATAGATTGACCGAAACCAGGGCATGATCTGATATGGCTATGTCATTTACGTGGGGGTCCGATGCGTGTTTGAGAAGGAGGGAATTTAGGAAGGTATAATCTATTCTTGACAGTGAGTTATGGGGAGGAGAGAAGAAGGTGTTTCCCTTCCCTCTGGATGTGTATTCCTTTATGTTAGTTGAAGGCTGTCAGTAAATTGCATTAAGTGTGTGGGGAGTTTGGAAAGCTTGTGGGCCCAAGTCTATTGCCGATAGCTTTATCTTCCCATGTATCTAGGACTGAGTTGAAGTCTCCTGCTACTAAAAGAGGGAGGTGGTAGATGCGGGGCTAGGCTGGATATGAGGTTTTGGAAAAATTGTTTTGATAGGGAGTTTGGGGCATATACATTGGTTATTGCCCATGTCTGGCTGGAAGTTTTGAGTGTTGCAGTGAGTATTCGGCCCTCGTTAGCCGCTTAATTTGAATTTATCTCACAAGGGAGATTTTGGTGTAACAAGATAAGGACTCCTGCTTTGCTCCTAACCGCTGGTGACCTGACCCACCCAAAGTTCACGCATGCGGACAAAGTCTGTTACCCTGAGGTGTGTTTCCTGAAGCAGAGCTATGTCTGATTTTGGACGTTACAGAAGGCGAAGAATCGCCATGCATTTGTTAGGCGAGTGCAGCCCTTTAATGGTCCACAATATGACTTTCATGGTTTATGAATTTATTACGGGGGACCTGTTAGCATGGTGTAAGTCAGAAATGAGAGTGTTAGTCATAGGTATGCAGATTTTACAGGGATGTTTATCCAACGTATGCGAACAGCGTTACCGGGGGATGGTGCGAACTCTTGCCTGCAAACCGTGCAACAGCCCTCCATCAGGTATATACTAGAGCAGTGGTTCTCAACTCCTGTCCTCAGGACCCACTAACAGGCCAGATTTTACGTAGTACCTTGGGGAGATGCAGACTAGAATACTGCAATCACTGAGCAGCAAATGATATCATCTGTGATGTATTTCAGTTATCTTGCAAACCTGGCCTGTTAGTGGGTCCCGAGGACAGGAGTTGAGAACCACTGTACTAGAGGGATGGCTGCACAATGTCCGTAGTTTAAATTTGGATCAACGTGATCCCTTTTTTTTTTTATTTTGGTTTTGGGCAGAATGAGGCATCCTGTGGCAAGATTGTTCATGTATAGAAAATAGAAACATGAGAGAAAAATCAAATGCACAGCAAGTTAATAAGATGTAAACGCAGTCAACTAGAGCAAGAAGCGCAATGAACAGTGCTTATAACAGTAACAATCGGGGTGGTATTACCCATATGACCTTCAGCACTTTCCGTTGCGGCCTGACATGTCAGTGAGACAGAGTTTTTTGACAGGATATATTCTTGGGCTGTATTGATCCCTTGGTTCAGCCAAGTGTGAGGTTGTGGATGGTGTAGAAGTGTCCATTGGGATATGTAGGTAGGCTTGCAGAAAATGCATGGCTTCCTCCAGATGGAAGAAGGATTTGGAATCTATTAATGGGTCCATGAAGCATAGTATTGCAGGGTAGGCCAAGGTAAATTTGATCCTTCTTTCATAAAGTGCAGCACAGATAGGTTGGAAGGCTTTTCATCTGCGGGAGACCGCTTGTGAATAATCGGTGAATAGTAGAAGTTTGTGGCCGTCTAGCTGCAGAGATTTTGAAATTCTGGAATGATCTCAGAATATTATATCTGTCTGCATAACTTAAGTATCACACAATGACGGGTCTTGGTGTGCACCGGTCCTTCAATGGTGCCCCCAGCCGGTGTGCCTTCTCGACAGTGCACTGCACTGTTATATCAAGGGTGCCTGGGATGCGCATGGCGCAGATGTCTTGTAGTGACATTGCATTAAAGGACTCTGGGAGACGAATAACCCTCAAGTTATTGCGCCTAGAACAATCCTCCAGGTCATTCAGCTTATCAATTATGTATTGCTGGGTGGAGGGGTAGAGGGGTCTGTCTATATGTTAAAAATGATATAAAGGGGGGGCGTGGCCAGCTACAGCAGAAGATGGCTGCTTAACTGCTTAGCTCTGAGCGGCTTGAGAGAGAAAAGTCATCACTCCACCATCCAAAAAGTAGCATAATATCAGAATTTTACCTTCAAACATACCTGATCCAGCCAGCAACAAGGCGGCAACCAGAAAGAGGGAAAAAAGCACAAACCCTGAGGAGAAGCTAAGTGAAGAGAGCAGTGGAGACAACTGACAACCGCCAGATCATTGTTCACAATCAGCTTCCATCCTCCAAAAGTGAAGTGGGTGAGTGACATCGACCCCCCCATTGGACTCCCCAGACCCAGGACTATCTAGTAAGCCCCATATTAAACAGAACAGACCACCACTAGCGAAGATACAGCCCCCGGACCGGTTCCCTCAGAAGCACTGGCGGAGGCCACCGCCATCTTGGGGCCTAGTTCAACACCCGACTCTCCTGGATCATTATCATCCTGGATCGAGGTTCACGGACCATCGGGTAGCGACAACACTATCATCTGTCCCCCACATCTCAGGATTGACAGTGATACAAATACTGCAGGCTTCCAGCGGGAGGAAACACAGGAATCTCAGCCGCGGCTCTGTCCCATCTGCTTGGGCATAATCCAGCATCATCCGCCCATCATCAGGCAGATAGCTTGACACAACAATCAGGGCATCATCTGCATACCCCAAGCCGCAGCATTCACTCAGTATTGTCTGGATTGAGTCCCGCTCAGTGCAGAAATTTAGGCCGCGGCTCCGTGCGGTTAAATCGGACTAGGCGGCAGCAATTTTCCACCACAATATCAGCCATCCTATCTAGAAGGGACAAGATCCGGACACCCCAGGGCTCCCCCTCCCTACAAGACTACCCCACCATCAAATTAAAGCTCACCAACCTCTCTGAATCACATCTAGGTACTCTGCAATCTGAGACCAGCGGCCATCTTGGTACACCCGGTGAAGCCTAGAATCCATATATCCACCTGGCTCTAAATTGAAACTTAAATTAGGTCAGACCAAAAGGTTATAAACTAGTATCTGATTGCCTGGGAATCACAGAGCATACACCTTGAGACCTTATATGTAGATCCCACCGTGAAGCCAGTGTCTCTCAGATTCACCTGCCAGCACAGCCACCACTTTCTCTAGACGACATATCTGATACTAAACAAATAAGAATCGAGAAACGCAACCCCACTCGAACCCCAACTCGGCTCCAACTAACCAATGGTCCCTAACCCGGGACAGAGATTGAAGACATCAGATATGATTGCTTGCTGAACCCACTCCCGGCTATAGCGGAGATCCAGGGCAGAAGCAACGACGGAATCAGTTGTCACTAATTCAAACCAAATTCAAACAAACTTCCAACTCTCAAAAATGTCAAAAAGAAGACAGGAGAGATCGGTACCGCGTAAACTTACAGAGTTCTTTCCGACGCCACACCGACAGTCATTCCGGGACGGCGCTAAAGGCCATGCAGAGGCAACAAATATAAACCTCGGACAACCTCACCAGGATGTTTCGGGGCAAGGCGGAGCAACCGGGGGACAACAGTTCACCGAAACTAGCTCGGCAGCATCCACACCCTCATCCAGTCCTGCCAAATCAAAGATGAAATTGACACCAGAAGCTGAAATACAAAATGAGGGAAACCCTCAACCACAACCTCCCCAGGAGCAGATAGCGTTTTCTAATTCTATTGCTACATATCCTACCTCTAACCAGCTTGTGCTTGACACCACATTGAGAGATATGTTAATGACACTCCAGAGCTCCATTCATTCTGACATTACTAATATGTTAAGACACTTCACCTCTGAAGTATCCCTCCTTAGAGACAGGGTTACCACTATAGAAAACAAGATGGGAGAGGTCACAACTTCCTTCAACGAAATGGTGGACGCGCAAAATGATGAGGCAGAAGATATTGAATGGATGAAAGCGAAAATTGCAGACTTAGAAGACCGTTCCAGAAGGAACAATTTAAAAATAAGAGGCATACCTGAATCCATTCAAACTTCCGCCCTGAAGGACTACTTTACTCAACTGATGGCGACCTTCCTGCCTGGAACACATCCTAATGAGCTGATAATAGACCGGATCCATCGACTACCAAAACCTCCACATCTTCCTGACGCTATACCAAGAGACACCATTGTCCGCATCCACTTCTACCACATAAAAGAAAACCTGTTACGGGCCACAAGAAATCCAGAAACGTACCCACAAAATTATAACAACCTATCCTTCTATGCAGATTTATCCAAATACACCATGCTGAAACGCAAAAATCTCTCCACCATCACAAAACCCCTTCGGAATCACCAGATTCAGTATAAATGGGGCCACCCAGTCAAATTGATAATCACGAAAGAAAATAGAACATATCCCATTCGTACACTGGATGAGGGCCTGACTCTACTTCGCCAATGGAACATAGTTGAACCGATAGAACAACGCTAACAAAACCGTCATCACCGTCATCAGCAAAGCAGAGACTGGGAAGACTTTGACCCTCCGGACGACATGACCACTTGATTCCACTTAAAATTCACAAGGCACACTAATAAGCCCTGGATCTGCCGCTCATGCCAGGCTTATCCGCCTTATACCCCCCAATAGTTGTCACGGTTAACTCCGCTCACGAAGTTATACACTTCTCTTTTTATCCATTTCAGTTGAGCACCTTTTTATACCTTTGCATGTATCTAAGACAAAGTTAACAAGGTTATCTTTCGTTTTGTTCTCTTGTTACTCTTTTCCCATACAGTACAATCGGCTTATCAACATAAAACCTAAGATTCCACGCAACAAGGTCTTCCTAACAAGCTTGATCGGTTGAAGTCTTCTCTGAAACTCAGACGTCACACCGTAAGTTCAATACAGCTATTACATCCTACTATAGAATTCACACAATTCCAAGTTAACCTCAAATAATAGCAGAAACAAAGACAAATTAAAGATGCCGCTAATATTCTCCTCCCTAAATGTTAAGGGTCTAAATCATCCGAGCAAAAGGCATTTCCTTTGGACAGAAGCACACAAACTCAAATGCAACATTTTATGCGTCCAGGAAACGCACCTTTGCCAGGGGAAAGCACCCATTGTAAGCCACAAAGAATTCCCAAACATTTTTTACGCTAACTCTCCAAACAAAACTAAAGTTCTCACAGCCATCAAACACTCAGTGACCTTTAAACTGATCAATTCAATCTCAGACCCACAAGGAAGATATCACATTCTGATATGTGAACTCAACAATACAACATACACGATAGCCAACGTATATGCGCCAAACACAAGACAAATGCGTTTCATACATAAAGTATGGAAAAAAATCAATAACATCAAACAGGGACGCACAATTGTCTGTGGGGACTTTAATATGACACCTGACGCTTCTATGGACACTAAAGGGCCAACACCAAAAAAAACAAGGAAATCTGGCATGTTACAATTCCTACACAAGAATGACATATTCGATATACGGAGATGCCAACACTCCTCGGAAAAAGATTTTACTTTCTTTTCCAAGCCACATTGCTCATATTCAAGGATAGATCCTAGGAGACTGTCGAATATTACAAGACACCATAGCCACAGAAATCCATACCATCACATGGTCAGACCATGCACCCATATCTCTGGATCTGAATGATAAATCAATACAATCGCTAAACTTCCACTGGAAAAATGACACACACCTGCTCTCCATCCCACAAAACACCGCCAATATCGACAAAAGTCTCAAAGAATATTTTGAAATCAATGCTACTGCAGAAAGCAACCCTACCATTGTATGGTCAGCCCATAAAGCCTATACCCGTGGTATTCTAATTAAATTAAGCTCTCTAGCCAAACACCAAAGGACACAGCAGCTTAACGAACTCCTCTCAAATATTAAAGCCCTAGAAAAATTAAACAAAGAAAACCCAACGCAAATTACTAGTGACAAATTATTTGCTGAGAGAAACGCCCTTAGAACGTTCCTTAACGCCAAATACGCTAGAAATCTATTTAAATGGCAAACCAATTGTTACGCCTCAGGAAATAAGGCAGGCAAATTATTGGTAACTCAGATTCAACAAAAAAAATCCAAACAAAAGATCCCATTCATCTTACACCCCCATTCAAAAGAAAAGATGTACCTTCCGAAAGACATAGCAAATGCATTCCGCTCGTATTATAGCAACTTATATAATCTTAACAACGATCACTCAATACCTCAACCAAACAAATCAGGGATTTTAGAATTCCTGGACTCAGTGGATCTCCCTAAAATTTCCCCCACTCAGCTTGCAGCTTTAAATGCCCCAATTTCTCAGGCTGAAATACTCAAAACTATCATCTCTCTCGCCAACGGCAAGGCCCCAGGACCTGACGGTTACTCAGCCGAGTATTATAAACTTTTCAGAAAAACTTTAGTACCACACATGAAACAGGTGTTCGACGCTGCTGTGTCCTCCGGCACCTTTCCAAATGAAATGCTATCTGCTGACATTGTTACTATTCCAAAACCAGGGAAAGATCCGCCTCGCCTACAAATTTCTGCCCTATATCACTACTAAACACTGATCTTAAAATATATGCTAAACTAATGGCACAGAGACTAGCCTCTATTATGCCAAACATCATCCATCAAGATCAGGTAGGATTCATTCATGGGAGGCAAGCTCCAGACGCCACCAGGAAAATTATAAATCTCATACACTACGCAAAAATGAAAAATATTCCGTCAATCTTTGTGACATTAGACGCAGAAAAAGCCTTCGACAGGATCCATTGGGGATACCTGAAACAGACTTTATCGAAATTTGGCTTTCAAGGTAATATTCTCTCCGCCATTCTTGCATTGTACTCCAACCCTAATGCTCGAGTTTTTGCGAACGGTACCTTTTCCGATCCGTTTGTAATTACAAACGGCACGAGACAAGGCTGCCCTCTTTCCCCTCTCATATTCACATTAATGATGGAACCGCTGGCCCAAATGATCCGAAATTCATCTGATATTTCAGGAATTAAGACAAAAGATACAGAATTTAAAATAAGCCTCTTCGCAGACGACATTATTTTAACCCTATCGAGACCGGATCTTTCCCTGGCCAAGGTAGCTGAGTTACTCAAAGCTTTCAATGCTTGTTCGTACTACAAAGTTAATGATGACAAATCTAATATGTTAAGTGTAGATGTGCCGACATCCACTAAAACATCTCTTATAGCTGAACACAACTTCCAATGGATTTCTGATTCCATGCCCTATTTAGGTATATCGATCACGGCTAACCCCTCAAACTTATTTGTGAAAAACTACTTGCCCTTTCTACACACGTGTCAGAAAGACCTCCAACAAATAGGCAAACATTATCTCTCCTGGGCAGGTAGAGTGGCGGCTTTTAAAATGACTGTCCTCCCTAAATTGCTATATTTATTCAGGGCACTTCCCATACAGGCCCCAGACTCTTTTTTTAACTCCTTAAAGCTACTGATCAGAAATATGTGTGGAGAGACAGTAAACCAAGATGTACTTATGCAATAACGGTTAAACATAAATCTGCAGGAGGCATGAGTCTGCCAGACATGAAACACTATTATATGGCAGTGATTCTAGACCAACTTCGAAGCTGGTTCACTCTGTCTATTAAAAAACAATGGAGTTACATCGAACAAGAACATGTACCAGCAGGTAACCTAAGTACACTCCTTATAGCCCAATCAATCTCCGAAATATCCAACAAATACAACCACCCCACTATATCAGCGGCCCTAACAGCATGGAGATTCTTCTCCCTCAACACCTCATCCTCAAACAGACAGCATAGGATACCTATTCCCATAGAAACACTGAAATTTCTTCTTCCAGAAATCTCTCTCAAACATTGGTCTCATATTAGAATGCATTCACTAGGATCACTTACACAAAAGGGCCAAATACTATCTTTTGAAGAACTGAAAAACAAATATCATATTTCTGATCAAGGCTTGCACACATACAGACAAATAGCATCATACCTAGCAAAGAACCCTGTCCTTTTCATCTCACTACCTAGTAAAGCCTGGGCATTTCTGTCGTCAGACTCCATAAAAGACAAAGGGATAGCATTACTGTATAACACCATTCACAACAAACTAATCTTCCATAAGCTACCCACACATATTAGATGGAAAAGAGATCTAAAAACAGTATTCACTGAATATCAATGGCAAATAGCCATTAGATATAACCAGATCTCTTCCAAATGCAGTAACTACTGGGAAATGTGGCAAAAAATACACCATAGATGGTACCTCACACCTGTACAATTATCCAAATACACGAACATAGAGGATGATAGATGCTGGAGAGGTTGTTCTCAATCGGGATCATTACTACATATTTTATGGGAATGTCCCCACATACAATCCTTTTGGAGGAAAGTATTCTCCCTTATAGCAGAATTAACGGGAGTGATAACTAAGCCTTCCCCAGCACTGTCTCTTCTCAGCATCGGTATAGAAAATTTCCCGCAGGAGTACAGACCTATAGTGATGCACACATTATTTGCCGCCAGGCTACTCATAATGCGAAAATGGAGAGGTTCGCTGACCCCAACATATCTGAGGTTAAATTCCAGCTGAATCTGACCAAAGATCTAGAATGTTCATTAGCCCTACAAAATGGCACATTCAATAAATACACTAGAGCCTGGTCTCCCTGGACAACAATTCAAAGAGCTTGACATTTTACCAATAACCACTGTTCTGGATATTATACAATAACTCTTGGATGTTTGAAACTTCAATTGGACGATCTGAGCCAACAGGATTATTTCTTGTCTATGAGCCTACTGACCTACTTTTAACGTTTAACGTTTATAAGCCTGTACGATTGTTATTCTTACCTGATGTGTTGTATGGAAGGGTTAATCTGGTAACCCAATTGCAATAACATGTATTGTATACTTTTGAAAATATCAATAAAAAACCATATAAAAAAAAAATAATAATAATAATAAAAAAAAAAAAAAATGATATAAAGGTGGTAGAGAGGAGTGACATTATGGAAAGGACGAGGGGGGAGGTGGAATCAGTATGGGTTGAACTTCCTAGAGGAGAGGTAAATGGGAAAGTATTAGTGGGGATATGTTACAGGCCTTCCAACCTAAAGGAGGAGGAGCTGGGACTACTATCCCAGCTAGAAATGGCAGCGAAAATGGGGAATGTAATCATACGGGGGGACTTCAATTATCCTGATATTGACTGGGCAGAGGGGACAGCACACTCATTAAAGACCCGTCATTTCATGAATGTCCTACAGGATAACTTCATGTCCCAATTGGTGGATTCCCCAACTAGAATGAATGCCCTGTTAGATCTATTAATTACGAACAATCCAAATCTGGTCGCAGACGTAGCGACACGCGATAATTTGGGATCTAGTGACCATAGAATGATAGCATTTAGTGTAAATCAAAAGAAAAAGAGGCAGGAGGGCAGCATTAAAACACTAAACTTTAAGCGGACCAATTTTTCAAGGCTGCGGTCATTACTGCAGGACATAAATTGGGACACAGCCCTAGAAAGAATGAACACGGAAGAAAAATGGGAATGCTTTAGGAGCATATTAAATAAGGGTATCGCACAGTGCATTCCAGTGGGCAATAAATATAAAAGGGCAAAGGTCAATCCTGGGTGGTTAAACAGTAATGTGAAAAGCCTCATTAAAGAGAAAAACTTGGCCTTTAACCACTTCAACCCCGGAAGGATTTCCAGCTTTAGGACCGGAGCCCTTTTTGCGATTCGGCACTGCGTCGCTTTAACTGAAAATTGCGCGGTCGCGCGACGTTGTACCCAAGCGAAATTTGCGTCCTTTTTTTCCCACAAACAGAGCTTTCTTTTGGTGGTATTTGATCACCTCTGCATCATTTCTATAAACATAAGAATAGCGACAATTTTGCAAAAAAACCCAAATTTCTTACTTTTTGCTAGAATACAAATAAAAAAAAATATAAAAATT
>BLSH010308553.1:0-10842 GCA_018402905.1 Glandirana rugosa
GAACAATAATCTGTCCCTCACAGCACCAGAAGGAACCTCTCCCTATAGCAGTAGGAGATGATTTTAGAAAAATAATCTTTCCCTCAAATTAGCAGCAGGAACCTCTCCCTACAGCACTAGGAGTTGTTCTTAGAACAATAATCTGTCCGTCACAGCACCAGCAGGAACCTCCCCCTATACCACTAGGAGGTGATTTTAGAACAATACTCTTTCCTTCACAGGAGCAGCAGGATCCTCACCCTCTAACAGTATGTGATGATTTTAGAACAATTGTCTTTCCCTCAGAGCACCAGCAGGAACCTCTCCCTATAGCAGTAGGAGATGATTTTAGAACATTAATCTGTCCCTCACAGCACCAGCAGGAACCTCTCCCTATAGCAGTAGGAGATGACTTTAGAAAAATTATCTGTCCCTCACATTAGCAGCAGGAACCTCTCCCTATAGCACTAGGAGATGATTTTAGAACAATAATCTGTCCCTCACAGCACCAGCAGGAACCTCTCCCTCTAGCAGTAGGAGATTATTTTAGAACAATATTCTGTCCCTCACTGCACCAGCAGGAACCTCTCCCTATACCACTAGGAGGTGATTTTAGAACAATACTCTTTCCTTCACAGGAGCAGCAGGAACCTCTCCCTATAGCAGTAGGAGATGATTTTAGAACAATAATCTGTCCCTCACAACACCAGCAGGAACCTCTCCATATAGCCGTAGGAGATGATTTTAGAACAATAATCTGTCCCGCACCGGAGCAGCAGGAACCTCTCCCTATAGCAATAGGAGATGATTTTAGAACAATAGTTTGTCCCTCACAGCACCAGCAGGAACCTCTCCCTATAGCACTAGAAGATGATTTTAGAACAATAATCTGTTCCCCACAGCAGCAGCAGGAACCTCTCCCTATAGCAGTAGCAGATGATTTTAGAACAATAATCTGTCCCTCACAGCACCAGCATGAACCTCTCCCTTTAGCACCAGGAGATGATTTTAGAACAATAATCTGTCCCTCACAGCATCAGCAGGAACCTCTCCCTATAGCAATAGGAGATTATTTTAGAACAATAATCTGTCCATCACAGCACCAGCAGGAACCTCTCCCTATACCACTAGGAGGTGATTTAAGAACAATACTCTTTCCTTCACAGGAGCAGCAGGATCCTCACCCTCTAGCAGTATGTGATGATTTAAGAACAATAATCTTTCCCTCACAGCACCAGTAGGAACCTCTCCCTATAGCAGTAGGAGATGATTTTAGAACAATAATCTGTCCCTCACAGCACCAGCAGGAACCTCTCCCTATAGCAGTAGGAGATGACTTTAGAAAAATAATCTGTCCCTCACATTAGCAGCAGGAACCTCTCCTTATAGCACTAGGAGATGATTTTAGAACAATAATCTGTCCCTCACAGCACCAGCAGGAACCTCTCCCTCTAGCAGTAGGAGATTATTTTAGAACAATAATCTGTCCCTCACAGCACCAGCAGGAACCTCTCCCTATACCACTAGGAGGTGATTTTAGAACAATAATCTGTCCCTCACAGCACCAGCATGAACCTCTCCCTTTAGCACTAGGAGATGATTTTAGAACAATAATCTGTCCCTCACAGCACCAGCAGGAACCTCTCCCTATAGCAATAGGAGATTATTTTAGAACAATAATCTGTCCGTCACAGCACTAGCAGGAACCTCTCCCTATACCACTAGGAGGTGATTTTAGAAAAATACTCTTTCCTTCACAGGAGCAGCAGGATCCTCACCCTCTAGCAGTATGTGATGATTTTAGAACAATAATCTTTCCCTCACAGCACCAGTAGGAACCTCTCCCTATAGCAGTAGGAGATTATTTTAGAACAATAATCTGTCCCTCACAGCATCAGCAGGCACCTCTCCCTATAGCAGTAGGAGATGATTTTAGAACATTAATCTGTTCCTCACAGCACCAGCAGGAACCTCTCCCTATAGCAGTAGGAGATGACTTTAGAAAAATAATCTGTCCCTCACATTAGCAGCAGGAACCTCTCCCTATAGCACTAGGAGATGATTTTAGAACAATAATCTGTCCCTCACAGCACCAGCAGGAACCTCTCCCTATACCACTAGGAGGTGATTTTAGAACAATACTCTTTCCTTCACAGGAGCAGCAGGAACCTCTCCCTATAGCAGTAGGAGATGATTTTAGAACAATAATCTGTCCCTCACAACACCAGCAGAAACCTCTCCATATAGCCGAAGGAGATGATTTTAGAACAATAATCTGTCCCGCACTGGAGCAGCAGGAACCTCTCCCTATAGCAATAGGAGATGATTTTAGAACAATAGTCTGTCCCTCACAGCAGCAGCCGGAACCTCTCCCTATAGCAGTAGCAGATGATTTTAGAACAATAATCTGTCCCTCACAGCACCAGCAGGAACCTCTCCCTTTAGCACTAGGAGATGATTTTAGAACAATAATCTGTCCCTCACAGCACCAGCAGGAACCTCTCCCTATAGCAACAGTAGATGATTTTAGAACAATAATCTGTCCCTCACAGCACCAGCAGGAACCTCTCCCTCTAGCAGTATGTGATGATTTTAGAAAAATAATCTGCCCCTCACAGCACCAGCAGGAACCTCTCCCTATAGCAGTACGAGATGATTTTAGAAAAATAATCTGCCCCTCACAGCACCAGCAGGAACCTCTCCCTATAGCAGTAGGAGATGATTTTAGAACAATAATCTGTCCCTCACAGCACCAACAGGAACCTCTCCCTATAGCAATAGCAGATGATTTTAGAACAATAATCTGTCCCTCACATTAGCAGCAGGAACCTCTCCCTATAGCACTAGGAGATGATTTTAGAACAATAATCTGTCCCTCACAGCACCAGCAGCAACCTCTCCCCATAGCAGTAGGAGATTTTTTTTGAACAATAATCTGCCACTCACAGCACCAGCAGGAACCTCTCCCTATAGCACTAGGAGATTATTTTAGAACAATAATCTGTCCCTCACAGCACCAGAAGTTAACTCTCCCTATAGCAGTAGGAGAAGATTTTAGAACAATAATCTGTCCCTCACAGCACCAGCAGGAACCTCTCCCTAAAGCACTAGGAGATTATTTTAGAACAATAATCTGTCCCTCACAGCACCAGCAGGAACCTCTCACTATAGCACTAGGAGATCATTTTAGAACAATAATCTGTCCCTCACAGCACCAGCAGGAACCTCTCGCTATAGCAGTAAGGGATGATTTTAGAACAATAATCTGTCCCTCACAGCACCAGCAGGAACCTCTCCCTATAGCAGTAGGAGATGATTTTAGAATAATAATCTGTCCCTCACAGCACCAGTGAACTGTACCTAGTCCAGTATCAGATGGTTTTAGAACGCTAAGCTTTCCCCTCACAGAACCGCCAGGAACCTGTTTGTAATGCAGGATGAGATATTAGATCGGTAATCTATCCCTCACAGCACTAGTAAACTGTTTCTAGTCCAGTATCAGATCGTTCTAGAATGCTAATCTTTCCCCTCACAGCAACGCCAGGAACCTGTCTGTAATGGAGGATGAGATGATATTTGATCGGTAATCTATCCCTCACAGAACTAGTAAACCCTACCTAGTCCAGTATCAGATGGTTTTAGAACGCTAAGAGTTCCCCTCACAGCACCAGCAGGAATCTGTCTGTAATGCAGGATGAGATCATATTAGATCTGTAATCTATCCCTCACAGCGCTGGCAGCATGCTCTCCCTACACTAGCCTGAGTCGATGTGACACGCGGCATACGTGACTCCAGCTCATATAGAGGCTGGGTCACATGATGCACTAGCCTATCACAGCCATGCCATTAGTAGGCATGGCTGTGATGGTGTCTAAGGGCATACAAGTAAAACGCTTGTTGATTGGCTGCCCTGCAGCTATAGAAAAGGCGCAAAAAATACCCGAATACCGAACCCCGTTTTTTTTTTTCAAATGTCCGGGTTTGTTGCACGGACACCCCAAAGTCCGATACGGACCCAAACTTTACAGTCCGGGTTCGCTCAGCTCTAGTCATAAAATAAAAGCTGCATAAATTCCAGAAACTGTACCCTAGTTTGTAGATGTTATAATTTTTGCGCAAACCAATAAATATACACTAATTTACTTTTTTTTACCTGAGACATGTGGCTGAATGCATTTTGGCAAAAATTTGTGACTAAAATTTAGTTTATTGTATTTTTCTAATAACAAAAAGTAGAAATTATAATTTTTTTCAAAATTTTCATTATTTTTTCTTTTATATCACAAAAAAATAAAAAGCGCAGAGGTGAACAAATACCACCAAAAGAAAGCTCTATTTGTGGGAATAAAAGGATGCAAATTTTGTTTGGGTACAGCATTGCATGACAATTACCAGTTAAAGCTGTGCAATGCCAAATTGAAAAAAGTGCTCTGGTCCTAACGTGGGAAATCCTTCCGGGGCTGAAGTGTTTAAATATCGTGCCTGGGGGGTCCCCTTAGGCTGCCTGTAAAGTGACGCATCTGTGTGATGTTTAGAACTGTGCTGCAGCAAAATTACATTTCTAAAGGAAAAAAATTAATTTAAAATTGGTCGCGACTGTAATGTATTATCGGCTCCCGGCAATATACATAAATCAATGAAAAAAATCCCCCCCAGTCTATGCCAGGCCCTTTGGGTCTGGTATGGATTTTAAGGAGAACTCCATGCCAAAAGTAAAAAAAAATTGATGTGGGGTCCCCTCAAAATCCATAACAGACCCTTATCCGAGCATGCAGCCTGACTGGACAGGACAGGGGGAACGAGCGAGTGCCCCCCTGATCTGTACCAGACTACATGCCCTCAAAATGGTGGGTGGGTGCTTTGGAGCAGGGGGGGCTCTGTGCCCCCCACCCCAAAGCACCTTGTCCCCATGTTGATGTGGAAAAGAGCTTCTTCCCGACAACTCTGGGCTGTGGTTGCCGCGGTCTGCAAGCTGGGGGGTAATAGGAATCTGGAAGCCCCCTTTAACATGGTGGCACCCATATCCCGCCTCCCCCTATGTGAATGAGTATGGGGTACATTTTACCCCTACCCATTCACCAAAAAATGTAGTGTAATGTCACAAAAGACAGTAGGCAGTTTTTGACAATTTCTTTATTAAAAATCTTTTCTTCTTTCCCGCTTCTTCCTCCGTTCTTTCTCCATCTTCTCCTCCCTCACTTCTTTGTCCTCCGGTCTTCTCCTCCTTCCTCTGCCCCAGCTTCCACCGCTAATCCACTGAAGAAACGGATGACTGATGGGGCGGATGACGTCATTCAAAGACCCCACCTTTTGTGACTTCACCGCCCCCATGATTGGGCAGTGATGTCACAAGGGGGAGGGGTCTCCAGATTATGTCACCTGTGTCCCCACCCCATGCCAATATAAGTAAGGGTACAGCATGGACCCAGCATTGCACTAGGAGGTCGCGTTAAGTCAACATCAGAAGAACAGAGGGAGAAGACAGCGGCAAAAGAGCAGAAGATGGCACAGAGAGAAGACCCTGCAAAAGAGCAGAAGACAGCATGGAGAGGGAGAAGACCTGGCAAAAGAGCAGACTTAGAAGGTGCGGAGAGGGAGAAGACCCTGCAAAAGAGCAGAAAACAGCACGAAGAGGGAGAAGAACTGACAAAAGAGCAGAAGATGGTGCGCAGAGGGAGAAGACCCCACAAAAAAGCAGAAGACCCCGCAAAAGAGCAGAAGAAAGAAGACGCCGGAGCTGCCTTAGTAAAATATGTTAAAAACCCGTGTACTGTGTTTTTTTTTTCAATTTTTTTAGGTGAATGGGTAGGGGTACAACGTACCCCATACTCATTCACATGGGGGGCAGGATCTGGGGTCCCCTTTTTAAGCCCCCCACCCACAGACCCCGACAACCACCGGCCAGGGCTGTTGGGAAGAGGCCTTTGTCCTTATCAACATAGGGACAAGGGGCTTTGGGGTGGGGGGGCGCGGGGCCCCCCTGCCCCAAAGCACCTACCCCTATGTTGATGGCATGTGGCCTGGTACGGTTCCAGGTTGCATGCTTGGATTAGAATCTGGTCTGGATTTTGGGGGGACCCCACGGCATTTTTTAAAAAAAGTTTGGTGTGGGGGTCCCCTCCAAATCCATACCAGACCCAAGGGTCTGGTATGGATTTTGGGGGACCCACGCAATTTTTAAATTTTGGTTGGGGTTCCCCTTAAAATCCAGACCAGACCTGAAGGGCCTGGTATGGACAGAGCGGGAACCCCACACCTTTTTTTGTTTACATTTTGGCGTGGGGGGCTCCCCTCTGAATCCATACTGGACCCGAAGGGCCTGGTATGGACCAGGGGGGACCCCATGCTTTTTTTGCGTTTTATTTTTTCTGGCAATTTTTTGTTTTTTTACATTCAGCTGTCAGGTGCCACATGAGCATGGTTGTTACCATATTATATATATATTACATAATTCCTCGAATGCAATGCATTATTGTATAGAATAAGAATCCAACATCAGTAATTGTATTTTCTATGTATGATTGTGCTCAGGTCTGTGGCGCAGTGATATTTTCTTCATTCACAAATTGACGACCTGGGTTTGTATCACCTCCTAAAAACTAGTATTGTAGTCAGCAGGCATAATTATCCAATGCACATCATTTTGGTTGATTCCAGAATTTTAACTCTTCAAATGCATGCAATGGTATGTAATTATTCAATAATATTATGGTGTGGAATTCCAAAATCCAGCTAATCAAAAATCCAGACAAAAAACAGAGTGCCCCCCCCTTTGTCTATACCAGGCTCTGCAGGTCTAGTCTGGATTTTAAGGAGAATCCCGTGCCAAAATTAAAAAAAAATTGACGTGAAGTTCCCCCCAAAATCCAGACCAGACCCTTGGGTCTAGTATGGATTTGGAGGGGACCCCCATGCCAAAATAAAAAAAAAGTACTTCCTGTAGTGTTAGAATGTTATTTTCATTCTACTTTTTGAAATGTATTTTTTGCGATGATTCACTTAGTGATTTAGGACTATTTGGTTTTAGTAATGAAACAATTTATGCGGTACCCTATTGTGTTTTTTTATCTTAGGAATATTTTTTGTTATTCCAATGGTTAAGTAGTGTCAGCATGCAACTATGAGATAGAACTACATCTAGACATCCTTCAGGGGTATAACACTATCAGACATTATCCTTATTTCTTGATTAGAGGTGGGGGACGCTTTAATCTTACCATGGCCAGCTGTGGCCCAAATCAAGGTTTGGTTTTGTTTGTTTTTATTTTTTATCTGTATATGACCATTTCCGTACCGAGGTTTGGTATCTACTAACCATTTCCATACCATGGCTTGGTTCACATTGCATTTATAGCAGTGATGCAGCCTGCCGCCCGTACCCCGGAAGATGTCATCTGGTAGGGTG
Organism: Glandirana rugosa; assembly: GCA_018402905.1. Taxonomy (NCBI): domain Eukaryota; kingdom Metazoa; phylum Chordata; class Amphibia; order Anura; family Ranidae; genus Glandirana; species Glandirana rugosa. Next base: position 7,386 of record BLSH010308553.1, read on the forward strand.
CGCGACGTGCTGACGTCACCGCGTTTGGAAAACCCAGAAGGACGGGGGTTGTGTGAATGCGGGGTGCTCTTTTAGATACAAGGAGTTATTGTATCTTACTTGATGTAAGGGTGATTTTAATAGTCTTAATAAAGTCAATCTGGTTTTATGCTATGTGGAGTTTTTATCTTTTTGGGTGTATATACTATTATCACTTGAAGGATCAATGCTGACACATTGGAAGACCTGCTAAAGATAAATGCCCGGGCTGGGGTATTAAGCCATCATGTTTTTTGACCCCCTGTAACAAGGGGTAAACAACATCTGGTTACCAGGCATTCCTGTTTCTTGGGGTAGGAGTATCCCTGAAGGATGTTTTCATGTTGTGGTGGTGGATACTGTGATTAATCGATCCAATGCACAAACACTTGTGGATTCAATTTATGTCAACCACTTTTATATAAACTATATACCTTTTTGATCAAAGGTGTTGGATATCATGACTCATTTTTAGATTATATATTGGGACTGTGTGTATCTCGCAGAAGAGTTGTGCCTGAATGGAGTCACATTTTCTTATTGTTTACATATTTATGTAATTGTTATTGCAACACATTAGTGCAATATTTTTTCCTGTTTTGATTTACATGGTCCAGTAAACATGGGCAGGGACAATATATATTTTGTTCACAGCACACTGGGTAACTCTGGTTGCAACTCAGAAGGACGCAGGACAGAGCTCAGTGCTGCAGCTTGTTGTGCCCCCACGTCTCCATACAACTGGTGATGATGCCAGATTTGTCAGCTCTACCCTCTCCTCCTCCTCCTCCATGCCCTCCTCTGCTGAATTGTCCTATGAACCTCAAGTACCCCCTAAGCGTTCAAAGGGCTATTCAATGAGTCAAGCTAAATGGTGGCATGCAGTGCTTCAGCTGCTGTGTCTGAGGGGCAGGAATCACACTGGAGCAGAGAGTCTTGCAGTTCTGCAGGGACAGGCCCAGAGGTGGTTCACACCATGTCAGCTGGAGCCTGGAATGGTGGTGTGCGATAATGGCACAAACCACCTGTCCGCTTTTAGACAGGGAAAGTTGACACATGTGCTATGCCTGGCACATGTCCTCAATTTGTTGGTGCAGCATTTCCTAAATAGGTACCCAGGGTTGGAAGATCTGCTAAAGCAAGCCAAAAGAGTCTGTAGCCATTTTAGGCGGTCATACACAGCCAATGCTCGGTTGGCTGGAATTCAGCGGGAATTGCACCTGCCAGTAAACCGCCTGATTTGTGACATGCCCACCAGGTGGAACTCGACTTTGGCAATGCTGAAGTGACAGCACATGCAGCAGAGGGCCGCCAACGAGTACCTGTGTGAGTATGGCACAATGACAGGCTCAGGCCGGCTCTGCTTTTTTTTATCCACACGCCAATATCTGCTCATAAAGGATGCATGCTCTGTACTGTCACCATTTGAGGAGGCCACAAGGCTGGTTAACTGTGACAACACATGCATCAGTGACACAATCCCTGTTGTGTTCCTGCTGGAGCAGACTCTGCGTGGCATTATGGACAAGGCACTCAAGGCAGAGCAACAGGAGGAAGAGGAGGACTTCCTTTCCTCTCAAGGCCCACTTTATGCAGACACCATTGTTTCTGTGCCACAGAACACACAAGAGGAGAGAGAGGAGTTTTGGAGGCATTAAAGCAGAGGAAGACATACCTCAAACAGTAGAGATGGTTTTCCATCCCTAGAACCCTTGGGAGTAGTGCGTGGCTGGGAGGAGATAGTTTTAGATACTGTAATCCTGAGTAACCCCGAGGAGTCAGCTTATCATGCCTCCACAAATTTGCGGTGCATGGGCTCCCTCATGCTGCAAAGCCTGCGAAAGGACCCAAGAATTTGTGACATTAAGGAGAATGATCACTATGGGTTGGCAACCCTCCTTGACCACCATTACAAGGGGAAAGTCTCAGAACTCATCCTGTCCCCACAGAGAGTGCAGAAGATTAAATATCTTGAGGACACCTTAAAGAGGACTTTATCGAACGTTTTCCCCAACTCTGGTAGGTTACAGTGTCATGAAAAATGCAGTTTTGAGGCTTCTGTTGGTCAAGAGTGGAGGAGTGGAAAAGGCGACCGCCTAAGTGATGCATTTCTCAATTTTTTTAGTCCTCGCTGCCCAGGGCTGTCAGCTTCCACATTCCATCGGCAGCGTCTGCATCACATGGTGGATGACTATCTAGGGGCACAAACAGAGATGGAGTACTTTCTAATCGACGATACACTGGCTTACTGGGTCATGAGAATAGATCGCTAGCCCAGTATGCAATTAATCTGCTGAGCTGCCCTGTATCCAGTGTGCTTTATGAATGGGCATTCAGTGCTGCTGAAGATTTTGTTACTGTTAATAGAACGGATCTGTCCACAGACTCTGTGGATCGTCTGACTTTTATCAAAATGAATCAGTCCTGGATTACCAGCAGCTATGAAGCCCCTGATGCCCATGTTGTCTATTAATTGTTTTTGGGATGGGGAATCTCTGTAGGACTTCTAGGCTGCCTAGCATTGTGGGTGTTGATATCTGGAAGAATGTTTTTGGTCTAGGTTTCATGGGCACAATTAACACCCAAAGACCAATTTTTTTGCACCTGTTTGACAGGTGCATATCATTTCAATTTTTTACAGCAAGGCCAATTGGTGCTTTCATCAAGAGTACCTCAATAGGGTTATGGTGTGAAGGCGCCGCCAACACCCAAATACCAATTTTCTGCACCCGTTACTTCTATCCAAAGTTTGTGGAAGAGACACCAGAATTTATCCAAAAAATTTCTAATCTTGTTCTTAGTGCTCTACATTGTGACTTCATCATGCAGACTGGCTCCTCAAGTCGTTGCTTACAAAATAAAGAAAGCTTGCAGGAAAAATGTAATTTTATTGGCTTAAAAAAGCAATTATTGCTGCAGCAGCTTCTATACACACTACAAACATGTCACTTTACAGGTAGACTAAGGGGACATCCCAGGCAATATATTGAAATACATTTTTCATTTTTATGCTTTCACTTTAACCATCAATAAATCACTGCTCATTACAAAATGTTATTTTTTTACAAACTTTTTCTTCATTGATACATGTCTCCAGGACAGTACCTGGACCCCCATAACCATTGTGTGCCCAATTACTTGCATATAAGTCTTCAAAATGGGCACTTTTGATTTTTCACGTTCAGGTCCAATAGACTTCAATGGGGTTAGTTATTCGGTTCCGAACATTCGCAATGTATGAAAGTTCTGGTGCGAACCGAACAGGGGGTCCTTCGGCCCATCCCTAATACACACTATGCAAATCAAAAACATAAAAAAAAATAGCAAAGAAAAAAGGGGTGGGACTTTAAATGAGGCACGCAACAAAGTTTACATCATATACAATCAATATTTTAATACAAAAAAATCATAAAATTCAGAGTAAGTGAGTAGTAAACAT
>BLSH010308553.1:31323-47630 GCA_018402905.1 Glandirana rugosa
ATTTAAAAAGACTCAGCCCCTCAAGATCAAATACCTATAGCCCGGACACCGGCACATCTTCACGGGATATGTATCAATGTATCAATGTATCAATGTATCAATCAGTCCAACTTTTTTCTGTGTTCAGGTAGGTCAAGTTGGTTTTTTTTTTTTTTATATATATATATATGTGTATATGTATGTATGTATATATATATATATGTGTATATGTGTATGTTGGTTTATTAGGGTATATGTTATGAAGTGGGCTGTGGGTGAAGTATTGTATATGGGATTATTTGGTTGTATGTGTATATGTGTATATATATATATATGTATGTATGTATATGTGTATATATATATATATTTTTTTTTTTTTTGGTTGAACTGGATGGACTTGTGTCTTTTTTCAACCTGACTAACTATGTAACTATGTAACTATGTAACTATGTATAGGGCACTTCTACACGGCCACAGGCCCGATATCCATAAACTAGAACTCCCCGACTCAGAAAAATTTAGGTTTGGCCAAATCTCTAACTTTCTTCATAAAATCTAAAGAGCAAAGCCTCTCCCCCCTAGTTTTACGGCTTATGAACGATGGTGTGGTCAGCCATCAATGCAGAAGGGAGGTATCTCTGTCATTTACGAAGCACTCACCCTTCCTTCAGAGAAATCAGCTTTCATGACTGCTTGGGAATCAGATCTTCAGTTTGAATGGGACCTTGATAGATGGCAGACTGCTTGTTTCAAATCATTCAAGGGTATTCTGAACACTACTATTTCAGAAGCCAGTCTGAAAGTTATGCTGAGATGGTATCTCACTCCACTAATCTTGCAAAGTTTTACCCGATAGCGGATCCCCTGTGTTTCAGGGGCTGTCAGCTTTTGGGCACCATGGCCCAAGTGTGGTGGGAGTGCCCAAGAATACGCCCTTTTTGGTCTAAAATTTTCCGCCTCATCAAGAAGGTCACGGATGCCACCTCCCAAGGTCTCCCACCATTGCCCTTCTGAATGAATACATTCCACAGGCTTCCAAACCCAACAGGAAATTAATTCATCACATCCTACTAGGAGCCAAGATTACTATAGCAAGGGCATGGAAACAGGAGTGGGTTTCATTGAAAGCGACTACACGCAAAATCTCTTGGTTATTGACACAAGAGAAGATGGTCAGCATTCTAACCAATAAAGTGCACAAATTTGAAGTAATCTGGGAACCCTGGGCTACCTTCATGGGTATCTCTTTTATTCCTGGAGTACCAGTTTCTCAAGCTCACTAGGATGACAACAGGGTTGGTGCGACTCTTATTCTTCTCAATCCTTCTTTTATACCTTTTTCTGACTTAATTTTCTTCCCCTGCTCCCTATCACCTGCCCAGCGGCGTTGGCCGCATTTATTTTGAAATGAGTGGAGGTTCCTGCTCGTAAGTAACGGGCAGGATAGTCACATGGACAATGAATACCACAATTGACATCTGTACGGTCACCCTGTTGGACCTTTGAGGGCTGGAGACAATCTGGGGGTGCACAAGTTTGGAGGGGAGGGTGGGGGGAGCCCCATCCTCTGGCACAGCTTGATCCCTTTTGGGGTGCCGGGGGCCTCTGGGGCGCTCCCCGCACTTGCTCCCGGCCGACTGAACCTCGGGGTAGGATACATTCCGGCACAGATAGCTATAAAGGTTGGACCTCCTAGTCTTAGCCTGGTAATTGGTAAATCTTCAGGTCAACATATACTGTGACAATCTATACTAACTGTCCTGTCTTCTTACCACCCGATATCGAATTAATGTTCCAATGACATTCCAGATTTCTTGTTTCTTATTCAAAAATGTCAGCTTTTGTATGTTTTACTTGTGAATAACCTTCAATAAAAAAAATTTTGAAAAAAAAGAAAATGACAGAGAAAGACAAAATGGTTTGAAGTGTAGCTTGTGGGTCTCCATCATGGGCTGCTTTAAGGAGGCCCTTGCTTCTAATGTGGTTGCAACTTCCCCTGTTGTCCTCTACATGCTTTTGGAGGTTGCAGATGAGCTTAGCCTGAGAGAATGTTTTTTTTTTCTCCAGTTGATAGAAATCTTGCTTGGTAGTTTGCAAATCATCCTCTAACTCTTTGACCCTAGTAGAGAGGTGATGCAAATCTTTCCTGAGTGAACCCATTTCAGGAAAGGCAAATCTATTTTTTCAGTTTTAATAAGGAGGCAGTAGTCCCTCTTAGTGGGCATTTCTTCCAAGATGAGCAGTCCTCATAATCGGGATCTAAATCCAAAAAAGTAGAAGGTTCCAGGGTGCTGACCTGGTTCTTTGGGCTGACATGGGAGGGGGTTCTGAGGCAGGGACTGTCCAGTAGCAAGGTGAGCTTGCTGCTGGAGGTAATGCCCCAAAAGTCATCTTGTGCCTGAAAAGAGAAAAATGGATATTACATGTCAACATGGCATGCATTGGACATCATTAGGTATCCTGTGCCACATCCTTGTACAGTATGCAGCAAAGTTTTTTAGAGGAAAAATAGTGTGGGACTTTTCAAGCACTATATATTCAGATAATTTAAAAATCTGAAAATTTCTTACAAATTCATTAACAACATGAACAGTATTAAAAAAACATTAAATAAACCCTGCTGGATGTGATGTAATGGTAGGTATTCCTGCCCCTCAATAGCTATTAAACAGCCTCCAATATATCAAACAATGGTTGCTAAGATATAGCCTTATGGATTAAACATATTAGTATAGTAGTAGCATAGTGGCAGCTAATGGGTTTTTTTTTTTTGGATCCTCCAGTTACATCATATGTAGTTTGTTTATTCAACATGTTTCACGTTCATACAGACACTTTTTCAGGAACGCAAGGGGTTAAGGTATATTTACTACCCTATACAGACATAGATCAGGTGAAGCAAAGGGGCTGAGCAACCAGCATGAACAACTCCTCTATGTAGAGGCAGATATGGGGACACACATGCACAGTGACAACATCTCAACATATGTGCTGATAAGCGGGTGTATGTAAAGTATCCAGGACCTGAACAATCAGCCAGCAAAGTATATCTGTCCTCAACGTAGTAACAGTAAGTTCCAATTGCAGTATCAAGTATCATCAAGGTGGATAGGACCTTTAACTGGATGCTTCTATTATGTATGGATGTCGCCCTCTACTTGGCAGCTCATCCATAGGAATCCCAGCTCCTTGTAAATGTGTCTCGATCTGTGCTGAATGGCAGCAACTACCAGGCTGATCAGCGGGCTTAGCACAACCCCCCATTAGCAGCCACTATGCTACTACTATACTAATATATTTAATCCATAAGACTATATCTTAGCAACCATTGTTTGATATTTTGGAGGCTGTTTAATAGCTATTGAGGGATAGGAATACTCACCATTCCATCACATCCAGCGGGGTTTCTTTAATGTTGTTAATACTGTTCATGTTTTTTAATGAATTTGTAATACATTTTCATATTTTTATTTCAATGATTTTTATTGAAATTTAAGAAAGAGTTACAAATGAGTGGTATGGTGGTGGCATTACTTGTGACACAGTTATACATAGCGTGTAGATACATTAACGTGAGACAGTAGACCACATTAGAACTCTAGCTGACTAGTTCAGTGAGTAACATAGAATTACGATCACAGGTTAGGGGAATTGACCCCCGCTTCCGACACCCCAACTGGGGTCAAACTGTGCCAGCGAGCAGAGGCCAATGCTCCCCATCAGAAGTATTGATGATTACCAGTATATCAGGTGGTGAACAACAAGCCGTTTTGGTTCAGTATGTACATAAACATGAACAAAAATCAAAATGCGACCAGCAGCGGTCGCCTTGCATGTGTGGTACACCTTACAGAGTTCGCTTATGCGCAGTAGCTGTAACTAGGTGTCACAGTAACTCAGAGAGCACTCATAAGGGTTCATAGAAAGTAGCATGTGGGTAGAGTACCAAGAGAGAAGGGGGAGCGAAAGAAAAGGGCCAAGGGAGGCCAGGGGGTAATGAAGGGTAGGGGGTAGGAGACGGTGCGCCGGCTAGGACCGGAGACGGGGATGCTAGCCTAACAACGGGTCGACCCAGAGGCCGGGGACAAAGGCGGCGAAGTCAGAGCAGTGGGGCAGAGCACTGAGTACTAAGGTTTAGACCTGGTGTGTGCCTGGGGAGGAATTGGCTCGAGTCAGCGAGGAAGTAATAGCACTGGATCAAAGTCCTGTGGTAAGAAGTGTGTTTTTTCATATTTTTAAATTATCTGAGTATATGGTGCTTGTAAAGCCCCACACTATTTTTCTCTAAAAAATCTTGTGCCTGTCAGTGTCACCCTCTGGTGGCTAGTGGTTTCAATTGGCATTGAAGGGTAGCACTTATGGGTTGCAGGAGCAGAGACTCCTATGATGCAGACAGACAGCATGCAGAAATACTGTGTCTCCAACCACTAGGTGAGCGCTAGGTAGTGGGATTGGAGAAATCAAACTACTGATGCCACTGGTTAGGACAACAACAGTGCAGCACTATCTATAAGTTAAGCACCAAAACGTAATAAATGATAAGCTAGTTCTCAAGGGGCAAATCACCATGGGTGGGCTAACAAGCACAAAATGAAAAGTTCAGCACACTTAGTGTTAATTAGGGGTGGTGTACTCAGTTCAAGCCTAAAATGCCAATAGGCAAAAATTTGGCTAAACACATCATGGTAGACCAAACCCAATAGGTACCAAAAGAAATATCCAATATTCTATACTGAAATCCAATATGGACAGTTCCAAAGCACCTAGCAAGATGGGTAAGAACAACCAAAACACTCCACCATCCTGGAATACCAAAGATCAGCCTCCCCAAACCTCTGGGAACATACCATCAATGTTCCGGATGGTAGGGGGAGAAGGCTGCGCAACCTCCGACATGAAGTTATAGACTACAGCCGGACCACACGTTCATGCGCATCAACCACTAAACTTAAGGGACTTACAGGCTAAGGCTGCTGATATAAAAGCAACCTTAACAGCAGCAATATCAGACCTTAAGGCTGACATACATGCAGTCTCCATGCGGATGGGCGTGGTGGAGGAGACAACAACCAGCCATGCAGATGCCATCAGACAAATACAAAAATCAACACATCTAAATCTTTCCCACATCATCGACATACACAGACACCTAGAAGATTTAGATAATTGTGGCAGACGTCACAATATACGCGTAAGAGGGGTGTCTGAATCGGTGGAACAACACCAAATAGAGCAAGTAGTGGCAGGGATCTTTAATGACCTGCTGGAAAGACCTGGATAGAAATGGAGAGAATCCATAGAGCACTGAGACCAAGGGGATGAGAAACCGACCCACCCAGAGACATTATTTGTTGCCTAGTGAACTTCCCATTGAAAGAAACTATTCTCAGAAAAGCACGAGATCATAACAGGGTACAGTTTAATGGCAATTAAATTAAACTTTTTCAAGATCTCTCTACCATCACACTCAATCACAGGAGAGCCCTGCGCCCCCGCTATATCAACTACACACTAGAGGAATACCCTACAGGTGGAAATTCCCCTTCTGCCTATCAGCAACCTGGAGGGGACACTCCGCCCACCTCCGCACACCGGAAGACTTACAAGCCTTCTGCGACACCCTAAGTACACCATTTACAGAGGTCCCTGAATGGTACAGCTCGTTCTCGATCTCTGAGGCGTGGATTGAAGTAGCTAATGCAAGCATTCCGAGAGCACAGAGGCACCGTGACAGGAGATGCAGAAACTCAACTCACTCGCCACCGCACAACCCAAATCGCAGAGAAGATATCCCAAGAGGCCCAGTATCTTCACCGCCATGCAGAAGAGACCGCATGGACACCTGAAAAGGCTGTCCCCTTAAAGGCCAAAACATACCCAGGCCTTCTGTCGCTCACTGGACAGATGATGCCTTCTCTACCACCAAGTGATTTAACCAGATCTGGATCTCACCAACCCTTTAGGGTATCTTTATTAGTTTCTGTCAAACTAAGACTATACTGTATTTTGTTTGCTCATTTCAACATCTGTACTACTCACATCATTGGTGAATCAATAACTGATCTTATTTGACTCGCCGACTTGTATCGCTTCAAAGCCTAAAAGGGTAACACTCCTCCCACATAAACTGAAATATCCTGAATACTGAACAGACAATCACAAACCTCTCTTGCAGGCTTATATCTGGACCAACTCCATCAGGAGCATAATCAAAACTTTTGTTCTTTTTGCCCTATCCTAAAGAAAAAAAAAAAAAAAGGGCTCCAATAGGACCTATTGACACTGTAACACTGCATCAAAGTGTACACTCAATGACAGGGAATTCTTCTGCCTAAAGAGGAATCGACCCTCAAACAACACATGTAACGCTCTTTTTATCCTTCCCTGCTACAATACACCCTGAAGCGTTAAAGCTCATCCTAAAGTACAGAAAACACTTCTCCAAAGATAGACTTATTCCCTACAAATGCAGATGAATATGAGCAAAATGACCAAGAATGGAAACTATCTTTAACATACCCTGACCTATGTGATCCTGTCAATCTGGTTCCTCTACTCTCTAGACTAATCCACCATTCATAGTTTATATTTATGTTTTGCTCCTATAGAATGAACTCACCTTCAAGAAGATCCCTACACTCTTTAATTTGGGAATGTCAAAAGGAATCTCGGACTAAGGGAAGTGTGAGTTTGTGTTTTGCCTCATGTTGTTGTGTTTCCAATTTACGTTACTTGTTTAACATATCTGCCAAGAAAACCATAGACATCTCCTCCTGGCGGTCCACCGTGGAGGGGGGGACCAGGGGAGCACCTGAATGTTATTGTGGTGTCTCTCGCTGACCGTTTGGAGATAAAACATGTTGGCCCACCTTAAAGGTTGTTGCGACTGTTATATATCTCAGTTAAAGGTAGGCAATGTTATCTTTTTTATGTGTCAAACTCTCATCCAAATGGACACATGTCATGTTTCACAATAAGAAAACAGAATTTTCTGGAAGGCGCATGCGCGAAGCTCTACATGACGGACGCTCCGCATCTGAGGAGAAGGTACGGTCGCATACATAGGGGTTTGTCACCGCTATCCAGCTCTCACAGATCCCGTACAGCCTCAGGCACACACCAGACCATTCGGGATGGTCCTAGTGCATTCCAGGCAGAAGCCCAAGGCCAAAACCATACGCGAGGTCCTGGCGCGGGCCTCAGCCAAGATGGCGCCGGACACACCACGCCGCTCGGGTATACAGCGCTCCCCACGGATGAAGCCCCTGCCACATCCAGACGAGGGTGAGTCTGATTATGAGCCCTCCACCACCCCGGTGAGCTCCCCTGGGACACGGGCATCACAGCCTGACATGCTGAGGCAATTTGAAGCTATGCTCCAGAGGGCCCTTAAACAAACTTCTGACCAAATCATAGAATGCCTTACTAAGGAGATCAGGGAGCTAGGGCACCGCACCGCTGAAATGGAACAAAAGGTAGATGAGCTGGAGGTCACTGTTCATAATCAGGCGGACGAATTAGAAGCCATTAGAGAGGAAAACCTATCCCTTCACACACAGTTGGAGGACTTTGAGAACAGGGCCCGCAGGTCTAACCTGCACATAAGAGGGATCCCTGAGTCAGTTGTGGATTTGCAGTCCACAGTCACGGCCTTATTCCAGGAGCTAGTCCCTTCTATACCTATTGAAAGGCTAGAAATGGACAGGATCCACAGAACCCTAGCCCCCCGCAAGAAAGAAGGACCCCCACGAGATATTGTTCTCAAACTACACTATTATCGTACCAAAGACCAAATCATGCAAACAGCCCGCCTCAAGGGGGCACTATGTTTCCAAGGCCACGACTACCAAGTGTTCGCAGACTTGTCTCCCACCACTATCGCCAAACGTAGGGTCATGAAACTGCAGCTCCAAATCCTGCAGGATAATCATATCCCCTACACTTGGGGGTTTCCTTTTTCTCTCAAATTTTCATTTAAAGGTTGCAAGCATATATGCAAATCTCTAGAGGATCTCCAGTCTCTTCTACAGGAGCTCCAGCTCTCCGGACCCCCGTCTACCACAAGGGAGCAACGCCAAAGACGCCGCTCAGCCTCCAGCTCACCCCAGAAAGCTCACGCCTCTACCTCCGACGCTGATGACCGCAATCTGCATAAACGCACCAGGCGCACCTCTCCTTCAATTTCACCCCTGGAAGACATTGATTGAGGACTAAGGTAATACCCATTTTGCTTATACACTCTTCACACTAGAGGGACTTCTCGTCTTGGCAACTCATACCACCAAGAAAAGAACTCTCACTCTCCCATCTCAACCAGCATCATAGCTCCAGCCCCAGGCCTGGAACTACACCGTCCATATTGACTTCAACATTGAGGACCCCTTTCCTGGGCCTGAGATGGTTCTGTTGCCTCCACCACTTCTACTACACCGCCCCCCATGAACAATCTATGCCCCCCTTAATGGTGCTTTAGACACCATCAGAAGCTCTCACCAAAAGGAGTGTAATGTTTAATCCTCGGCCGTGGACAAACTGTTCAGCCTCCTCCCCCCCACACCAGATGCCATCACGGAATCCCCTGGACTGCCCCATTGCAGAACTTGGGGTTGACCCCCCACTCTTCGGCCGCCCAAACTGGGACTATACCTCCTTAGGATGCTTCCCAGAAGCACTGACCTCAGGTAACGGGGATCCACCTCAGCAGACCATATTGAGCACCTCAGCCCGGAACTGTGTCCTAGGGCCACTAATCGCAGAGACTTGCAGCGAGCGGCACCTAGCACGAGACTCTACAATGTCCTGCTGCTGGCTGTTTGCCCCACTCCGGTTTCCTCACTGCATTTAACGGTTGCTGTTTTTTTTTTGTTTTTGTTTTTTTGTTTTTTTTTATGTTTTTTATTCCCTTTTTTTCCATTACTGTTTATATCGTTATGTTTGCACCTTGCTTTCTTACCTACCAGGCCCCCAGGGGCTACCCCTCATTGGGCCCTGTTACTCCAATGACCGTCCCGGTGTTAAGCCCACCTAACTCCTTGACACCAACCGCACCATCTCCAGACTACGAGCTTTCCTCTCCTCCCCCTGACATTAGCCGCAAACCCAACCAGTCCAATCTCATCCTCACCCACCTAGCTCTTCACATCAACTGGCGATACAGACAGCCCCTACCGCTACGCTTACTTCACACACCTACACTAAGGCCCCAGCCTCCTCCTCAGACTGTCACTGCTGCCTCCAGGGGACCTCTGTGGCTCCCTCTGAGCAAACCCTCCCACCGAGTAGGGTGCATTCCCCCTCCCGATGGGACTTTCGCCTCACTCACCTACACATCCTACATGAACCCTTTCGGTTCGATGTCTCTTCTTATCTCACTTCATCCCTGCACTTCCCACTTTTCTCTACTATCCCCCTCCTTCTGGCCCACCCCCCCTCTCCTTTCCCTGGAGAGCTCCGGTCGCCCCCCTCCACATCTTTATTAAGCATTCATTCTCAGTCTCACTATGGCCCCCCTGAATATACTGACGTTAAATGTTCAGGGTCTAAATATCCCCCAGAAACGTGTCAAAGCCTTTCGGACCTTCGCCTCCATTAAAGCCCACGTGGTGTGCCTGCAGGAGACACATTTTTCTCAAAACTCTCACCCCAAATTCTTCCACAATTCCTCCCCTCAAACTTTTACAGCCTCAGCGACCTCCAAGCGGAGAGGGGTTATGATCGGATTTCACAGATCCGCCCCCTTCACCCATAGCAAAGAAATCAAGGACCCTGAAGGGCGATACCTGATCGTCATAGGTACCCTGATAGAAGAAAGTGTCACTGTAGTCTCCTACTACGCCCCGAATCGGAACCCCAACTCTTTCCTGACCCACCTGTTCTCGGTCATCGATCACCACAAACAAGGAACCTTACTGATTGGGGGAGATTCTAACCAGGTAATTTACCCCTACCTAGACAAATCCCCTTTCTCCCAACCTTCGCAACCACCTAAGCTCTCCTTCAAACACCTACTACATAGACACTCTCTTATTGATTCCTGGCGGGAAATGAACCCCACAAAGCGACAGTTCACCTTCTATTCACACCCTCATAAGGTTTTGTCTCGCATTGACCACCTCCTCCTCACAGTAGGAACCACTCCAGCAATCCTGGAATCTACGATCCTTCCTATTGCGTGGTCAGACCACTGCGCAGTCCTGACCTCTATCGAATCCCTGATCCCAAGGCAGACTGACCACTCTTGGTGCCTTAACGACGCCATCCTTACACACCCCTCCCACAAAGCAGATATAGAACTAGCCCTAACAAACTTTCTCAGAGAAAACAGCACCGATGACATATCACCACTCACCCTGTGGGAAGCCCATAAACCAGTGATCCGGGGCGCCCTGATCAGTAAAGCTTCTCACATCAAGAGAGCCAGACGAAACCTACATAAACAATTGGACAGCAACTTCCTTAAAGCACATGACGTATTCCTAGCTAACCCCACCGACCCCAACAAACAAGCCCTAGACAAAGCCCAGCTAGAATTAGACCTCTTTCTGACGGAATCGGCCGACAAGGTCCTCCGTAGGCAGCAACACAAATTTTATATTAAAAGCAACAAGCCAGATACGTTCCTGGCTCTGTCCCTACGTAATCTTGATTGCCCACGCAAGCCAATCCGCCTCAAAACTTCCAAGGACACATACACCAGCAACCCCGTCAAAATTGTAGCCCACTTCCGCAGGCATCTTGCAGCCCTATATGAATCAAACCCTTCCTTTGACTCTACCCGAGCTGAGTCCCTACTCTCCGGAGTCACTCTCCCCTCTCTCTCAACCACCCAAAAAGAATCCTTAGACGAACCCTTCACGCATCAAGAGGTCCTCTCCGCTATCAAGTCACTGAAAAATAATAAGAGGCCGGGCCCTGATGGCTTTACGGCCGCGTATTACAAGCATTTTGCACACATTTTAGTCCCTGTTCTAACCAACGCCCTCAACGCTGTCTGGTTAGGCTCAGCATTCCGCTCTGAATCCGTTGTCTCCATGCTGCCCAAACCCTCCTCCGACGACTCCTCCTGGACCAATTATCGCCCAATCTCCCTGCTTAACCAAGACATCAAACTCATGGCCAAAATTCTATCCGCCCGCCTGAATAAGCTAATAGGCTTCCTTATTCACAAGGGCCAGGTGGGATTCATACCAGCCAGACAAGCTGGAGACAACGTCCGTAGAGTGGCTCTCCTAACCCACATAGCCCGCACCCGTAATATCCCCACTTGCCTGCTATCTCTGGACATTAGAAAGGCCTTCGATACCCTCTCCTGGCCCTACTTAACCCTGGTGCTGAAGAAATGGGGATTCGGCCCACACTTTCTGACTCATCCCTCTACTCCTACCCGTCAGCCTATGTAAGATATGCAGGCTTCAAGTCCGACCCATTCCCTATCCGCAGAGGCTCCCGCCAGGGATGCCCCCTGTCCCCTCTCCTCTTTGCCCTGGCCATCGAGCCCCTAGCACAAATGATCCGATCGAATCCAAATATTAGGGGAATCCAGGTAGGAGGACATCAACACAAACTATGCCTCTTTGCGGACGACGTCCTCTTATTTCTCACCTCACCTCCCCTCTCATCTCATCCCCCAATCTGCTCCAGACCTTGTCCGACTTCGCTGCCATTTCTGGACTGAAAGTAAACCCTGAGAAATCCAAGATTCTAAACATATCCCTTGACCCCAAGATGCAAACTCACCTACAGCAAGCTCTCCCCTTTGCTTGGGTAACAACTAGTCTCCCCTATCTCGGGATCCATCTCCCCCCCAACCCATCCGACATGTATCCCGTAAACTACTCTCCAATGCTGTCCCACCTCACACGCTTGATGTCGGGATGGTCGAAACTCCCCCTCGCCTGGCTAGGACGAATCTCGGCAGTTAAAATGTCTATTTTGCCCAAAATTTTATATCTCTTTAGGGTCCTCCCAGTAGAGGTACCCTCCCACTTCTTAAGAATTCTACAGAGGAGGACCTCCCAGTATATCTGGGGCAACTCACGACCCCGAGTGTCCAAGCGCCTCCTGTTCTCCCCTAAAACAAAAGGTGGCCTGGGAGTACCTCACTTTGCCAGATACTTCCAAGCGGCGCAATTAGCTCCCCTACCCAAATGGCATGCCACTCACGAAATACCTCTATGGGTGTCTCTTGAGGCGGTTGACTGTGACCCTCTATCCACAGACAACCTTCTTTGGCTAAACCCAAAAGCTCGAGGGCCCGCCCGCAACCCGGTCACTGCTCATAGCCTCAAGCTTTGGGATAGACTTAAATTTAAAGCAGGCCTGCAATCCCCACACAATCCCAAGTTATCCTTCTTTAAAAACCCTTCCTTCTATCCAGCCTGGTCATCCCCAGCCTCGTTTAACAGATGGACTGAAGCAGGCCTTTTAAGAGCTCACTCCTTCACTACCCCTGACACTGTCAAATCCTTCCCCTCTCTCCAAGAGCAGCACCAGCTCCCCAGCTCCGAACTGTTCAGATATCTGCAACTCAAGCATCTTTTCACCCCGCACGTGTGCACCTACTCCTCCCTGCCCACCTTTTCACCGTTCGAACACCTTTGCAAGAAGGACCCCCATGCCAGGGGCATCGTATCCATGCTTTACACCCTCCTGCTTGACCCCCTACCCACAACACAGATCCCTTATGTTAAGGCTTGGGAAAAAGACCTCCAGCAGTCTATTGATCCGGAAGACTGGATCGATATTTGGGACTCAACCAAATCCTCTTGCCAGAACATTGTGGCTCTTGAGACCTCCTACAAGGTCCTCATGAGATGGTACCTAGTCCCCGCCAGAATAAACAAGTTCCTGCCCTCATACTCCCCTCTCTGCTTCAGAGGTTGTCCAGACGCTGAAACCCACATACACATATGGTGGGATTGCCCGATCGCAGAAAGATTCTGGGCCCAAATATTTGAAATTATCACCAAACTTATGGGCTGTCCCATAACTCCTGACCCCAAGACAGCACTTTTAAACCTAAAACCCACAGAACTCTTCAAATCCCAATTTAAGCTTCTCCTGCAGGTCACCACGGCAGCAAAACAAACTATCGCTCACGCGTGGAAATCCCCACAGCTCCCAATAGCCGAAACCAAAAACAGGGTCACGAAAGCCATGATTCACGCCAGAATCGAAGCCATAGTCACCGATAAGCTCTCCCGACATGAATGCATCTGGACCCCATGGCTAACCCACTTTGCCCCTCCGGGCTTTGACATCTCCCGTTTTAAACCTTGAACATCTTGCTAACTGCTTTACCCACTCTCAGCAGACCTTCAACATTGCCACTAGAGTTCACTCGACCGGCCCTCCCCAGCCCTGCTACCTCCCCCCTGACCTTCTCCCCCCCTCTCCCTAGGACTGTCCCACCGTCCCTCCTCCTCATCCCTGCTCTCTAGAGCCCTTCTATGCTCCTACACCTCACTTCTCCTCCCCCCTTTTTTTCTATGGAACGACATCTCCAACCCATCACCCTCAGGACGCCACCGGCTCTCGGACAGACACTCACCAGGCCCAAGCCCAACCCCCAGCCCTGAAGGTAGGGAATTTCACCCCCCGGGTCCATACTTACCCAACAGACAATACAGCCGCATCTTCTCCCCCTTCACTCGCATTACGCTATAGGACAGCTATGGCCTGGCATCCTTCAATCTGGCCCATCTGTCCTTGTATTTCATGTTTGAACCTGGCATGTTCCTGGAAGAATGAAGCATTTCTATGTAATGTTGTTGTTTCTACTCAATAAAAATTTTTTGAACCATAAAAAAAAGAAAACAGAATTTTCTAATCCAGATGCACACTGGTACTGACCCCCGCCTTTTTTAGACACACAGTAGCTAAATAGGCCCCCCCACTGGCAAACCTAAAATTTATAGGGCCACCTACTCCTATCCCTCCCACATCTCTAGGAATTAACATGAATTAACATGATAACTCCTAAACCACTTACCAAATATCAATTTTGCATCTTATCAATAACTTTGCTCCCATACTTGTCTTTAAAATAGAAACCAATCACATCCACCCCCCGCTTGGAAGCCTTAGCTCACCTTTCCAACCCAGCTCCAAAATAGCAGGAATGCACCTCTAAATAACTGTATCTAGACCTCTTCCCTACCAAGAGAGATACTACATTTCTCCTCTGACCGTTCCGGATTTTCTTCCCCTCTCCTACTCTAGGAAGACTAGCTGGCCTACATCTTCCTCCGGACTTAACCCCCCCTCTTTATACTCCTACCTAGTATAAAAGTACTTAATACCCCCTCTACTTCTTTCTTCTCTCTCTTTTTCAGCCAGCGCCTGCCCCCTCTCACTGGAGCCAACCCCCTAAAATTCAGCTTGCAACTTTATAAAGTAAAAGAGATAGAGGGAAAAAAAAGGAAAAAGGGGAGAAGTGACACTCTAAAAACCGATTACTCACCATGTCCCCACAAAACCTACAAAATATTTCTTTCTCACTGAAAATAGCCTCCATCAATGCCAAAGGCTTAAATATCCCTGAAAAATGTTCTCTCCTATTGAGAGAATGCCACAAGCTAAAAGCCAACATTATATTTATCCAAGAAACTCATTTTCTATCAGGAAAAATTCCTAAACTCTCAGACAGGAAGTTTACTGCTCTGTACCATGCTACCAACAACGATTCTAAAACAAAGGGTGTATCAATCCTAGTTTCTAAACAAACTCCCTTCATATTACAAGACTCCTTATACGACCCAGATGAAAGAAACATATTCCTGAAGGGAACCTTAAAGGGGTGCCCTATCACATTAGCCAACATTTAGGCACCTAATAGCAAACAAGTCACATTTTTTCGCCAAATTGGCAATCTTTTGTCCTCTTTCTCATCAGGTATTCTCGTCCGAGGAGGTGACTTTAATGTCCCTCTAAATCCCCTCCTCGATACATCGTCTGGTACCTCAGCCCTACCATACGGGGCACTAAAACAAATCAAAGTTCAATTACAAGACCTTTTGCTGCATGATACATGGAGAGCTTTGAACCCACAGACAAAGGACTACACATATTTCTCCCCGATCCACCAGAAATATTCTAGAATTGATTATATTTTTCTATCACAATCAGATCTACCCTTCTATATAATGCCACAATAGAATCTATGACTCTTTCAGATCATCACCCGATCACTATAGACTTAACTTTCCCAGAGACTTCCACTAGAACCAAAACATGGAGACTTAATCCAGCTCTACTTAACGACCCACTTGATATGGAAAGAATTTCCACATGCCTCCAAAATTATTTTTCAATTAATGATACAGAAGACACATCCCAACTCAACCTTTGGGAGGCACATAAGTGTGTGGTCCGAGGTGAGCTCCTCAAAATTGCATCTAGAGTTAAAAAAGTTCACCAAGCTAAAATTTCTTCCCTTATAACCTGAATTTGTTCACTCGAAGCAGCCCACAAAAAAAACCTAGCCTCTTCAACACTCCAAGAGCTTTCAGATACAAGAAAGCTTCTCCTTGAAGAGCTAAGCCTAAAAACTAATAGGCAATATATCCTCAGTAGAGTTGAGCGAACCCGAACTGTAAAGTTCAGGTTCGTATCGAACTTTGGGGTGTCTGTGACCTGGACCCGAACCCGGACGTTTAAAAAAAAGTTTGGTTCGAGTTCTGGGTTCGGGTATTTGAGCACGCATGTTGAATAGCTGCAGGGCAGCCAATCAACAAGCGTGATTTTCCCTAGAAGTCATCACAGCCATGCCTACTAATGGCATGGCTGTGATTGGCCAGTGCATCATGTGACCCAGCCTCTATATGAGGCTGGAGTCACAGTGCTGCATGTCACATGCTCTCTGGGTAGTGTAGGGAGAGGATGCTGCCTGTGCTGTGAGGGACAGATTGCAGATAGATATATAGGTAGAGAATAGAGATTACTACTACTACTGCTTTTAGGGACAGATTGCAGATAGATAGATAGGTAGAGATTACTACTAATACTGCTTTTAGGGACAGATTGCAGATCTCATCCTGCATTACAGAAAGATCTGACTGAACTAGGTAGAGTCTACTGCTTAGAGGGACAGATTATTGTTCTAAAATCATCTCCTAGTTCTATAGGGTCAGGTTCCTGCTGTTGCTGTAAGGGACAGATTATTGTTCTAAAATCATTTTGCAGCCCTCTAGCACTTTCTAGGACTCTTTTACAGTCATTTTTGTGCCAAAAAGTTTGGGTCCCCATTGAATTCAATGGGGTTCGGGATAAAGTTCGGGTCAAGTTCGGTACCGAACCCGGACTTTTTTCCGAAGTTCGGCCGAACCCAC
>BLSH010308553.1:47640-63222 GCA_018402905.1 Glandirana rugosa
TCAGGCCCAAGCCATGGCTTGAACTGGGCTTGAAATAGGGCTTGGGGTAACTTAAGTTACCCCTGGGTTTGAAAAACCGTGTTTTTACTGACATTTTCTCAGGATCTTTCACGATCTCCCGACGTTTTACTAAAATCTTGTTATTAGACAGGGAATGTCGTTGTCGTCCTTGGACTGGGATATCTTGATCCTCTACTAAAATCTTGTTATTAGACAGGGAGATTCGTCATCTGAGATGGATCAAGTCAGTCTAGAAAGACATTACGTCCTACTCTAGACGTTAGACAGGGATTTTCGTCATAATCATCATTAGAGATGGAAGGACTCTTTTACAGTCATTTTTGTGCCAAAAAGTTTGGGTCCCCATTGAATTCAATGGGGTTCGGGATAAAGTTCGGGTCAAGTTCGGTACCGAACCCGGACTTTTTTCCGAAGTTCGGCCGAACCCACTGAACCCGAACCCGATCAACTCTAATCCTTAGACATAAAGTCTACTATGAACAGGGCAACAAAAGTGGTGGACTCCTAGCCAACGCAGTCCAAAGCAAGAAGAGCAATGACATGTAACACCAAATAAAAGACAAACAGGGCTTATTACACTCTTTTAATGAAAAAATTGCCCAACAATTCAAAGAGTACTACAGATCACTATACAACTTTCCCCCGAACTTGAAATACCCATTAAACTCCGAAAACAGGTCCCATGCTATCCAAGCCTTCCTCTCAAATTATGGTCTGACCCCAATTTCTTCAGAACAATCAAAAAAACTGAACTCTCCCCTCTCAGAAGTAGAATTCGAAAAGCCATCAAAGACATGAAAGTAGGTAAAGCACCTGGTCCAGATGGGCTACCCTTGCAATATTACAAGTCCTTCAAGGAAATTCTCAAACCTTATTTCCTATCAGCCTTTCATTCATTCAAATCAGACACTCATGTTCCCCCACAACTTTTATAAGCACATATTGCAGTAATTCCTAAAGACGCAAAAGACCCATCCTTAGTAACTAACTATCACCCCATTTCCCTCATCAATGTTGATGTAAAGATTTACACGAAGATTTTAGCAAATCGACTTTTACCCCTCCTTCCCTCCCTCATTTCTCTGGACCAAGTGGGCTTTATTCCTGGCAGAGAAGGGAGGGACAACACAATAAAGGCCCTAAACATACATCACTGGCTTAACCAAAAAAAAAAACAAGGCTTTTTACTTTCCTTAGACAAGGAGAAGGCGTTCGACAGAGTGGCCTGGGACTACATTCAAGCGGTGCTCCAAAATATAGGGATTCCAAAACTGATTCTATCATATATAAGAGCATTATACTCCTCTCCAACCGCCAGAGTCCGCACCAATGGCCACCTTTCGAACGCCTTCCAGCTGCATAACAGCACCAGGCAAGGATGCCCTCTTTCCCTGCTCCTTTTCGTTCTAACCCTTGAGCCACTATTAAATAAAATAAAATCAAACCCAGATATCAAGGGCATAACCATATCCGAACACACCTACAAGATTGCTGCCTTCACAGACGATCTCCTACTCTTTCTGTCAGACCCCCTCATTTCACTTCCAAATTTGTTGAAGGACTTGGAATATTTCCAACAAATTTCAAAGCTAAAAATGAATCACTCAAAATCATTTGCTTTAACTATAACCCTCCCTTCAGAAAAAGTCCTACAATGCCAAGCCAATTTCCCCTTCAAATGGGCCAAAGACTCCATCACCTATCTAGGAATTAAAATACCCCACTTCCTTCCAAATCTATTCCAGTACAATTTCGCCCCAATATTAAAAGAAACGAAAGATTTAAAATGCTGGAATATCTTAAATATATCTTGGTTTGGGAGAGCATGCCTAATCAAGATGACCCTTCTGCCCCGCTTTCTTTACCTACTACAAACAATTCCAATTCGAATTCCAAATTCTTTTTTCAAGCTTTCTCCTCATTCATTTGCCGCAATAAACAACCAAGAATCAAATATGGCAGACTTACTCTCCACAAAAATAGAGGAGGAATAGCACTACCCAACCTACACCGTTACTATTGAGCGACACATTTAACCCACATAGTGGACTGGAACGTTCACAGCTCTGTAAAGGATTGGGACTCTCTGGAGCAGAACTTTTCATCCCAATGCCTAAGAATGCTACCATAGCTCCACCCCCAACATATTAATCTTAAAACCAAGCTTCACCCACTAATTGGACCCACTCTACCAGTCTACCACAACTCAAATAAAAAAATTAACCCAACCCCCTGGCTTAGTCCGCTAACTCCCCTAAGAGCGAATCCAGACTTCCCCCCGGGCATGAATGACAAATTTCTAGCCAAATCATGGCCTCATAGGGATGTACTAGCCCACCACTTCTTCCGGAAAAATAACTTCATATCATTCGAGAATTTAAACGACACCTTGGCTTCCAATCCCATCTCCAGATGGTCATACATACAAATCAGAAGCTATTTAAACAGACCCTCCAATGTATCTCACTGGACAAAATATCTTTCCACTCTAGAAGAACTCTGCACCAAAAAAACTGCCCCAAAGACATCTCATTTCCATCTTATACTCTTCTTTGTTTGTGGGTCAATCAGCCTTCTCCGATCATGCATGCACATCATGGGAACAGGATCTAAACACACAATTAACAGAAGAAGACTGGGAGCTCATTTGCTATTAGACCCATAAAGGGTCTCTTAATCTAGCTACCCAGGAGTGCAGCTTCAAAATTTTTTTGCGATGGTACAGAACACCTGAATTGCTTCATAAGTTCTCATCTTCTACCCTTAATAAATGTTGGCAATGTGATACGGGAGAGGGTTCCTTTTTTCCACATTTGGTGGTCATGCCCACGCATTGGTTACAGCGGAACACGTTGCCTTCTCCCCAGCACTATATCTATTCCACTACACCTCTATACCAAAGCGACACTACTGTTCATGATCAATGCAGCTAGACACTGCATCCCATGCCATTTACTTTCCCCTACCATTCCAACAAAAGAGGAATGGTTCTGAAGACTCAATAATATTGAAAAACTTGAAGAGCTTATCAACATTTCACACAAAACATTTCACAAATTCTCCACAACATGGTATAGCTGGCAACGATTTAAAACAACAAATGAATATTCAATTGACAATGGTTAATCTCTACCGCCAAACAAACCACACTACTATACCTATAGAAATACGCTACCTTTAGCATCCTATTCATCCTCTCCCCCAAAGGTATAACACAATTATCCAGCATACCAACCCAATTAATGCCGGGAGGGGTCCAGTTGGTCGGGGGGATGCAGCTGGCCTGTACCCCTCTCTCTATTCCCTCCTTTTCTCTCTTTTCTCTTCTCTATTCTCTACTTTCTTAGTTCTTTTCTTCTACCCTGCCTGTCCTCTGTATCCCCCCCCCCAGATACATATATATTCTGAAAGATACATACAAATAGCTTGTCAATCCGCTTGAGTTAAACTTTCCCCCTTTAGCTAAAAACTAGCATTCTTTAACACGCTAAAAGCTCTCCTTTGATATTATTCTTCATAGCACTATTGTTACTCATATTCACTCATTAAAAATAAGAATAAACACCTTCACCACCTTTCTCTTTCTTCAACACCACAAAACGTAATGTTTTTTTCTATGTTTTTTTTTTCAATTTTTTTTCATATGAACATTTATGCTATGGATGTACTACTATGCTCCTTGATTTTCTCTGTACAAACTTATATCACTGACACTATGTGCCATTCATTTGTATGTTTTGTTTCCTTCAATAAAATCTTATGAAACAAAAAAAAAAATACCCCAAATGCAGGTCACAAATGCAGTGCGGTTGCAGTGTGGTTCCAAAATTGGTGCATGCATGACTTTGGTTTGATGCAGTTCAATTTAACCCATTCAAAATGAGTGGGCTCAAATTGCACTGTACTGAATCACATGTGAATTGTACAGGAATGCAGTTCCTGTGCAATTCATATGCAGTTTTCATATAGGAAAAAAAATTATTGGGGGGGGGGGGGGTGACACCATTTACCACACCAGGTGACACCAACCCTAATGACGCCACTGGAATGCTGGGGTGTGCTTATTTCTGAAGGTCTTCACGAAGGCCATTCAGGGCACATTCCTTGGAAAGATGGGGTTTTAAACTAAAATTTAATCTGCAATTTATTACATCTTTAGTTACACTAAAATTATGATCCAGATGCAAGGCATGGAAAAGTTGAAGACATTTTGGTCATTTTAATGTAAACCTGAAGCTGGAATTCTGCTTTCAATGTTATGTACATTCCCTAAACACTTCTATATATGTTTGTGAACATTAATAACTTCTATGTGGAGATAGATATTGAGCTTTCTGCTGTTAAAACCCTGGCTACCCTAAGATCTTCTAGGCACACTCTACTGGTAGATTGTGATTGATGGGTAGCCTACTTTAAAGCCTAAACTAAAAAATATATTTAATATTTAGAGCTAATATATTTCAAATCTATTAGTTTAAACATGTATTTCTGTGTCTGTCTTCCTATATCATAATTGCAAAGTGGACAGGAAATGTGAAATAGGCTGAAAAATCCCTTCACCTCTCCACAAGCAGATCTATTTCATACAAAAGGTATTTACTCGCCCTCACTTCCATTATCATATCCATAATGAATATCTGCAAATTATGCTGCAAAGAAATCTCTTTGATTTAGGACTCGTTCAAATGCATTTACAATATTGTGGAGATGCATGTGATATCCAGTCCTGGAAGAGATACCTAAGGATCTTGTACATCTGTTTGATTTACATGGCTGAATTTGAAATCTGTTACAAATCATAGAGATGTCCCATAGGTTTAGCAAGAAGAGATGCACTGCTTGCCCTCAGCTGCATATATTCTGTTTCTAAAAGAGACCTCCATTTGTCATTCTGCACCTAAAAGGCATGGAGCTACATTTTCATCTATGCTCATGCTGTGTTATGAAAAATGAACTGCCACCGGCATAATCTATAATCTCTTCACACAACTCTCTTGTGCACGCTTTACATAGTCCTTCTCTGCCCTTATAACCCATAAACTGACTATTCCTATATATGCTATCTACTCATGCTCACAAGTTTCCCACATTTGCTAATATATCCCTATTTTCCTTCACGGTCCTCTAAAAATTGATCTTTTTACTACTGCATACCCTACCTATGTTCACAAATCTACTTCATCCTATGTTCATACAGTATGTGTGTTGATAAAGAACATGTTAATTCTAACTACATACATTCTATTTTCTTTTTTTTTGCCAAATAAAGTGGATTTTAATTACCTTCTTGCTATATTAACTAACTTAAAAATCTAATTAAAGAGAAACTAACAAGGTTAAAGAATCAGTTTATGGTTCTTACAATACACTTTTCAATTTTAAACAGTTTCCGAAATGTTTGATAAACATTTCACACAGGGTGCTTCCATGATCCTATTTTTAGAGAGCATACTTTTTTAAGCAATAGCCCAGGAGCAGTGCAACATTTGTGACAAAATATTGTGTGAAAAATCAATCAGCGCAATTATCACAGTAAAATAGTGATTTTAAATTGATCAGCAGCTACCACCAAACAGTGATTCAACTTCACTTAATATAACATACATAAGAAAAAAACAGGTGCAGCGCTAATCCAGTTTGTGTGTATAAACACACACCTCAATCCTCTTAAATCTAAATGATGTGCAAAACATTGCATAAAGTGTCAAACAATATGTGCAAAATATCACAAGAAAGTGTCCAAACTAGGTGCTTGGCATCAGCTGATGCTTCCTAAAGCACCCAGATTGAGCAATCTGACATGTGCAAAACTACAAATATAAAGTGCTATCAAATGATTCAATATAATCAAACAGTTCTTCTGTGAAAAGTGCAGCAACAAGTGATTTCACAGTAAATACAAATGGATCTAAAGGAAGGTATTCCCAATAATGTGCAAAGTCTTTGTAAAAGTGCTGAGAGATATCCTCCACCAGTCAATCTAACCTCTTACCTATAAGTAAAAAGAGCATCTATCCCCACCATGGGATTGAACAGGCAGCTGGTAATGGTTCCCAATGGTGCTCCCCTTGAGCGCTTCTGCTAGAACTTCCAAGCAATCTCACCACATGTAAAGACAAAATGCAAGGATCTAGTGCTCCCTGTCTTCCTCAGTACTGTGGAAGTCACGCCCTGACGACACGCTTCTAGGGGGAGTAGCCTGCGTCTGACGTCACGCCACGGCCATCTACATAGGCTGTAATCATGCTGATCTCAGTTAGCATAGCTATATTGTGCCACAAAATGTGAGTTTGAATCTTTTACTTTCAATACATATTTATTGGATTATCAATACATGAAAGGTTACATTCAAATTCGGGATTACAATAGATCTTATTGTCAAGTACAACAGGGCTTATTAAAAGAAGTACCTCACCGGGTGGTGCTTACATCAAGCTAATAACTCTTGTCCTCAGAGATTTCAGCTCTCCAGTTGCTAGCGAGGGTGGAGGTTGAGGGAGATTCAACTAGAGAGACTCCGTTGACACCCCTAATGGGCACTAACCTTGTCGAGCGAAGTCAACCTCCGCAGATATCTCCCTAGGTAGAGTTGGGAGGAGGTGGGCTGAGTGCTAAGTGCGAAGGGAGGTAAACCCTTGCAGCAGGTCCTGAGGGCTAGTGAGGAACTATCATCCCCGAGTGGGGAGTGTGGGGGAGCTGGGACTTCCTACCCCCGGCTCCGAGTGTACATATAATAATCAAAAGCTTGTACTTGCATGTAGAAGGGAGGTAGAGAGTAGAGAAAGGGAGGAGAAGAGTGAGGAGGAGAAAAGTGAAGCCAAGCCCCAGAGGAATAAGTAGAGATTTGCTACTTGCCAACTCCCGGTATCAGGGAGATTCCCATTTGAGTGGCCCAGGGTTCCCAGATCGCTTCAAATTTGGAAGTGGAATTAAGGATGCAACTTACCAGTTTTTCTTGCGTCATGATCCAGATGAGCCAGATCTTGCGCGTGGCTGCTCAGAACGACACTTTTGGTTTTTTCCAGGCTGATTGTCATCTTGGTGCCCAGGAGGATGAATTGGATCAGCTTGCGAGCGTTTTCAGAGGAGTTGGGGGTGTCCGTGTTAAGCAAGGCGATGGGTATGCGGCAGCCCATAACTTTATGGATTAAGCTAAAGATTTTAGACCAGAACTTCCTAATTCTCGGGCATTCCCACCATACATGTGCCATAGAGCCTCGCAAGTGACTACCCCTGAAGCATTGTGAGTCAGCTGTAGGGTAGCAATTGGAAAGTCTGAGCGGCGTCATGTACCATCTGGTCGACACTTTAAGGCTCGCTTCGATTAGGGAGGCATTGACAATCCCCTTATAGGCTCTCTGACTGACTGAGTGCCACCTGTCTAAATCCCAATGGAATTGTAGGTCATTTTCCCAAGCTTTCATGTAAGGGAGTTTGACAGACGGTCTTGCTAGTAAGCGATAGATGATGGAGATGCCCCCTCTCTGGGTCCCTGGTTGGCCGCACCATTGTTCATAAAGGGTGGTAGTGGGGGGATTCGGTTTGGAAGTCCAGCGTGCAAGAAGGAAGTGCCTGATCTGGTGGAATCTGAACCTCTCAGCTGTTGGGAGATCCAGACCACTCACACAGTGGCCCAACGTTAGCTGGCCTCTAGGACTAAAGAAATGTCCGATGCGGTACAGTCCCTTGTCCGTCCACCATTTGAACGCTTTAATGTTGAGTCTGGGTTGTGAAATAGATGCTCGAGCGGGCGGGTTTCGGATATGAGGGAATGGGCTTTTCGGATGATGTCCCAGTTAGCGAGCTCTTGGGAGAGTACTGGGGAGAGGATGGGGGGGCGTTGTCTATGGGGGACCCAGAGCAGGAAATCTAGGGTGTGTGCCGGGGTTGCTTGTCTTTCTATTTGGATCCAGTCTGGCCTCTCTGAAGTGGCATACACCTCCGAAAGCTGGGCCAGTCTGGCAGCCTGATAGTACCATTGGAGATTTGGGAGACCCAGACCAGCCTTTGGTTTTAATTGGCACAGGGTTTTGTGGGATAATCTGAAACTTTTCTTTCCCCATACGAATTTGGTGATCTTACCCTGGAACGTCCTAAGGTGTACTTTATTAATGCGTATCGGTAAAGATCGGAAAAGGTAGAGGATTCGGGGGAGGAGGGTCATTTTAATAGCGTTGATTCTACCCGTCCTTGAAAGTTCCCCTTTATACCAGCCCTGTAAGTCCTTTTCCAGTTTGCTGAACATGGGGGCGGGGGAGTTAGCATCGTATAATTGTTCTATTTTAGCTGTCAAGGAGATTCCCAAGTATTGGATGGATTATTTCGACCATGTGAACTTGAACGACTATTTTAGACGATCCGACAGTGCCTCTGGTAGGGAGACATTGAGGACCGTGGATTTCGAGAAGTTCACCTGTAGACCTGATATTCTGTGAATTCGGCTAGAAGTTTGGAGAGGTTTAGGAGGGAAGTGAGGGGAGAGGTAATGAACAGTAAGACGTCCTCTGCGAAGAGGCCACATTTGTGAGTGTTGGAACCACAAGAGACTCCCTGGATGTTGGGATCCTCCCGACTGGCGTTCGCAAGGGTCTCGATAGCTATAGCGAAGATGAGGAGGGATAAAGGGCATCCCTGTCTAGTGCCCCTTGTGATTTTAATCAGGGAGGATTGATGGCCGTGAAGCCTAATCATAGCTGACAGGTTGGAGTATAGAGCCTATATAATGTTCTTAAACCTCCTCCCAAATCCCCATGCCTCCAGTAGGTGTGTGATGTATGGCCAGGAAACTGAATCGAACGCCTTCTTGAGGTCTAGAGAGAGTAGCATTCCCTTTTGGGGTGGCCCTCCGTCCCAGTTGGATTGAAGAATATAATGATAAAAGATAATGTCTATGGCCCTCCTGATTTGGTCTGGGCCCTGACGTCCCGGGATAAAGCCCACCTGATCCTTGTGAATGTATTGGTTTATAAATGAGGCTAAATGATTAGCTAGTATCTTAGTGAGAATTTTGAGGTCGTTGTTAATGAGGGAGATGGGTCTGTAATTTCCTACCTCCTCCCTGGTTTTGGTATAACCGAAATATAGGCCGCATTCAGCTGTGGATCTAGGGGGGTTCCCAGGGTTTTGGAATTGAAAAATGTAACCATGTATGGAGCTAAGTCTTCTGCGAACGCCTTGTAGTACGGGACGGAGAAACCGTCAGGTCCTGGGGCCGAACTGGTCTTGAGGCCTTTAATGACCTCAAGAGCTTCGTCCGTCGTGAAAGCCTCTTCCATACCTGCGACATGTTCTGGGGAAAGCCTCGGGACTGGGGATTCAGAAAGGAATTCGGTAATTGCCGCTGACTTGTCTGTGGTCGTCAGGCTATATAATTGCGCACAGAAGTCCTGGAAGGCCGCTAAGATTTTGTCGGGGTTTGCCGTTGGGGGTTGGCCTGTTACTCTTATTCTAGGAAGGGTGTGTGTCCTAAGTCTGGGGGAGAGTTTAGATGCTAAAATGGTGCCTATCTTATCTTTCTGATAGTAGAATTTCGCCCCTGTCCATCTGAGGTGTTTATCTGCCTGTGCTGTTAGTGCCAGGTTCAGGGCGAGCCTGGCCGAGTCGAGGAGCGCTATGGGGACGCTTTGTGGATTTTGTTTGTGATTGGACTTGAGAGCCTTGAAGTTATTTTCAAGCCTCTCTATATCTATCCATCTTTCTTTTTTGAGTTGAGAGGCAATTTGAATGAACTTCCCTCGTATAGTTGCCTTGTGTGTGGCCCATAGCATTTCTGGGGATATATCCTCTCCACTGTTGAGGGTAAAGTATTCTTTCAAGGCAGAACTAATTTCGGAGAGTCTGGCAGGGTCATTTTGGATGGATTCGTTGATTCGCCAGTGGAAGCTGCGTGTGCCTGGCCTCGGTTTGCTTAAGGACAAGGTAACTATAGCGTGGTCTGACCAGACAGTATCTATTATCTTCACTGATATAGAGGCTGGGATGGTGTTAGGAGAGACTAAGAGGTGGTCAATGCGGGCATAGGACTGTTGAGGGTGTGAGAAATGTGTAAAGTCTTGTTTTGTAGGGTTTAATTCCCCCCAGATATCTACCAGTCCGTGGCTGTATAAATGTTTCACAATTTTCAGGCTGACTTTCGTGGGTGAGTTAATTGGATCAGTCTGGTTCCCCGTTTGTCAAGGCTTTGTTCAAACTCTGTATTAGAGTCCCCCCCAATTATAACCATACCCTCTAACAGGGGGCTCACTGCTTTCAGTAACGTTTGGAAGAAGGTCGCCTGCCCTTTGTTTGGGGCATAGTAGGCTACAAGGGAGTACAAGTGCCCCTCTATAGTACCTTTAACTAATATATATCTTCCTTCTGGGTCTTTGTGGTCCGATATCCAGGAGAAGTTGCAATGTTTAGAGAAAAGGATACCCGTCCCTCTAGTTTTATCAGGGCGTTAGCTAGGTAGAAGAGTGGGAAATGGGAGTGGAGGAACCTGGGACTGTACCGCAAGGGGAAGTGGGTCTCCTGCACCATGATAATATCTAGCTTGAGGGATCTGTATTGGTCAAGCACTTTCCTTCTCTTAACTGCTGAGTTGAGACCTTGGACGTTGTGCGTGGCGATTCTAAGGTAAGGAATGGTGTGGGCCTTATTCGCCATGGGAAAACAGAGAGAGGGCATGTGCACCAAAATCATCACTCACCCGGCCAGATCCGTCTGAGTCGCGCATCCGCTGGCGTCGGAGGAGTAGGTGGTTCCGTTCCCATGGCAGGGAGGGAGAGTTCCGCTGGTGGGTGGCTAGAAAAAAGAGAAAGATTAGATGGTAAGGAGGAGAAAGGAGAGAGTCAAAATCAGATATGGTCTCCATGGAGACCTTAAGGGCGTGGCTGGGGTAAACTCAGTCAGGTTCCTAATGGGTAACGATTCTGGCCCCTAATGGGGGGCCGATTCTCTATCCCACGAGCTCGGGGAAACCGGGCCCGGGGGTAGGCGAGTGTGCGGGGGACCCACCCCAGGTCCCGCCGTCTAACAACCGCTATATCAACAGTAAACAAGATATGTCAACAAAACATAAGGAACAGAGAACATTATTATCCGTAAGTCAGGTCTGGGCTAGCCTCCTGCCCCCGCCAGGTAGGAGGGCAGTCCAGAGCAAGGGCATTGAGCTTCAGGGTAGCAACAGCCACCCGCACTGCCCCCTGGGAACAATGGGGGGTCAATTTTAGCGTGTCCACGAGGGGGGTTGCTGGACCCTTCCCTCAGAGGTATGGTCCAGAAGAAGGGAGATTCATATGGAATCCGGTAGGAGTTCTTGTGACCTAGAGGCTGTGTTCCAGGACCAAATGAAGGGGGTGGATCAGGCTCCGAGGGCAGTCTGTTGACGAAGGTGAATAGTCTTCTGGAGGGAAATGTGGTGACCTCCTTGGGGAGAGTCCTGAAAGACGTCGCCAGAGGTCACTCAGGAATGGAAACTTTAAAGGGGCGACCCCTGGATTCAAAGGGAGATCAATAGTTGTAAACAAAAAGAAGGCGTGAAGTCAACAAAGTTCCATGTGAGTCAAGGACTCTTCATCTGCACCGAAGGTAAATTCACCTCAGTGTATAAGAAACAAGATGGGTGTTAAGAGGGCTATGGCCCATAAAGGAACTCTTAAGGGGGTCTGATGTCCTTCGCCCTTTTGGATTTGGCTTGGGACCAGAGAGGGGTCACAGGGCTGGAGGGCTGCGGCCTTTTAGAGGAGCTCGCCGATTGGACAGAGCAATCCATAGCAGCTTCCTGGTTGATTATTTTGAGGTCGAGGAGCAGTTTTTTCACCCTCAGGGAAGGTAGAGAAAGAGAGGGTCTTGCCCTTCCAGCTGAATTTAGCTGCGAAGGGGAAGGCCCACCAGTATTTAATGTTCTTTTGTGTCAGGGCCAGGAGA
The DNA here is from genome assembly GCA_018402905.1 of Glandirana rugosa. NCBI lineage: Eukaryota > Metazoa > Chordata > Amphibia > Anura > Ranidae > Glandirana > Glandirana rugosa. The sequence goes on from BLSH010308553.1 coordinate 59,569, forward strand.
AGGGGCTTGAGGGTTCTCCGCCTTTGGATCGTGGATGGTGAAATGTCCGCAAATATTTGGATTTGGTGTCCTTGGCAGGACAGCTGGGATTTGTTGTGGGATTGTAGGGTTTGACGATGATGTCCCTTGGTGATCCGTCCTTCCTAGGGGGACCCAGAGATCTATGTCCTCTGTCTAATTCCAGGAGATGTTGCGGGATTCCTGGGATGAGATTTTGGAGTAGGTCTCGGACTGCTCCTGGTGCGTCTGTAATGGACTCTGGGAGGCCTCTTATTCTGAAGTTGTACCGTCGTGAGCAATTTTCCAGGTCATCTATTCTGGAAAGAGCTGCGTCAAGTTGGTTTTGTAGTACCTGGATGGTGTCAGTGTTCTGGTTTGCTCTGGCGACTGTGTCATCCACTTTCTGTTCTATGGCCTCGATTCTGGAGCCCAAGGCCTGGAAGTCAGTGTGGATGTCACTGGTGATTTTAGCTGCCGTGGCTGAGAGACCCTTCTCCAAAAGCTCCGCAAAGCGGTTAAACATGTTTGCCATCTGCGAGTCTGCAAATTTAGGGAGAGGATCCTGGCCAGGGTTATTGAATCTACAGTCTGTAGGATAGTAGGTCGGGGTAGGCCCCTCTGGGGAGAATGAGCACTCCTCCAGTGTGCGGGCAATCAGAGATTCTGTCGAGGCTGGTGATGGGGCCAATGTGTTGTGGACAGTCCCAGGGGTAGTGGGAGGTTAGGGGAGAGTTGCTGGGGAGAGGACTTGCCTGTGTTCTCTGTCCCCATCCGCACCGGCCGCGTGTGTACCCGATGTGGCGGCCATCTTGGTACACCCCGCTTCGGTCCTCAAATTGCTGGCCTAGACTCCTTCTGGCAGGGGGACCTGGCATCCAGTGGGATTCCTGGTGTCCTCTGGGGATTGCTGGGCGTGAAACGGCCGGTCAGGGTGCTCTGTAGCGGGCGGTGTGAGCGGCGATGTGTCAGGGCGGTGCGGAGCTCTCGGCTATACGCCATTAAGGAGCTCACGCGCATGCGCACTCCGAGTTTGCATCTTTTATCTTCTTTGGAATAATAAAGTTTTAAGACAGAGAGCAGTCAGTTTACCAGTACAACTAAGCAGCTGTCACAGCAGGCATGTAGTTGAAATGTTTTCTAATGCAGTTGAAATGTTTTCTAATGTGGTTGAAATGTTTAATAATGTGTTTGAAATGTTTTCTAATGCAGTTGAAATGTTTATTAATGCATATGAAATGTTTTCTAATGCAGTTTAAATGTTTATTAACCAATTTCCGCCCTCACTAAACCCGGAAGACGGCTACAGCGCAGGCTTCCAGTGTCAGGAGGGTGTCAATAGATGTCCTTCCATGATCACACTGCTCGCATGCCCCCTGCGGTGTACTCTATGATAATTGAGTCCTTTGGACTCGGTTGATCACAGAACAGGGTAAAGGGCCAATCACATCATGGCCCTTTACCACGTGATCAGCTGTCAGCCAATGACAGCTGATCACGGAAGTAAACAGAAGCCGGTTATCTGCTTTTTTTCTCTTCTCGCTGACAGCATGAGGAGAAAGGAGGAAAGCCATTAACTGGCTTCTGTTAAAAGGACATTGGTCCCAGACAGTGCCCATCAGTGCTGCTAATCCGTGCAAACCAGTGTCCCCTATCATTGCCCACCAGTGCCACCTAGCAGTGCCCACCAGTGTCACCTATCAATGCCCACTAGTACTGCCAATCAGTGCCCACCAGTGCCACCTATCAATGCCCATCAGTGGCACCTATAAATGCCCAAATGTGGCACCTATAAATGCCCACCAGTACTACCAATCAGTGCCCACCAGTACCACCTATCTGTGCCCATCAGTGCTACCTATCTGTGTCCATCAGTGGCACCTATAAATAACCATCTGTGGCACCTGTCAATGCCCATCAGTGTCTCATCATCAGTGTCACCTATCAGTGCTGCCTATCAGTGGCACCTACCAGTGCCTATCAATGCCCATCTGTGCTGCTTATCAGTGCCGCCTATCAGTGCCACCTATCAGTGCCCTTCAGTGCCGCCTTTCAGAGCCCATCAATGCCCATTTGTGCCACCTATCAGTACAACCTCATCAGTGCCTCCTCATCATTGCCACCTTATCAGTGCCTATCAGTGCCCATCAGTGCAGCCTCATCAGCGCACAACAGTGAAGGAGAAAATGACTTGTTTGCAGCATTTTATAGCAAAAGTATGAAAAATGTTTGTTTGGTTTTTCTAAATGTTTTGTATTTTATGTTTCTTTAGCAAAAAATAAAAAAACACCTTGGTGATTAAATACCACAAAAGAAAGCTCTATTTGTATGAAAAAAATGATAAAAATTGTTGCACGACTGTGCAATTGTCATTCAAGTTGCGACCGCGCTGAAAGCTAAAAACTGGCCTGGGCAGGAAGGGGGTATAAGTGCCCACTAAGCAAGTGGGTAATGCAGTTGAAATGTTTATTAATGCAGTTGAAATGTTTTCTAATGCGACTGAAATTTTTATTAATGCGGTTGAAATGTTTTCTAATGGGGTTGAAATGTTTTGTAATGTGGTTGAAATTTTTATTAATGTGGTTGAAATGTTTTCTAGTGGGGTTGAAATGTTTTGCAATGCGGTTGAAATGTTTATTAATGCTGTTGAAATGTTTTATAAAGCGAATGAAATGTTTTGTAATGCGGATAAAATGTTTTGTAATGTGGTTGAAATGTTTATTAATGCAGTTGAAATGTTTTCTAATGAGGTTGAAATGTTTTCTAATGAGGTTGAAATGTTTTGTAATGCAGTTAAAATGTTTAGTAATGTGGTTGAAATGTTTTGTAATGTGGTTGAAATGTTTTGTCATGTGGATGAAATGTTTAATAATGCGGTTGAAATGAACCACTTGCTTACCAGCCACCGTATAACGTTGGTCGGCTCTCCTGCTCAAATCACCGTAGCTGTACGGAGGCTCTTGCAGGCGCAGTTGTGCGCGCTCAAGTGCCGCTGGAGGTGTGCGCCTGCATCTGTTGCACGCTGTGAGAGTGTGCCCGCAGGTCGGGTGGTTTCAGTGTTTGCCGACAACCTGCGAACGCTTTCTACAGAGTCAGAATGGGGATCTGACAATATAAACAAGGCAGATCCCCATTCTGACAGGGGACTTGGCAGTGATCTACTGTTCCCAGTCATCAGGAACCTGTCATGTCCCTGCCAGCCTAGGCCCCACACAGTTAGAATACTCTGAGAGAACACATTTAACCCCTTGATTGCCCCCTAGAGTTTAGCCCCTTCCCTGCCAGTGTCATTTTTACATTGATTAATGTAATAATGTCATTGGTCCCAAAAAAGTGTCAAAAGAGTCTGATCTGTCCACCTCAATGTCGCAGTCCCGATAAAAATCACAGATCACCACTATTATTAGTAAAAGAAAAAAAAATGCCATAAATACAGTATCTCACAAAAGTGAGTACAGCCCTGACATTTTTGTAAATATTTTATAACTTTTCATGTGACAACACTGAAGAGATGACACTTTGCTACAATGTAAAGTAGTGAGTGTACAGCTTGTATAACAGTGTAAATTTGCTGTCAAAATAACGCAATACACAGCCATTAATGTCTAAACTGCTGGCAACAAAAGTGAGTAAATATTTTTGTATTTTTATTTTTTT
>BLSH010308687.1:18339-30618 GCA_018402905.1 Glandirana rugosa
GTGTTGACACTAAGTAGACATAGGATATGGGTAAAAAATAAGTACTGGTTTTATCCGAAAACCGAAAAATAAGGGTATAAAAAGCCAAAAGCCTATTTTGGTCATGAATAAAAAATGGGTATAGGATACAGATGAATCACAGTTGTGGTCAAGCAATGTGTTGGGAACATGATGACATTGAATAGGCTCGATGCATGTCGATGCCAGTTGCCACTCATCAGGGCAAACGCATAGCATACCTCAAAAAAAATGAAAAAAAGTACGGAATAGGATTTAATACAAATCATTTTTGAAGATTTAATGTTTTGCCCAGAAGGTAAGGAAAAAAGGTAGGGGCAAGGGGAATCAAGACGAGTATTTACCTGGAATACTTACATATAAAATTATCTAAATAAGCAGTGTTGCAAGTCAGGATCTGCGAAGTGAGTCTATCCTGGGAGCTGAGTGAATGAACCCAAGGAAGAAGTGAGTGCACCGACACACCCCAGGAGCACCCTCTAAGTGTAATGGGCAAGGATGAAAAAAATCCAAATATGTCTGCAGAGTAAATGATATAGGACCAATATGTGTGAGCAGTACCAGTATATACATATTCATTTTACATATTTGGATTTTTTTCACCTACCCCCTACCTTTTTTCCTTACCAACTCGGCAAAATATTTGATTCTATTCAGTATCTTTTTTTTTATTTTTTTGAGGTATGCTATGCATTTGCTCCTGATGAGTGGCAACTGGCAACAAAACGCATAGAGCCTATTCAATGTCATCATGTTTCCAACACATAGCTTGACCTCAACTGTGATTAATCTATATCCTATAACCCATTTTTATTCATTACCAAAATAAGCATTTGGCTTTTTATACCAGTTACCTTCACGGGATACTATGCGATTTCAGAATTTCAGATGCATGCACGTATGCATATATGAATTATTTTTGCATGACATCATCTTGTATATAGATTAATATATGCATGTTCAATCATGTATCACATGTTATGAGGTATACTTTGCTTTTATGCCAATTAAACAATTTACATGATTTCTCCTACCATGTGTCTTGTGCCTCACTCAAAGTCCCAAAAAAAAGCCTTCTTTTTATTTCCGATTTAGGGATGGAGGTGCATGTAAATCATGCACGTTATTTAAAATCCCATTACCCTCTTGCTTTGTAAGATTGAGTCTTATAGTTCAAGGGTTGAGGAAGTTAGACCAGAGCACTGTGAGGCAAAGTTAATGTTGAAATTTGGGACCGGTAAGTCATTTTAGAATGTGCTGAATGAGAGTGCTGTGCATTTCACCCTCTCAATGTTTTTAGTGGCAATACATAAACAGGGATCGGCGAGGTGCCCGCTCCCGGACACCAGAGTCCTCCAGCACTGTCTGTAGTGTCTCCTCATAGGCTATTAGACTCAGCCGGGGCACGTGGCACTGCCCACTCGTCCTCCTAGAGTCTCCTGCAGTGCAGTGCACACTGCGGAGTGATCTCAGAATCTGAGGGAGGTGGGTCTGGACGTTTTGAGAGGAGAGAGACCTGTGGAGTGTGGCAAGCAGCAGGGCTTCGGGAGAAGAACAGGAGCTGGACAGGAGGAGCGGAGGTGCTGCTGAGCCGCCCTAAGAGACTGTGTGACTGTGGAGCAGTGCAGCTCAGTAAGTAAAAATTTTCATCACTGGAGTGGACTATCAGTAGCACTAGCACCTGAGTCGGGCCTGACCTCAGCATTGGGACATTCTTTTCACAGGGAGGGACTAGACTGGGTCTGGGGTGGTCTGGACTGCCTGGGAGGACTGGGCCTAGTATTCTGCAATCATCCATCATCTGCATGGCACAGGCCTGGCCTGGCCTGGCCTGGCCTGGGCCCTGCTAGTAGTTGAAGTGGTGATTACGATGAACTCATTCAGGAAAACATGGGCTGCTGGCCTGCTGCATCACTAGACTAGTGCAGATTTGCATTTTTGCAGGAGCTGCAGGTCTGTTTGATGCAGTGCCAAGCAAAGAAAATGGTTCCCTGAAAAGTTTTCAGGGAAGCATTTGCTATTTTGCTCTGCTTTGCACTGCATAAAACAAAACTGCAGCACATGCAAAAGTGCAAATCTGCACTAGTCTAGTGATGCAGCAGGCCAGCAGCCCATGTTTTCCTGAATGAGTTCATCATCACCAGTTCAAGTTCAACGAGCAGGGCCCAGGCCTGTACTGATGATTGCAGAATGCAGATATGATGCATATCTGCATTCTGCAATCATCAGTACAGGCCTGGGCCCTGCTCGTTGAACTTGAACTGGTGATGATGAACTCATTCAAGAAAACATGGGCTGCTGGCTGGCCTGCTGCCTGCATCACTAGTGCAGATTTGCAGAAGCTGCACGTCTATTTGATGCAGTGCCAAGCAAGGCAAATGCTACCCTAAAAACTTTTCAGCAAAGCATCTTCTTTGCTTGCCACTGCATCAAACAGACCTGCAGCTTTTGCACTTGTGATGATTCAGCAGCCCATGTGTTCCTGAATGAGTTCATTACCAGTTCAACAAGCAATGGTATATAATTCTTGTTACTGACATCAAAAACAGGGCACTATTCCTCCCACATGCCAATGATGGGGCACTATTCCTCCCACTGATGCCAATGATGCGCACTGTTCCTCCCACTGATGCCAATGATGGGCACTATTCCTCCCACTGATACCAATGATGAGACACTATTCCTCCCACTGATACCAATGAAGGGGCACTATTCCTGCCACATGCCAATGATGGGGCACTATTCCTCCCACCAACACCAATGAAGGGGCACTATTCCTCCCACATGCCAATGATGGGGCACTATTTCTCCCACTGATACCAATGATGGGGCACTATTCCTCCCACATGCCAACGATGGGGCACTATTCCTCCCACTGATACCAATGATGGGACACTATTCCTTCCACTGACACCAATGATGGGGCACTATTCCTCCCACTGGCACCAATGATGGGGCACTATTCCTCCCACTGACACCAATGATGGGGCACTATTGCTTCCACTGATGGGACACTATTCCTCCAACTGACACAATTTATAACCGTATACCACAAGCAGTATTTATATAAATGTTATTTTAAACATAATTGTACTTGTAGAACTAGTTACATAGTTACATAGTTAGTCAGGTTGAAAAAAGACACAAGTCCATCCAGTTCAACCAAAAAAAAAAAACATATATATATGTATATATATATATATATATATATATATATATACACATATACACCTACACATACAACCCAAATAATCCCATATACAATCCTTCACCCACAGTTGATCCAGAGGAAGGCAAAAAACCACAGCAAAGTGTGATCCAATTTGCTATAACGGGGGAAAAAATTCCTTCCTGATTCCCCGAGAGGCAATTGGATTCACCCTGGATCAACTTTACCTAAAAATGTTAGTACCCAGTTATATTAACTAGGCCACAGAGTAGACGGTGTTTTTTGAAAGTTTTAATTTGAAATGTATTTTGGTGTCCTTCACTAAGGTCTGTGGAAAATGTCCACCACAGCTTTGGTCCATGCCTATCCCTGCACATAAAAAGGAGTTTGATCTCTAATTAGAACAGCCCTTACTTGCTTCTGGTGAAGTGATTGAAAGTTTAACTCTGTCAAAGGGGAATGAAAGTACCAGTCGATGTGGAAAACATCCAAAGGTTGAGGTGTGTAAGTATATTTGTCCCAAATTCTTAAAATGGAAACTCACCTTCCAGGAAGATTTTCAGAAAACCCCCCTATGCAATTCTACATCTAATGAATAGTACATATCATAGCTCCACCTGTTGGAAATGGTGAAGGTCCTCCTATTCCACATGCAGCTGTTTTGGGTCTTCTCTAGAAAAAGTGCCGGCCCCCATACCTCTCCATTCTGCTGTATTTAGTACAGGCTAAACTTTACAATATTGCTCTCCCTATCAACTGCTCCAGGTCATTCATACTGTGGTTACAGTAAATCACACCCACTTTTCATCCCAGCACAGCATTTCCGGCTTGAAGGTGGGCCCTCACTCTCCCCTCCTCTGGTGCGCTCTCGGTACCCCAGTGTCAAACACCTTCCAACTTTTGAGATAGGAAAGAGGAACACCTGTAAATAGAAAACATGTAGGCAATGAGCACACCCATCAGTAACATTGACCAGGAGAATTAACAAAAAAGAAGGCAAAAAAATACCATAATTGATTAGACCCACCAGTGCTCATTTTTAACACTACTTTTTGTTTTCTGTCTTTGCAAAATAACAAATGCACTAATTTAGAGGTATGATGAAATGTTTAGTATAGCATATCAATTTTGGTAGTTGAATGATACATATGTTATAGAGATCTGTTTATAAGATCAAAAAAGGGACAAATGAAGATGAAGGAGGGATAGATATGTTTGGCTGCAAAAGAGGCAGGGTTCCTTCCAGTGAGGAGCAATTGAGCAACCCTGCAAAAAAAAAAAAAAACTGATGCAGATTGCTATTTTTTTAATAAACAGTTTAAGCAAACACAAAATACAGACTTAAGGCTACTTTCACACTGGATCGGTACCCGCGGTCGCGGTAAAACACCGATAGTTAAAGCGGAAGTTTACCAGCGATAGGGCTCCGCTATGCGGGCGGGAGCGCCGCGCTTTTAGCCCCCCACAAGGGGTTAAAAAGGGGTTAAAAATTCCGGCGCTCAGCGCTACCGAGGCGGTGTGCAGTTGCTTCGGCAGCGCTTGCCATTTATTTCAATGGCAGGGGCGGTAGAGGAGCGGTATATTACAGCTCCCCTCACCGCCCCAAAGATGCTGCTTGCAGGACTTTTTGTAACATCCTGCTAGCGCACCGCCCCAGTGTGAAAGCACTCAGGGGGGACTTTTGAGGCGCTTTACAGACGCTATTTTTAGCTAAATAGGGTCTGTAAAACGCCTCAGTGTGAAAGCAGCCTTAGGGTCCATTCACACTAGGTGCAGTCAGCTGCGCTTTTCTGCATGAAAAAAAAGCAGGTAACTGCAATGACACACAGAAAACAATACTTTTCTGTGTGTCTTGTTCAGACCAGTACACAGTGTTGCACTGTGTTCCAGAGTGGTGCAATATTATGCAACATGTTTGCATAATCTTGCACCACTCTGTTCAGTCCTGCATTTAACTGTACAGAAGCACACCACACTTCTGTACAGTTATATTATAAACGAAGTGTCACATTGTACGCTTCTAATAAAATTTGTTTAAAAACAAAAGGGAGCCATGTGATGCAATAAAATGTGTAACATAGTGCCCCCTGCCACACTGCTCTGCAGCCCAAATCGCTGTGCAAGCAGCAGCATTTTGGGCTGCAGATAGAGTGCATGGGCCCTTACACCAAACATGATTGACATATCAATATAATATACCAGCAACTAAAAATATATTGTGTTACTGAATACATTTATTTTGGCTGCCAGGAAAACAAGGAACGTTTCATTCTTACAAAATAATAATGTCGATTTGTGTATATCTTTGTTGGTCCATGAGATGTCCTAAATGTACACCTGTATTTTGCACAAAAGAAAGAACTGATTCTGACATAATTTTTATTGGTATACCTGGTTTTAATTTCCTATGTCACTAAATTACTTTTCCTGATTGCAAAATAACTGAACATTTTGTCAAGCTTGTGTTTTTTGCAGCACCAGAACGTTATATACAAATAGAGCTGTGGGTGGTCTGCTGGGCGCTTTCTAAGGATGACTTAATCTGTAGCAATTTAGCTGTTTATCTAGAGGCTGAATTTCTAGATAATTTCAGAAGGGGAAATTACATTATTATTTCATGGTCAACAAGTTCAGTGGTAAGGTGAGCATAAAGCGTAATTTGTATCACCTTCATTTACTGAAACCCATATGACGGAAATACACACAGTTAACTAATGTCAGAAGAATCTGACTGAGCTCATACAGACCAAGAGTGGCACCTTCAGGTCCAACATAAACTTAATGTGTCATTAGAAGTACTGTAGAAGAAAAAAAAACAGGACCGATGTTGTATTTAAACTAGGGAAAAGAAAACAGGCTCACAACTGGAGCAACCAACGGGATTTCCCTTTTCATTTTATTGAAAAATTAAATCAAAATTCTGATTGGTTATTATGGACAACAACTTCAATTTGCTCATTATCTTTTCTCCAGTTTTAATACATCAGAAACTATGCCAGTGAAATCACACTCTAAAATTTGTATGAAGTATTAAAGATTTTCTCTGGGATATTAGCAACCCCCACAGGCTTGGTTCACACCTATGCAGTGTGCTTTTGATCCATTTCTGAAGTGCTTTTTGCAGTGCATTTTGCCTTTTTTGCACACACGTTTTTGACACATTTGTTAATGTGTTTTGCATTTTTTATGCTTTTTTTTTGGACAATTTTTTGCTGGGTGGATTAAAGAGTGCAAAAACACAAACTGCTGTAAAATCATGGCAAAATTGAGGCAAAAACGCACTACATGTTTTTCTGCAGCTTCTCCATTATAGTCTATTGAACCAAAAACACACCATTTTCTTTAAAAAAAAAGTCCCTGACCCAAAAACATAGCGGCTGAAAAAAGCATAGATGTGAACGTGTAGGAAACCATGTAAAATGGACTGTAGTGTGTTTCTGCAAAAAGCATTAAAAACACATAGGTGTGAACCAAGCCGTATTAAGCGCTGGTATGAGGAAAAAAAATGTAAGTGCCCATTTTATTTAACTGAAGTAATGCAAGTCATGTAATGCAACTGGCTCAATCATTCTCTTGTCTTCTGTTTACCTCCTGTAGGTTTTATCTTTAGGTGTTCACGTCACTGCCTGTGGGACATTTTGGCTGTCCATTGGCAGGGTTCTCTTATGATCCAGAAGAAGACTGACATCATCTGAAGATGAAGGCAAGGGACCTGAGGTCTTGAGTGAGTTAGCAGAGGTGAATCAGCCATGGTAAGGGACCTGGATGGGAGTATATATGTCACGTACCTGGTAGGCGAGTCTGACTTATGCAGTAGGCAACCTCCCTAACTAACCTGACTCGGGAACCCCTGGTAGAGCAGACAGGTGGCTCAGGAGTACAGGAGAGCACGAGGGTCGGACTGGATCACTGGTGATGGTTATAGGTCCGTTGGAGCGCTCGTGCAGCAGAAGCGTGGTCGTGCGGGCTGGGTCGGCAACTGGCTGGCGGTGCGGTACTGAGGAACAGGCAAAAGAGTGGTCGGGTACAGGCAGGGTTCGTTAACAGGCTGACAGCAGAGGTGCAGAAGGATCAGGCAACAGGATGGTCGTAGGCCGGCCAAGGGTCGGTACAGGTGGAGTTCAGACAAGGTCGGGCAAGCCGGGTCACAGGAACAGGAGACAGGAACAGATAACAGGCACAAGTTGCTCAGGAAGGACTGGAACATGCTATAGATCAGACAACACTTCCTACAGGAAGCAGGAAGTTTAAATAGAGCTGCTCCTTCGTGAATTAGAGGAAACCACAACCAAGTGTAATTAACCCTCAGCACAGTCTTCTAACAATATATTACTTTACCAGGTAAGAAAAATATAAAGCCTATCAGAATGGGTTTAGGTTGGGTGGGAGGAAGTTAAGAAAGAGAGAGGGTCATATTTAGGCCTGAATGGGCTGTTAATACTAATGTATAGATTTACATGTAAAATATGTCATGGATAATGTAAACTGTTGAAGGAGTAATAACCTAAAAAATATATTACATTCATATAAAAATCTAGGAGGAAATGATCATGTGTCTTTAGGAGTATTCAATGAGGCTTTACTGTAAAGTTTTGTTTGGTGTGAATTTCACATTTTTTAACATTATACATGCTTTAAGCAAGCCTGTCATGAAAGAAATATGGCGGTCTGGACAACTTTTTCAAATGTTACTTGTTTTACTATCATAGTGGGTCATAAGAATTACTCATGTCAACACCCCCTTCCTTAGCCCATTCACTTTATACTGCTTCTTACAGACTTTCAGTTAGAGAGAAACAATATGAAAGCAAACAGCTTCTTCTGTAGTCTCCTAAAAAAAACTATAATGCTCTGGGACATCAGCTTTAGCCCATAAAATAAAATAAAGATTTCATACAGAAACGAAAAAATGCCTAGGAAAGCAGTTTAAAATATATAAATGTAAACAAAATGATTTTGGTTTGCCCTTACATCATATTGCAATATTCAATAGTTATAGTTAGTGCATAATTTTGCAGGTTTTCCTTCCAGTAATTGCTTGCCTTAAAAAAACAGTTACAAGAGACAGAGTTCATGTAATGAACTTGATCTGAGATAGTATGAGTAGTAGTGAGCAGCACTGCTTAGTAATAAGTACCACATACTGTATATAAATAGAATGACCAATTTTAAAATCTTGCATACAGCACAGATAAAAAAGACTGAAAACAGATGATTAAAGCTGAACTCCAGGCAGATATAAAAAAAAACAATGAATGCACTCATTTGTTAATTATAAACCATTTAATGTACTTTTATTTAAACACAACTAGTGTAAGTATGTAATTTGGACTTCATATCAGCCTCTTCTCATTCCATGTACAGCAGCACTCAGAATAACAAAGGAGCATGGAGCACATGTGTTGACGAGAAAGGCATGCATTAGTATAGAGCAGAGTGAACAAACAGAGGAGCACATCACAATGCTGCTGCGCCTTCATGGTCCAGTCACAAGCTCATGTCAGGTAAGTGACCAGGTTGTATTATTTAGCTGCAGTCATGTTTTGTATGTTTTCCGTGAAATGACTCAAAGGGTAACTCCACTTTTGTTGAGAATAAAGCATTCCCCTCTGGGTGATCTACCGTATATACATTACAAGGATTTTAACAAGCTTTGTTACAGTGTCCTACCTTTTGTTATTCTGAAAAAAAACCCTGTGTGTTTGTCTGTATCCATGTGGAAAGTTAATATAATGGGTGTGGTTTCATAATTATAAACCGCCTCTAATTAGGAAAACTGCAGGGTCTGCATCCCTTTAGATGTAATTTCCTATTGGGAGTATCTCACCAAAAATGACATTGTATCTAAATGTAGACTTCTGGGAAAATCAGTGAGCCAATCACACAAGGAAATTGTGTTTCTGGGGGGCATTCTGTACACATTCTGTGTACAGAACACCTCTAGGTAGCCATATTGCATTGCATTTTACAGAAAATTACAGAGCTGCAGATTGAAAAGGAAAGGTAATTTTTAATGTTCAATTACAATATGACTTGAGCCGCAATTGTGTACGCTATATTATTTTTTTTCATTTTTTTTCATTTGCTGGTTTTTTCACATGAAAGTAGAGTTACCCTTTAAAGCCTAACTCCAGGATATTAGCATTTAGCTTATTCAAATTCATTTTAAAAATGTACTACTTACAGACATGGCTTTACTTTCTTTTCTATCTTACCTTTCAAAACACCTCTGCGTATATTGTATATGAATGGACTGCGACACTTGAGGTTAATTTCCTTTTACAGGAGAAGTCTGAAATTTGACTGCTCTGCTTTTATTTCACAACTGCATGTATTCTGGGTAGTACTAGACAAGCTTAAAATGTTAAAGTATAGCACGCATGTGCCATTTGCAGCCATTTTTTTTTTTTTTTGTCTGTGTGATCACTGTTTCTGCATTGGTGCATGAACTTTTGGGATGCCCCTCATATAAATAAATGGGGCAGACACAAGGGATCACTTGGTCTTTTTCTGCCTTTACTCTTTTAAAAGAAAAAAAGACTAGAAAGGAAAGTTAATACAGCCACCATATATAAGGACTGATAAGATGCAACATACGCTATATTGCCAAACGTATTGTGACGCCTTGCCTTTACACGCACATGAACTTAAATGGCAACCCAGTTTTAAGGCCCGTACACACGATGCAACGGTCGTACAACAACCGTCTTACAACAGCTTGTTGCGCGATAATCTGACCATTATGTGTATGTGCAATTACAACAGCCGACGCTCAACAGTCATACAACAGAAGTTGGCTGAGCAGACTAGAAAACTTTTGTTGTACAACAAGCCGTTGTATGACTGTTGACTCGTGTGTACAGAGAAGTTGAGCCTACAAAGATGTACATGTAAAACAGGCATGCTCAGAAGTCAGGAACACCCGGAAGTGTTTGTTCGAGTAAACCTACGTTCCTCATTCACAAATCACATTCACCTGAACTTCCTCTTTAGACGCTCGTTGTAGCTCGTTGAACAATTTACTTACACAACCTTCAACAGCCGATCTTGGGCAAAAGTTGAACATGCAGTCGTATGACAGTTGCACCGTGTATACGAAACATTAGTCCGTAGGGTTCACTATTGAGTTGGCCCACCCTTTGCAGGTATAAGAGCTTCAACTCTTCTGGGAAGGCTTTCCAAAAAAACAGTGTGGTGATTGAAGTGTATCATTCTAAACCCAAGCCCGAAAAAAAATATACACTATATTGTCAAAAGTATTGGGACGCCTGCCTTTACACACGCATGAACTTTAATGGCATCCCTGTAGGGTTCAATATTGAGTTGGCCCACCCATTGCAGCTATAACAGCTTCAACTCTTCTGGGAAGGCTGTCCACAAGGTTTAGGAGTGTGTCTATGGGAATTTTTGACCATTCTTCCAGAACTGCATTTGTGAGGTCAGGCACTGATGTGGACAAGAAGGCCTGGCTCACAGTCTCCACTCTAATTCATCCCAAAGGTGTTCTATCGGGTTGAAGTCAGGACTCTGTGCGGGCCAGTCAAGTTCCTCCACCCCAAACTCACTCATCCATGTCTTTATGGACTTTGTTTGTGCACCATATTGTTTTTGGGGTTTTTTAAAGCCCATTCCTGCTGTAGACTTAAAATTAGCTTTGTGAGTACCAGAGGCCAGATCATAGAAGTACACTTGACCACCATCTAATGTCTGTGGAGACTCTTTTCTTGTGCTTATAGATGAAAGCTGGAAGATCCTCAGATTTTCATATGATATGACACACAAAAAAATATTTCTATTAGCAGGCAGGTGAGTGCACTGAAAAATAAAACAAAAATTTAAACCAGAAAAATCTTGTTTTAAGCAGGGATCGGCAAGGTGTCCGCTCCCGGACACCAGTGTCCTTCACCACTACTTGCAGTGTCCGCCGTGGCCACCTTGGAGGCTCAGAATTTTTTTATTATATCTCTCCTGAGTCTCCTGTGACCTGACTCTGATATCTCCTCCTAGGCGTAATCACACTACGGCCAACCGGGCGCACGGCACCACCCGCTCCTCCTCCTGAGCGAGTCAGTGTGGAGTAAACCTCTCTGACTCTGAGGCTGAAGGAGGGGCTGGCCAGAGGAGACCTCACCGACCAACCTCACTGAGGAGTATCAGTGTAGCAGGGTGAGTGAGTGCGGGACATGGGGAGAGATTAACTCGCGGTGGCACTGTGACTGGGGGGAGAGAACAGGAGGAGGACCGGCCTTGGTGATTGGTGGTGACAGTGACACTGTGCGAGAGACTTCACTGTGAAGTTCTCTAATCTCTAGCAGCACCTCAATGGCGGGCCCCACCCCACTGTCCCAGGCAGACCCAGACAGCCAGGCAGGCCACAGCCCAATCCCAGGAGGCCAGCCCACTGTGCCCAGGTCCAGGCCAGACTACCCACCCAGTCGTCCCAGGGCCAGACGAGGATTTGCATACAAAAAAAAAAGAATCCATAGCTAAGCTTAAACTAACTAAAGTACACTACAGCCTGGTATATACTGTAAATCAGCCAGTGCTATCTACCTTGTGATAGGTAGCTAATCTTGCAGAATGAGCTAAATAATATACCATTTACAATATCCCTGTATTGTGCAACCCATTGCTCCCTCTGCTCGGGAGTGATTGACTCCACGGGACAGTGGGTATCCCATCATTTCTATTCCCCCCACTGATACCAATGATGGGGCACTATTCTTCCCACTGACACCAATGGCGGGACACTATTCTTCCCACTGACACCAATGGCGGGACACTATTCCTCCCACTGACACCAATGATGGGGCACTATTCCTCCCACTGACACCAATATTGGGGCACTATTCCTTCCACTGATACCAATGATGGGGCACTATTCCTCCCACTGACACCAATGATGGGACAATATTCCTCCCACTGACACCAATGATGGGGTACTATTCCTCCCACTGACACCAATGATGGGACACTATTCCTCCCACTGACACCAATGATGGGACAATATTCCTCCCACTGACACCAATGATGGGGTACTATTCCTCAGATGTGTATAAGAGACAGCATTAGTATAGAGCAGAGTGAACAAA
>BLSH010308687.1:30986-58237 GCA_018402905.1 Glandirana rugosa
TAACCCGTTCAAAGTCAACTTATTCAACAGAGAAGGTCAACAAAAAAAGACACAGTTAGAAATCGTGTCCATTTTGTTGATGGTTTTTGGAATTGAGACGTTAGTGGGAAATAAAACGTGACTGAGGGCAGGTAATATAGAAAGTCGTTATGTTTTATTAGTATTATTCGAATGTGTGTTATTGTGAATTTTGGTCCCTATCCGTACCTGGTTCCGACACCGCCTGTAAAAGGTTTCATGACTGGAATCACTTCCTGTGGTTCCATGTAAAGTTTAATTTTGGAAGTTTTTTGTGTCAGATGAGAGACCGAATCAAGAGAGTAGACTGTGTTTTTTGAAGGTTTTAATTTGAAATGTACCTTGGTGTCCTTCACTAAGGTCAGTACTTTGGAAAATGTCCGCCACAGCCTTGGTCCATGCCTATCCCTGGTTTTAAGTGTTATTGTGTGTAAGCTTATTATGATTATTTTGTATTGCTGAAAGATATAATGGACGGGAGTCAGTGCAAAATAAAGGGTGATTGCAGAGTTAAGGTTTTTGGTAGTTGTTTTACCTGTGCTAAAGATTGACACAGAAAAAAACAACTGGAAGAGACAACTTATTCAACTGAAACTTGCC
The DNA here is from genome assembly GCA_018402905.1 of Glandirana rugosa. Classification (NCBI taxonomy): domain Eukaryota; kingdom Metazoa; phylum Chordata; class Amphibia; order Anura; family Ranidae; genus Glandirana; species Glandirana rugosa. Next base: position 31,605 of record BLSH010308687.1, read on the forward strand.
CAATGCAGAAATCATAAACTGTAAACCAGATGTTAGATGTTTCTTTCATTAACTAGTGGACTGCTGGCAATGAATACCCAAATAATAGAGTTAGATTAAATTTATACTGTTAAATGTTTATTACACGTGGCAAACACATAACATAGTGAACATGAAAATCATATTACATTTTGTTACAATATATATTTTTCCCATATAAAATGTCATTTTTTCCACTATTACAAATTCCAAAAAAAAATGAAAAATGCTGAAAATTGACTTGCTCACTAAAAATAGTAAAAAGATGGGGTCACACTGCTGCAACTTTTATTATTTTGCCTTTATTCAAAAGCTCCAGGCTAGTAGAGTAATTTAATAAACATTTTCCAGGCACATAAACCTGTGTTCTCTTCAATCAAGCTAAGAAAAAATAAAACAACATTTCCTATTAGCCTAAGTGAGGTTTGGTGTTCAGGAAAACCTTTAGCAAACCATTCCCAGGTTGACGCCTGTCTGTTTGCAGTAACATATCTAAAGATTATTTGGCAAAATATTACCCTCTTTACTAACTGTCAAGTACATGTTGATTAACCTGTATCGCTATGGTGGATTGCATATATTTTCAGGTTGATTTACAGAACCTTGAGAGAGTAAAAAAGTTATAACTTAGATTGTAAGCTCTAAAGAGCAGGGCCCTCTGATCCTATTGTATTTAAGTGTATTGTATTTGTACTCTCTACCCTCAAGTTGTAAAGCACTGCGTAAACTGTTGGCGCTATATAAATCCTGTATAACGATAATACTAATAATAATAATAACTTGTATTGTAACGAGCAGGGCCCTTTGATTCCTCCTATATTGAATTGTATTGTAATTGTACTGTCTGCCCTTACGTTGTAAAGCAATGCACCTAACTGTTGGCGCTATATAAATCCTGTATAATAATAATAATAATAACTTGTATTCTAACGAGCAGGGCCCTCTGATTCCTCCTATATTGAATTGTATTGTAATTGTACTGTTTGCCCTTACGTTGTAAAGCGCTGCACCTAACTGTTGGTACTATATAAATCCTGTATAATAATATTCATGCAAGTAAAGTGAGGTCAAGAGCAATGACTTCTTACATTTAAAGCTAAACTCTAGGCAAGCAACTAAACATATCTCTAAATTAGGGAGATGTTTCACATACCTTAAGATTTGCATATCTGCCCACATAGCCTTCAGATTTGCACTATTCCATCATGCTGCACAGCCAAAAGGATTGCATCACATTCTGTGCAGTTAAGGGATACAGTGGTGTCATCTCCTCAACCAGCTGACTAGACAGTGAAGGAGCAGCAGCAGACAGGTAAGGTCACCCACTGCTCATCTGCTATCTTTTTCAGTCATCTTGATCCTTGTCAGTACATTTGCATGCAGCACACCTTATTGGCTTGAGGTACTGTCCCCATCCCTAACAAGGGACTGCAAGAGGCTGATGTCAAGTAAAGTTCAGTTACTTATACTAGCTCCATTTCCATAAAATACTTTTTAAGCTGATCTCCAGTTTCCCACCTGGTCCACTCACCTGCCTCTAACTAATTACTGCCATTAGGAATGTAATAAAACCACATACAGGTTCTGACTCAAGGACTTTAATCTCTCCATTGATACTGTGTCCACAGAGGAACTACAGTGTATGTGTGCAACTCCTTACCTGTCTTAAGAAGCACCTCAAAATGCTTATCTCTTTAGGCCTCCTGACTCTTAGGTACCAAAGTGTGTGTGTGCACGTGTGTTGGGGCAGAATAGCCTCTTTCACTTACATGTTTCCACACTCTAGCCACTGCAGTGCCCTATTCCTCCGCCCAAAGTCTCAGCATCATCACATACCATACAGGAACATTAACCCTGTATGGCAGAGGTAGGCAACTTTGGCACTCCAGCTGTTGTAGAACTACAAGTCCCATGAGGCATTTCAAGACTCTGAAAGCCACAGACATGATTCTCCAAGGCAGAGGCATGATGGGATTTGTAGTTTCATCACAGCTGGAGTGCCAAGGTTGCCTACCTCTGCTGTATGGTATGATGAGAAGGCTAGAGTGTGACTGTAGTCAGTAAAACGTACACAGAAGCTGTGAGGAACCAGTTATATTGCTGGAGGAAGCCTGCTGAAGCAAGGAATAAGGTAAAGCTGGGTACACACAGATCGAAATTCAGTTTAGCAGGGGCTGGACAAATTTTGATTTCTGTGTAGCCCTTTCGGTTACACAGAAGCCGATCATTAGACCTATGTAAAAGGAAAAGCATAGCAAGTGCCACCATCTAAGTGTATATTGTTAGATAAAAGTTCAAGCTAAAAAATATAAAATTTGGACATTTTTAGGAGATTAAAAGCATAAAGGCATCCAAATGGAGAAACTGCAGAGCTTGTCAGAGTCGTGGCTAGATCAGCAGTGTCGGGTTTGAGAACGGATGGAGAGATGATGTCAATCAGACTGTGGAGGCACCACTAATGGCAGCGGATCAGTCACGTGGCAGCCGAGGTTAGCAGCGGTGTGGAGGAAGACGCCGATGGCAAGCTAGAGCCAGGGCTGAGATGCAGAGGATCCAGAGGATGACATGGAAGGCGTGGGGGCACGGCTATGTGTTTCAGAGCAACAAGGCCCGCCCCTTTGTCAAGCCATATGGGAGGATTGGATGGAGCACTTCTAAGGGAGGTGGGAAAGGAGATTGGTATTATGAAAAGCAATTTGACAAATCACCAAGCAACGCTGCCAAATAGAATCAATCCTGTTGAGCACGCAGTTTCTCTATTTGGATGCCTTTATGCTTTTAATCTCCTAATAAATGTTAGTGCAAATTTTATATTTGGCTTGAACTTTTATCTAACAATCTGCACTTAGATGGTGGTGCTTCCCATGCTTTTCTTTTTAGACAAATTCAAGAGTGAAATCCAGAACTTCAGCCTTGTTCTAAGACCCCTTTTCATGCGCTTTTTGAAGTGCTTCCCATTCATTTCAATGGAGAGGGGTGTTTTTGAGGAGTTTTTTTAAGCGCTCTAAACATGCTGTGTGCAGGGCTTTTTTCACCGCCCCATCAGCGCACTGCTCCAGTGTGAAAGCATCCATTGAAATTAATGGGAAGCAGTTTTCAGGCGCCTTTCAGGTGCTATTTTTAGTGCAAAAGTGCCTGAAAAGTGCCTCAGTGTGAAAGGGGTCTAAGTAACCTCAATTTCCTATCATTGACTATTATAGACCATTTTATGTGACTCTTTTAAGGGACTTTTTAAGGACCAATTTATTGTCAACATCCTTCACATATGGCCAACCAACTCCATTCTCACAATGGGGACACCCCCACAGTACCGCTTCTCATCGCTATAGACAGTCAGAAGGTTTGCTTGATACTGTCTGGGGAAAAAAAGCGCTCACCACACGGAGCCACAAGCAGGGGACCACATACAGGTGCATGTCAAAAAAACTAGAATAACATCAAAAAGTTAATTTATTTCAGTAATTCAATTCAAAAAGCGAAACTCATATATTATATAGATTTTTAATACAGAAATGTTGGCTTACTGAAAAGTATGTCCATGTACAGTATAATATGCACTCAATACTTGGTTGGGGCTCCTTTTGCATGAATTATTGCATCAATGCGGCATGGCACGTAGGCAATCAGCCTCTGGCACTACTGAGATGTAATGGAAGCCCAGGCTGCTTTGATAGCGGCCTTCAGCTCATCGGCATTGTTGGGTCTGGTGTCTCTCATCTTCCTCTTGACAATACCCCACAGATTCAATATGGGATTTAGGTCAAGCAAGTTTGCTGGCCAATCAAGCACAGTGATACCATGATAATTAAACCAGGTATTGGTACTTTTGGCAGTGTGGCAGCTGCCAAATCCTGCTGGAAAATGAAATCAGGGCTGTGCTGACTTTGGACTTGATAAAACACAGTGGACCAACACCAGCAGATGACATGGCTCTACAAGTCATTACTGACTGTGGAAACTTTGCGCTGTACCTCATTCAACTTGGATTCTGTGCCTCCCCACTCTTCCTCCAGACTCTGGGACTTTGATTTTCAAATGAAATGCGAAATTTACTTTCATCTGAAAAGAGAACTTTGGACCACTAAGCAACTGTCCAGTCCTTTTTCTCCTTAGTCCAGGTAAGACGCTTCTGACATTGTCTCTGGTTTAGGAGTGGCTTGACACAAGGAATGCAACAGTTATAACCCATGTCCTTGATATGTCTTTGTGTGGTGGCTCTTGAATAGGGATGAGCTCTCAGTTACGTTCGACTCGAACATTGGGTGTTTGGCCGTTCGCTGAATTTAGAACATTATGGGGCGGTCCGCAAATTCAAGCACCCCATAATGCATTGCTAGCCAGTGGTAAATGTTGCCTATTGATTGGCCAAAGCATGCACATGACATTTTTTTATTTTCAATAGATTTTTATTGAGAAAAGATAATGCAAAGGCAAAACAGTTACAGTTACAGAGCAATCTAATTAGTTTAAAAGCATCCAATCCAGTATTATGTTGTCGGTCCTATAAAAGCTAGAACATTCAAGACCATCTAATCCAGCAGTCCACATCCCAAACCATCGTTCTGAGAAGATGTGCTGCACATGACATTTTTGATCTATATTGCTGGGAACCGTCAATACATTACAGCCGTGAGCGATTTTAAATGATCATTTTTCCTTTACAAATGTCATTTTGCGGTGGCATTGTTCTAAACATCACACAGATGTGCCACTTTACAGGCAGACTAAGGGGACCCCCCAGGCACGATATTTAAAGGAATATTTCATTATTTTTTCACTTTCAGCATTATTAAAATCACTGCTCCTGAAAAAACTATTGTTTTAAAAACTTTTTTTGCATTGATACATGTCCCCTAGGGCATTACCCGGGTCCCCATACACTTTTTATGGCAATAACTTGCATATAAGACTTTAAAATTAGCACTTTTGATTTCTCCTGTTCGAGTCCCATTGATTTTTATAGGGTTAGCGTATTCGCACAAACGTATTGCCTGTTCATGGTGTTCTGGTGCAAACTGAACTGGGGGTTGTTTAGCTCATCCCTACTCTTGATGCACTGACACCAGCCGTAGCCAACTCCTTGTGACTCTCCCCCAAATTCTTAAATGCCCTTTGCTTCACAATCCTCTCAAAGCTGCGGTTATCCCTTTTGCTTGTGCACCTTTTTCTACCACACTTTTTCCTTACATTAAACTTTCCATTAATATGCTTGGATACAGCACTCTGTGAACAGCCAGCTTCTTCACAATGAACATTTGTTGTTTACTCTGCTTGTGGAGGGTGTCAATGACTGTCTTCTGGACAACTGTCAAGTCAGCAGTCTTCTCCATGATTGTGTAACCTACTGAGCCAGACTGAGAGATCATTTAAAGGCTCAAATTAGAATGCCCACAACATCTAATCTAATTTTCTGAGATACTAAATTTCGGGTTTGCACTAGCTGTAAGCCATAATCATCAAATCTAAAGAAAGAAATGCTTGAAATATATCACTCTGTCTGTAATGAATCTATATAATATATGAGTTTCACTTTTTGAATTGAATTACTAAAATAAATGAACTTTCTGATGGCATTCAAATTTTTTTGAGATGCACCTGTATAGTGTAGTATATTTATTAAAAAATTAAATTTCACCAAAAAAAGTCAATGATTTTATCCAAATGCCAGTAAAATGACTGTCATGGCAAATGAAACAGTGCACTTACAAAGAGAACCGTCAGTTCCATATCATGGAAGTGGCGGCGAGACATCAGTGTGTAGCACCTAACCAAATGCATTTCATGTAAATGCATGTTTTCAGGGGACGCTAGTAGCAGTTCAGTAGTACTAGCATCCCCTAAAGGCGTGTATTCGCATGAAATGCTTGGGGAGCAGGAGCTAATACGCTGACGTCTCATCATCAATATGATTATTTGTTTGGGGACTTATATCGCCAAGCATCTGTCCTCCCTATTTTTCATTATTGCCCATGGCAACACAGAGGGTGTAACAAACTCTGTATTCTTTTGTTAGTGTGCCACAATCACAAGAGATTGCTAACATTTTAACCTGATCACATAATTTTTTTTCCCCACATGTTGTGCAATTTGTTTGAACATACTGTATAGCTTTCAAAAAGGATATTTTTTTTTTACTCACTAAAAGTACTGTTCACAGTAAAAGTATGTTTATGTCCAAATCAATCTTTCTTAGGACCTTCCAGGATTTAAGCAATGTTCTTAATATCAGGTTTGCATATACAACAGAAGACCTCTCTTCTATGCAGGCAGTCATTCCAGTAGCTGCAACATAGTTTCCACATGTGCCAGCCTAGGTGTAGAAATGTTGTCATACTCATTCCCATCATTTATTATGTGAAACAGGTAACTAAATCATTGACATCAGGTTATTTCTTTTGTTTTGTGGTAATAACTGAACCACAAACTAAGAAGAGCTATGTGAATATAACGATATATGCTGATTTTTGTTTAGTTGCTAATACAAATATTGCAGTGTCCCAGAATTCACAAAGATCTTTAAAAATAACCTACAAACTGGTGTCTGGAAATGCCCGAGGCAGGATGGGGGCGGTGAAGTCACCTGGTGGTCCCACCCCATGGCTATATGTCATGGCACACAGCGGCCCTAGCATCACACCGGGAGAGCGCGTCTGGTGAACAATGGAGGAAGAACAGAGGGAGAAGACAGCGGAGAGAGAAGACCCTGCAGAAGAGGGAGAAGCAAAGAGGAGAAGAACCTTGTGCATGTGTGCATGTGGCCTTAAACCAGAAGGGACGTAATATAGATTGCTTCCTGGGTTCTTACTAGTTAGGGGAGATTAGCAAATGGAAGTTTGCTGGTTTCCCTCCCCTGTACCCAGTGATACTTGCCATACTGGTTCTAAGGCCACAGGTGGGACATCAGAACCCAGGAAACATGGCGGTGGAGGGGGTTGGGGCATGCAGGGGGCTCCAATGTAAGGGATCCATGGAATCAATTTGGCAGCTGTAAAGCCACTGGATCACATATCTGAAAGCTGAAAGTCATCATGTGAGATGTACATGCATATCTGGCTGCTGTATCAGACAGGATTGTATGTAAAACCTTCCATTGATGTGGATGTAAGTACTACATCTATTATTATTATTGTTATTATTATACAGGATTTATTTAGCGCCAACTGTTTACGTAGCGCTTTACAATATAAAAGGGAGACAATACAGCTACAATACAATAAAATACAAGAGGATTAAGAGGGCCCTGCTCAGAAGAGCTTACAATCTAATAGGGTGGGGCAACTAGCACAAAAAATTGTAACTCTGGGGAACTAGCTGATGGAAGTGGTAAAAGATTATTTGGAGGCGTGATAGGCTTCCCTGAAGAGATGAGTTTTCAGGGATTGCCTGAAGGTAGCAAGAGCAGGAGATAGCCGAATAGCTTGAGGTAGAGAGTTCCAGAGGATAGGAGAGACTCTGGAGGAATCCTGAAGACGAGCATGGGAGGAGGAGACGAGGGAGCTTGAGAGTAGGAGGTCTTGGGAGGAGCTGAGAGGACAGTTTGTGTGACATTTGGAGACAAGATTGGTGATGTAGCTCGGGGCAGAGTTGTGAAGAGCTTTGTATGTTGTGGTTAGTATTTTGAATTTAATTCGCTGGGTGATTGGGAGCCAGTGTAGGGATTGGAGAAGAAGGGTGGCAGACACTGAGTGGTTGGTAAGGTGAATAAGTCTGGCAGCAGCATTCATGGTAGATTGAAGAGGGGATAGACTGTGGAGAGGCAGGCCAATGAGAAGGGAATTGCAATAGTCAAGGCGAGAGATAGCAAGGGAGTGAATGAGGAGCTTGGTGGTTTCATTTGTTAAAATGGAGTTTATTTTATTGATGTTACGGTGGTGAATTCTACAAACTTTTGACAACGATTGGATTTGGGGCTGAAAGGACAGGTCAGAGTTTGGGATTACAGTACCTTGGCGAGAGGGGAGGGATTGATGGTTGAATCGTTGCAACCATCATTTTGATGGAAAAGTCATGAAGGGGGGCACGGGCAGGGGGGTATATTACCAGCTCGGTTGGAGAGAGATTTAATTTAAGGAAGTAATGTGACATCCATGCTGATATGTCAGTTAGTAAGTTAGTAATGTGAGAGGAGACTGAAGGAGTGAGGTGAGAACTAGATAGATGTGGGTGTCATCAGCATATAAATGGTATTGGAAGCCATGGGCGGTTATCAGGTGACCAAGGGAGGAGGTGTAGACAGAGAAGGGGTCCAAGAACAAAGCCTTGGGGGACCCCCACAGAAAGGGGCAATGGAGAGGAGGAGACACAGTTGTAGGTAACACTGAAGGAGTGCTGTGATAGGTAGGAAGAGAACTAGGATAGAGTAGAATCTTGGAGGCCAAGGGAATGGAGTTTAGTGAGAAGGAGCAGGTGGTCAACAGTATCAAATGCCGTAGAGAGGTCAAGGAGTAGGAGTATGGAGTAGTGGCCATTGGTTTTAGCAGTTAGTAAATCGTTAGTAAGTTTTAGTAAGGCAGTTTCTGTGGAGTACTACGAGCGAAAGCCAGTCTGTATAGGGTCAAGAAGTTTATTTTCACTGAGGTAGGAGCTAAGACAGTTGTAGACTAAGCATTCTAGAAGTTTAGAGGTGAATGGGAGCAATGAGATGGGTCTTAAATTGTTCAATTTGGTGGGGGAGCAATGAGATGGGTCTTAAGTTGTTCAATTTGGTGGGGTCCAGGGAGAGCTTTTTAAGTATTCCATTTCAAGTAGTCCATTCTGTCCACAGCGATATCACAGCAAGCACACCGGCTTCTGGAGATGCCAGTGACTGTCCCCCTGGACACTGCCTTCTTGTCATACGCTACTCACCTTACCCCCATGTAAGTGGCTATTGTCTTGTTTGTACCGCATAATAAATTTTGCACTCAGAGGTGCTTTTATCCTTTTTCCTTTTAAGTATGGTAGTGATCTGCGCATATTTTAGAGGGGAGGGGAAGGTGCCACTAGAGAGGGAAAAATTGAAGATGTGAGTGAGGGGGTATAGGATAGAATAAGAGGGTGACCGTTGTAGTTGTGAGATCCAGGGGACAATTGGTTAGGTGGCCATCTGAGAAATGTTTCAGTAGAAGCCAATTCAAAAGAGGAGAGTGTTGACTGTGCTGTTAGGCAATGTATGTTGCCTAACAGAACAGCACATCCATAGCAGCAAAAGGATTAAAAACAATGTTAACTTTCTACATAAAATGGCACATGGAGACAAAAGGCCCCACTAGTTAAAAAAAAGATTGTTTAATGAAAATACCGTACCTGTAGGTCTTTTCTGTCACCCATGAAGCCTGGCTGAAATACTCTCAATGTTTACATTCGTACATCCTCACTAATTTCCAGGACATGGGCGACAACAAAATGACAAGCGTAGAGTTTAGTTTCCTCAAAGACTGAGGTTTTGGTGGGTATGTTGTAGCCCAGAGTATGAGATGAAAAGGGGCTACAGCGTGTGAGAATCCTGGTGAGGATGTGCATCTGGGGAGAGCGCACTGTACAAGTGTAACTTTTGAAACTGTTGGGGGTGAGAGCCAACTGACTGCTGTGTCCTGAAAATGGATGCAAGAATTTAAACGTTGGAAGGATTTTATCCAGGTTTCATGGGTGACAGAAAAGGCATACAGGTATTGCATTTGCAATCAACAAACGTTTTATGTACAGCACAGTGTATGTTAAACAACTGGGGTCTCTTGCCTGCACGAGCCAGTTTATGTAAAAAGTAAAGTTGCTGAAAGAGTAGGGAAAAGTAAAAACTTCTCTCAGATGTTATTGTTGTCTGACATCTTCTTGGGGTGACTTCCCCTCAATTACTGGTGGCAATGTTGTCATCTGGACAGCAAGCAAGCAAACATTTTCAACAGGGACATATACAGCAGTAAAATGTCATGATTCCTGCCTTCCCCTTCTGTAGTATAAAAGTGCTTTTAATACTATCTGTGTACCTCATGAAGATTTCTTCTCATCCCCTGTCCTGGCGACACACAAGGGAAATCTCTGCAATGGGACAATTTATTTTTAACTATTCCCTGAGTGACTGGCGATACTGCCAGCTAGATACACACACTCCCAATTATATAATTCAGCATGAATAAATCAGTCACCCATGTGAAATTCAGTTTCAAAGCTCTGATACAGGTAACGTTGCCAGCCTATGATAGTTAAAAATGAAAAAATATAAATAAATAATAAAATAAAAATATAAACTACCTGCCAAATATAAAGAAGCTTTATTATGCATTATACGTAATATCAATAAATAAAAGTCCCCAATAAACACTAAAAATGAAACCTTTTTTTTCCAATCGGCATTGGATCATCAAGAATATTCCATCTGATAAGTGTAGCACTACCCCCGTAGGAGCTGCTTTAGTTTGTTGTGTCTGTTACTCCACCTCTCAACCCCAATAACAGCCTCAGATGACCTCTGGCACACCTGAAATCACTATTTCAGTCAGTTCCCTTTCAAGGAGTGACACAATAATGGAATCACACTATAGTAGAGTTTGAAGTATTTACTTAAATCTCTGTTGCGTTAAAGTGGAACTCCAAATTAAACAAGAATTGTATCATACAGGTCAAGGATTAACAGTTCACTCTTAAGTCACACACTTATAAATGTCTGGACAACATTAACATGCCTGTGAAACCTTAGTGAATAAAAGGGAGACAATAAGAGCAGAATGTAGATCACTACTCCCTACTATTCACTGGCCGTTAAATATTAAAGGTTACAATTGGATTCCTCGAGTTTAGTCAAAATACCTGAATGTTCACCGATACGTGTTGAAAAAGGGAGTTCACTCAAAGTCCATCAATAACAGATAATGATGAGATTAACTGGGAATTGGTGAACCATAGGAAAATTGATACCACTCAATGTAATTCAAATAAACCAATACCACTCTACAAGATTACAGCTAAACTGGTATAACTTCAGCACTATATTACCGCTTATTTGAATTTACCTGTTCTATTTCAGAGAGTTCTTGGGGTAATCCAGTGATAAAAAAATAAAAATAACAGCCCTAAGTCCTGCTAAATGGAGGGGAAGTAGCTGTAGTTGAAGTGGATCCGTGATTACAGTTCAGTGTGTGTTCTGCCGGCTCTGTTATTCCAAAGTTAGGTACCTATTAAGTAACGGCAATCCACTAATCCTCAGGATATGCCACAAAAGGTAAAATAGCAATTTTACTGAAATGAATGGAAATCTTTAGACTGGATTCACACCATTGCGGTGCAAATTCCAGCCTGTTTGCTGCTGAGAAGGGGCGGAGCTTTTTATCAGACAGATCAGTACTCTTATGGATGGGTCTGAACCCGCTCACCCAACCAAACGAGCGACTGCAGACAATCGGTCCAGCTGCTCAGATGATGATGATGATGATGCCGACTCTGGGGCTGATTAAATACTCCCGCTCTATGCTCCTGGAAAACTGCCTCCACTGCACTCCTTGCAGCTCTCCCTGATCGATCGCTACCGTTACCGCTGGAGCTGGAACAGACTCAGGTGGTAGTAGGGCTGGCTCTGCAGATTATCCGCTGGAACACTGTGGAAATGCAGTCCACTGGATCCCTGTGTGTAGGCCGCAGGCCGCAGTCCCAATGTAGAAGCACACAGGGCCCTTGCTGATCGATTACGCCGTCCAAAGAGACTGAATCAGGCCTCAGCCTCTGCTAAAAAGACTCTCCCATAAGGCACTGCTGCTCCCAGGAATCCTTCTGCTGCTGCTCTTGTAAAAGCCTCCCCCATTGGCTGTTGTAAATGTTCTCCCCATAGGAACACAGTACAAGTGCAGTGTAATCTGATCTGTGTGTGTGAAGGTAGAGAAACGCATACAGGGACATGACAGGCAGTTTAGAGAGGTACCTGCTACACAAGGTAAACATCTAGCTCTTTCCTTGCAAGTGGTACTTATTTTGTGAACGCTCAACTTTGCTAGAAATATGCTATAATGACAAGGGATTACACCTGCAAAGTTCTTTTTTGTATACACCTTTATACCAGTTTCCCCAGTTTACCTAATGTGAGTTATATTTAAACCTCTGCAGTAAGATTTCACAGGGTTCTTTACATGTGCAGTGCACCTACTACCTAAATTATGTGCCTTGTAACTTCCCCTCTTTGTGCTTGTTGTGTGAAATTCATTTTTCCAAGGCAGGCAAAAATGTAATGGGTAGCTGTAAGAAACTCTTGCATACTGCCACTAATAGGATTTTCTGGTGCGCATGGCAACTAGGAGCCTACAGGAGGTGTGTAAGGCCTGTTAGTGAGGGGCAGGGTCTCCACCTAGGTAGTAAAGAATTGGTGTGTAGCTGGGGTTGAATCAGGGTCCCCAGTTTCAGCATAGTGAGTGAGGGAAGGTCTGATCTGGGACCCTGTGGGAGTGTTAGGCCTCAGCTGAGACTATGTTGACGTTCCTGTTAATCTACAGGGTGAAGGTATTTCCCCTGAGCCTTCTGCTTAGAGGTAATGAAGATAGCTCTAACATACTAGAAAAGAAAACTCCATTGTTGGGCAAGAAATCTGGATTTGTCTGGCCACATAAAGGGAGAATAACGTTTGTCTGTTGACTTTGTTATACAAGTTTCTGTAGAGTAAAGACGAGAAAAGGGAGGGTGTGGACTGCATCTTTTTATTCCCTTGTGACAGAAGGTAAACCTACATTTGGGGGACAAATACAGAGACCATTTTGGTCAGGGAATGGATGGCGGCTTGGTGAAGGCGGGTTTGCTGACTTGGTGGTGGTAAGATAGGTTCCCCTGTGAGACAAGATGCCTTTTTTGGGCCCCTATGTTTGGTGCGACTCTTGATGGCATAGAATTGTAATCACTGAAATCAGAGGGACCATCAAAAGAAAGTTAGTGTGTGTGTTCCCTGATGTGCCCCATGGGCCCAAGAGTGGGGTTTTGGACCTTTCATGCTGAAAACATAGTACAGTAGGCCCCACTGCAGTATCTGGCTTAATAAATCGCCACTTGGGGGTACTGCAGATGTGTTTGTGAATACCTCCAATGCATTACAAACAATTAGATGTCCCTTGTGTAGACATCCAAAAGCCCCAAAATTGCTGCTGGGCACCACCATCTTGGATGTGATGTCAGCAGCCCCAGCCCCAGCAGACTTAGAGCTGTCACAGATTTGGCGATCTATAGTATTCCCATTTGATTCTCCCTCAACAGCTACATGAAAGGTCATGTAAGAAGGTGAAGGTAGGGGAAGAGGTCATGGACCAGCAAAAAGAGTAACTAGGCCCTCCCAGAATAGGAAAGGGATATGTTGTGCAAGGAGGGAGGGGGCTGTGATTTGATTCTGGAGTTGTCACATTTTCTAAAAAGTTCAAAGAAACATTGCAAAGCGCATAAAACTGTTAATGTAATTAGAGAAACACTGCAACTAAGTATTTAAAATACTTGATTTGTTTCTGTGATTTTACCTAAGTTTTAAGTTAGTGACAGGCTCTTTAATTTCCAGTTGTGACTGCAGAATATCTTTAATGAACCATCTGGGGCAGAGGTTTTTGGTACTACAACAGATGGCTTACAGTAATACAAGACGGTTTTTCATGCACATGATTGGTCTACTTTAAAAGCTTATTGTTCTACTTTCAGTGGAAATGGTTATATTTCTTTAATTATAACATTCTCTCATTTCTACAGCAGTAGTGTGCCATCTGAAATGTTTCTCAGATTTATCCTTTTTTCTTGATTTGGGTTACAGTTTTTATTTGCAGATGAAAGCCATCATTTTATGAATTACAAAATGGTTCACATAGAATGGGAGCCAAACTTCTGTCATTTTGGTTTATACAGTGAGAATTATAAAACAGAGTTAGAGGGTTTTTCAGATGTTTCTTTAAGCAAGAAATCCGTACCAAACATTTCTCTTTATAAATTCAATTGCTGAGCTAAAGTGAAGGCACAAGATGCATAGTTCCCATATGAACCATTTAGTATGCACATTATGCAATTTTCATACAGCTGTTTCAAAGTGGTTAACACTGGCCAGTGCAAAATATAGAGTTATGGGTTCTATGGTGTAGAGCACTGGTTCTCAACTCCAGTCCTCAGGACCCGCTAACAGGCCAGGTTTGCAGGATAACTGAAATGCATCACAAGTGATATTATTTGCTGCTCAGTGATTGCAGTATTCTAGTCTGCATCTCCCCAAGGTAATACTTAAAACCTGGCCTGTTGGTGGGTCCTGAGGACAGGAGTTGAGAACCACTGGTGTAGAGGTTATATCTAGCTGTAAGCACATTAAACAAATGGCTCCATATTCTTGCAGTATATGGGGAATAATACAGCAGTTCTGATGCACAGTTACCAATAGGGCCAAAAAGCATGATCAGCATTTATCTACCTAGTGCCTACTATCCTAAACAGTGTCTGCATTTGATTGGATACATTTGTTGTTCGGGCAATTTTTTTCACCCAGCTCCTTCTATTTCTCAGTCAAAGGATGTCTGCCAGGAGGGTGAAAACAGGGCCACCTACTGAACGAATTTCAATTGCTTCATCACAAAGCAGATGAAATTTGCTCAGTGTATGGAAGTTTTAGTGTTCATTCAATCTTGCCACCCCTCTGTGATCCACAGTGGATTGTTTTTCAGAGAGCAGTTGGCTCTGAAGATCTTAATCTGAAGATCAATGGTGTGAACTATACTGTGCATGTTCCAGTCTCCAACTGGTGGTTGCTGCAACACCTATTATTTTAGAGCCTACTCCAGGAACATGTGCAATGGGAATATGGACAATTAGATTTAATGTGATACTCAGACCTTATCAGGCTTCTGGCAGATACCCCATGGGCTCTTCTAGATAAACCAGATTTTCGGTCCAAAGGACAACTTTACCACTTTGCTTCACAGCTAGCTTTGATGGTTTGTCTGTTGAAGTCCAAGTTCTAAGAGATAGGGACCTTTCTGTTTTGGTGATTCCAACACTACTGAAGCTAGGAAGTGTACCTCCCATAAGGTATGTCATGGCACATGGAAGACATATTTAACTTTGTGTGAGGCAAAAAAAATCATCCCAAGAAATAATGTGTGGGTAGATTTTGTCCTTTTTGGAACAAACCTGGATCAGCATTTGGCCCTCTGTACCATTAAAGTTCAAATATCAGCCCCCATTATCCTGTTCTAAAGACTAATTGCCTCTCATTCTTTTGTTAAGGCTTTTTCACAGGGTGACTCTCCCTTTTTGTTCTCTGGGGGGAGCAAATTGGACCATGATCAACTATGGGTATCGAGTTCTGTATATTGAGGTTTTCATTTTTTTGTCTTTTGGTTGAACTAGATAGACTTGTGTCTTCTTTCAACCTGAGTTTTTTACATATCTTCTCTCAGTAAAGAATGTATCCTCTTTGTTACTTTCTCCAGGTGCAGAGTACCCTACTGGATTATGTTGTTAGCTCTGATTGGCAGTGAGAGTTTTCAGTAGTTGTCAGAGTTGAAAATGATGATAACACTCCTCCTTGGCATGAATAGTGACTTAGCCTACAGTGAATTAACTCCAAAACCTGAAGTGTTGTCACTAGGGATGAACCAAACTCAATAATTATTTTGGTAAAGTACAGTGTATCATTACAACCAGACACAATTTTATGTATCCTCATGCTGCTCCCCCAGTTGTGGAGTGGCATAACAGTGATTCCTTACCTAAAAATGGCCCAATCTCGCTATTCACCTGAAACTCTGACCTGTAAAATGTGTTGTGAAATATATGCAGATAATTGCTCAACACATTTTTCTCCTTTGTGCCAGGGAGTATAAAAAGCAGATTTTTGTAATTATCTGTAAAATCCACCAGAGGAAATTTGAGAGGGAGAGAACAGGCAGCTTCCATCTGTAAATCCAAAAATTACATTTCTTTATGATACATCACAGGACACAGAGCAGGCTATCAATCATGACTACCTTGGTTATGCGCCACCTATAGGAGATTGACGCTGGCAGAAAGAACAGACAGGAAGTTCCTCTATATAACCCCTCCTATTCAGGAAGTCCTCAGTTTTGTAGTATGCAATAAACCCCCAAAAGATGGGAGGGACTTCTGTGTCCCATTATGTACTCTAAGAAATGGATTTTACAGTAAAGTACAAAAAAATCAATTCTCTTTATTGTACATCACAAGACATAGAGCAGGCTATAAATCATGACAACCTGGTTTGTCCCAAAGCTATAGGCTTGAGGAAGGAGACACAGTAGCCAGTGTCAGGCCCCAGGAAAATATTCCACAGCCCAAAAAATGCTGCAGTCAAAAGCAACATTCTTGCCAACCTTTGGCCTCATGCACACAGGACGTTTTAAAAATGTCATCGCTAAAATACGCGTTTTTCCATTAGTGTTTTAGTGTTTTGCCGAGTTTTCCCAAGTTTTGCCATGTTTTCCCGCATTCCTGTTTTTTTACACTAAAAACACCCCCTATAATGTAAAAACCACAACTTTTTTTTTTTCTACAGCTCATTCTTACTGCTCCTGGAAGCATAGGCTGTCGTTTTTTTCTACTGCCCCTAAACGCTTATGCCTCCAAATGCCTCTGACAGTTTATGTGTGCATGGACACATAGGCTAACATGCAGGGGCATTTAGAGGCAGTTAAAAAAAGGCAAATGCCCCTAACAGCAGCTGTAAAAACATCCTGTGTTCATGAGGCCTTTATGTCCACCTGGAAAAACCTTGCAAAGGTGTGTACATCAATGCCGTTGGAAGTCCCAACCATCCATGCAGTGGAATGCACACCGGCTCCAGGGAGAGAAGAGCTGCAGTGTATTCAACTAAAACTTGTTGGTGATCTACTTGTAGTGCAGCAAGAGGCACATTTAATGTAAGTGCAATCATTTTTTGAATTTTAGGTTTTTAATAATATACTGCACGATGAAGTACTTTCTTTGGCTTTTGTATATTCCTAATAAACTAGGATGCAGTGAGGTGGACCCCTGCATAGGAATTCATTTTCTCTGGTCTTTGTCTGCATCAAACCAATTTGGAGGAGAGATAGTGTAGGAAGAGTATGGTATCGGAGAGGAGGATTTATATGACATCAAGCATTCTTTGACCTTTTAAAAACGAGAGTCACAGGTTTTCTGGTGAGTGTGCATTGTCTTCTGAGTTATGTGGTGGAGTGAAAATTACTTAAGGAAGATTCAAGTGATTAATGTGACACACGGGCACACTTGAAGTGTGGATATAGCAGCCCTCAAATTTTCCACTCACCTACTAGAGCATTTTTCGAGAGGAAAATGATTGCTGGCGAGCATGTGCTGCCTCTAAGAGCGATCGTCCCAGAGAAGAGAGAGACAGCCAGATTATCAGAGAGCGGGAAACATCACTGTAACAGCTTTCATTTGAATTGCCGAGTGTTCCCTGCGCTCGCTGTCACATACAGCCCCGCCTCCTGGGCTGGGTACTTTGATAGACAGAACACTGGTCCAATGCTGGGACGTGCGACCTATATCAAAATACCCAGGCCAGGAGGCGGGGCTGTATGTGATGGTGAGTGCTGGGAACACACAGCAATTCAAATGAAAGCTGTTACAGAGATGTTCCCCGCTTTCTGATGATCCAGCCGGAGATCCTATTCCTCTCCTCTCTCTTCCCCTGCACAGGTGAAGTGGCATTGATGGACATAGGTGAGGCTGCATTGATGGACACAGGTGAGGCTGTATTGATGGACACAGGTGAGGCTGCATTGATGGACACAGGTGAGACTGCATTGATGGACACAGGTGAAGCGGCATTGATGAACACAGGTGATGCTGCATTGTTGGGCACAGGTGAGGCTGCATTGTTGGGCACAGGTGAGGCTGCACTGTTGGGCACAGGTGATGCTGCATTGATGGACATAAGTGAGGCTGCATTGATGGACACAGGTGAAGCTGCATTGATGAGCAGTGAGGCTGCATTGATAATAACGTTCACTATATTCAATCATAGTAAAAAGCAGCGCTAAAATCCACAAATCTTATGCATAGTAAATAAACAATAGTGCAAATAATGCAAATCATGTGCAGAAGTTTGTGCAAAAGTCGCAAACAAAGTGCCAGTGCAAACTATAAGTGCAGAAAACTAGTGTCAATGCGACAGTAAATAAATAGTGTCCATAAACAATCCTCCTCCAAGTGTGCAGCATCAATCCTTCAGACTTGTTTCCATCACCATTAAAAGACCGCATGCAGGTGATCACACTGGGGGCTTACCAGATGTCTGGATTAAAATCGCCTGTTTAGCAGGGGAACCTCAGCCAAGTCTCCCTTAATTGCGATCCACCCTTCCAGGAATCACTTGATCTCTCATATATCAATCATATGAAACAAAGAAGATTCCTCATAGTGTATCTCTTTATACAGGTGAATTTATTTAAATAGGATAAAATTGCGCTTACATCAAATCATCATATCAATCGCAGTGTGCAAAAACAAAGACAACTACCAGTCTGAAGTTCCTCGCCCCTCTCCTTCTCCTGACGAGCGTCCCAGCCTCTGGTGTGTTTGGTGCATCAGCTCTCCTCGGGTCGCCGTGTAGCCACGCCACTGACGCGTTTCGTCACTTCCGACTTGATCACAGGGCTGGCTACACGGCGCTCCGAGCCCTCCTATATAGTGGCAATTTCATGCCACCAGATGGCGTCTTGTGTGGGCTACTCACTCGCCTATGAGGTCTGGATGGCTGAATCCTCAATGTTTTAACACCGAAGACTACATTCCCCATATGTTTTCTGCCGTACATCCTATGTAGAAAACCCAGTGAGTAAGTGCATGTAGAATACCGGTGATTTATATACTCCCGAAGATCCATAAAGATCAACTTCTATGCCCAGCGTAGTGGTGTCGCTATGGGGGCTAAATTTGCTCCCAGCCTAGCGAACATTTTTATGGCTGAATGGGAGGATAGATTCATTTTTAAAGAAAGAAAACCTGAGTTGCGATTTTATCGCAGGTTTATAGCTAAATAACAATAATAATAATAATATCCGGCTAGACCACAATTTTAGCCAAAAAGAAATTAACTTTTTAGATTTAACTATTTATAGAGCAAATAACATTTTAGCAACTAAGACGTATTTTAAAATAACTGACCGCAACAGCTATTTAGCGATCACAAGTGGACATCATCCTGCATGGCTCAGGAACATTCCTAGGGGCCAATTTACACGGATTAGAAGAAACTGTACCACCGACCAACATTATATGGAACAATCTGAGATGATCAAGAAGAAGTTTTGCCAGAAGGGATATGATCCCCAAAATCTGGAAAAAGAAAGAATGAGAGTATTACAAAACTCAAGAAATGACTTATTGAATGGACAATCAAGACGGATCCAGAACGACAAAGGACGAGAATGGAACCTGGTGACTGATTATCATGAGCAGTACCGGGAGGTTGAGGACATCTTTTCTCGACATTGGCACCTCCTAAAAATGGACAAAACCTTGGGACCAGTATTACCAAACAAACCAGGGTTTATTTACAGGAGGGCCCCGAGTTTTGGGGATAGAATAGTCAGGAAGATCCTGGATCCCCCCACGGTCATAGGAGGTCTGCAGTTATGGCCAGACAAAAAGGGCTTCAGGGCCTGCGGAAAATGTCAGGCGTGTAATTTAGCAGGAAATGAAGTAAGAACCAGAACAACGTTTAAATCCACTAGTACTGGTAGATCACATACTATAGAGCAGTTTATTTATACATGTGATACCACACATGTGGTCTATGTTCTCAGTTGCCCTTGTGGGCTAATGTACGTTGGGAGAACCAAACGGCCCCTAAAAGTAAGGATTGGCAAACACGTATCCAATATCATTAAGGGGTACAAAGATCACAGCGTGTCTGCACATTTTAGGGATTTTAGGGATACCCACAGAAGAGATCCCTCGGATTTGCAATTTTGGGGAGTGGAGAAGTTAATACCCAATTGGAGGGGGTCCAACAAAGTAAGGGAAATATCTAAGATGGAGACCCGCTGGATACACCGTTTAGGCACTTTTAGTCCGAATGGGCTCAATATTGAGCTTGATATAAACTGCTTTATAAATAATTCATGATTTTATGCCATTTTAATCTCATGCCATTTCTGCAGAAATTTTTAGTTTTATGAAACCAGAATGGTCTAATTGGGGATTAGACCTATGTTTAATATTTTAAATAATTGTAAGATCATAATATGCACAGGATCTTATTAATTCCAATTTAAATGCATAAATTTTCTCCAGTTTCTTCTTTATTCTTATTTTATTGTAATTATATATGTAGTTTATTGTAATTTACACATATATAATTTCAGGTGTTTTATAGATTTTACTTGTATATTTTATGATTTAAATATGTGTGACCGCTTGATAGTAATGGAAATTGATCCTATGCATGGACTATTCAGTGTAAACTTGGTGACGGCATTTTTCCGATTAGAACGGATTGAATAAATTGTATGTACCAGGCCGTACATTGGGATTGCAAGAGGATGGTTCAAAGAGTTAAACTTGAAAGCGGTCTAATATTAGCATGTGACTATATTTGTTTGAACTATAGTATATGGAGTGTACAAGTGATCTGATGCTTATAACTGTACACCAATTGGGGACACGGTTAGCTGAGAGATAGTGCTCGGCAGGCTGTGTTCTTTCTGGCCTCTTGATAGATGGGTTCTTACTCACTGGGTTTTCTACATAGCATGTACGGCAGAAAACATATGGGGAATGTAGTCTTCGGTGTTAAAACATTGAGGATTCAGCCATCCAGACCTCATAGGCGAGTGAGTAGCCCACACAAGACGCCATCTGGTGGCATGAAATTGCCACTATATAGGAGGGCTCGGAGCACCGTGTAGCCAGCCCTGTGATCAAGTCGGAAGTGACAAAACGCGTCAGTGGCGTGGCTACACGGCGACCCGAGGAGAGCTGATGCACCAGACACACCAGAGGCTGGGACGCTCGTCAGGAGAAGGAGAGGGGCGAGGAACTTCAGACTGGTAGTTGTCTCTGTTTTTGCACACTACGATTGATATGATGATTTGATGTAAGCGCAATTTTATCCTATTTAAATAAATTCACCTGTATAAAGAGATACACTATGAGGAATCTTCTTTGTTTCATATGATTGATATATGGGAGATCAAGTGATTCCTGGAAGGGTGGATCGCAATTAAGGGAGACTTGGCTGAGGTTCCCCTGATAAACAGGTGATTTTAATCCAGACATCTGGTAAGCCCCCAGTGTGATCACCTGCATGCGGTCTTTTAATGGTGATGAAAACAAGTCTGAAGGATTGATGCTGCACACTTGGAGGAGGATTGTTTATGGACACTATTTATTTACTGTTGCATTGACACTAGTTTTCTGCACTTATAGTTTGCACTGGCACTTTGTTTGCGACTTTTGCACAAACGTCTGCACATGATTTGCATTATTTGCACTATTGTTTATTTACTATGCATAAGATTTGTGGATTTTAGCGCTGCTTTTTACTATGATTGAATATAGTGAACGTTATTATCGATTTATTTTATTTTAGAGCAGCAGCTGTGTGTATATATTTATTCATTTATAGATATATATATATTTGTGTATTTATTTTTTATTTTAATTACACACTCACGAACACAAGGGTATCATTATTTAGGACTGATACAATTTCAGCGCGGTGTTTTAATTAATTATTAACAGTGAGGCTGCATTGTTGGGCACAGGTGAGGCTGCATTGTCGGGCAAAGATGAGGCTGCATTGTTAGGCACAGGTGAGGCTGCATTGTTGGGCACAGGTGAGGCTGCATTGTTGGGCACAGGTGAAGTAGCATTGATGGACACAAGTGAAGCTGCATTGATGGGCAGTGAGGCTGCATTGTTGGGCACCAGTGAGGCTGCATTGTTGGGCACAGGTGAGGCTGCATTGATGGACACAGGTGAGGCTGCATTGATGGACACAGGTGAAGCTGCACTGATGGGCACTGATAAAGTTGTTGTTAATATTTATTTTTGTAACTTCATTCTGCATAAAACATTTAAGTGTCATTTCATGAGATAATTTATGAGGGCATGTTTAGGGGCAGAATTAGGGGCGAGGCAGGGTAGGGGTTAAGTGGGGCAACTGGTGGCAAGTAGCCCTTAAGGCCTGGCTAGTAGCTCAGGACTTGAAATTTTGAGCCCTGGATATAGTATATGGACTGATTGTTTACACATAGCACTATATATATACTTTTGTGGGTTATAAAAGCACTGCATGAAGTGATCTTGTGTGTTTGTTAGTGTATACACAACACTGAATGGGGGATTTTTTGGAGTGTTTATTTCATGCTTATTTTAGGGATATTAGCATTGCTTCCACAATTATACTAGCACACAAATGTAATTAGGTAGGCACTTTTTTGAGTGGCATCTGGCAACAGGAGGTTTTTCTTTGTAGGTTTTTGCAGGTTTTGCCATTTTTGTAGTTCTTTTGCAGTTATGGTTTAAGTTTCCATTAGGCACAGACATTTTATTTGCTTTAAGCCATAGGCTTGGACAATTAGCTACTGGATCCAATTTGAAACGGTCAACTTTGAAGTTGCTTGACCTCTTCTAGGACCCTCAGGAAGGATGAATAAAGACTCCAACTGCCTGATTACCACGAGGGATGAGCCAAACACCCCCCCGGTTCGATTTGCACCGGAACATGCGAACAGACAAAAAGTTTGCGCATACATTCGAACACCGTTAAAGTCTATGGGACCCGAAAATGAAAAATCAAAAGTGCTCATTTTAAAGGCTTATATGCAATGTTATTGCCCTAAAAAGTGTATCTGGACCCGGGTATCAATTAAGAAAAAAGTTTTAAATCAATAATTTTTTCATTTTAATAATGTCTAAAGTGGGGAAAAAAGAAAAATTCCTTGAAATATTGTGCCTAGGGGGTGTCCTTAGTCCATGTGTAAAAGGGCGCATCTCTGTGAGGTGTAGAACATAGTCAGAGCAAAATGACATTTCCATAGGAAAAATTGTCATTTAAAATCGTGGCTGTATTGTATTTCCGGTTCCCGGAAATATACAAAAAATTGCTTTAAAAAAGTGCATGGGGTCCCCCCCCCAAGTCCAAATCAGGCTCTTCGGGTCTGGTTTGGATATTAAGGGGAACCCCACGCCGAATAAAAAAAAAACTTGATGTGGGAGTCCCCCTGAAATCCAACCCCTTTTCCGAGCATGCAGCCCTGGCCGGTTAGGATGGGGGGGGGTACGGGTGAGCGCCCCCCTTCTGAACTGTACCAGGCTACATCCCCTCAACATGGGGAATATGTTGATGGGGATGGGGACAAGAGACTGTGCCCCTCAAGCCTGGCCGGTGCTTGTGGGGGTCTGCGGATGGGGGGGCTTATCGGAATCTGGAAGCCCCCTTTAATAAGGGGCCCCCAGATCCAGTCCCCCCATGTGAATAGGTATGGGGTACATTGTACCTCTACCTATTCACCAAAAAAGGAGTGTAGTGGTGCAAAAAACAAGAGGCAGTTTTTGACAATTGCTTTATTGTGCTCTTTTCTTCTTTCTTTTTTCTTCCTCCGGTCTTCCTCCATCTTCTCCTGCCCCGGTCCTTCTTCTGCTTCTTCTTTCAGTCTTCTTGCTTCCTCTCTTCATCTTCAATTTTCATCTTCCTTCTTCTTTCACCGCCACCGCTCTCCCCGCTGCTGCAGCCCGACCCCTGCACGTCTCCCAGAATGGGCGGTCTTCATAATGACAGTTCTTTTATAAGAAGGGGTGGGGCCACCCAGTGACGTAAATGAGTGACCGCCCCCTCTGACAGCGCATGATGTCAGAAGGGGGCGGGTTCACTCGGTTACATCACTGAGTGGTCCCGTCCCTTCTTATAAAAGAAGTGTCATTATGAAGACCGCCCATTCTGGGAGACGCGCAGGGGCCATGCTGCAGCAGCGGGGAGAGCGGCAGCGGTGAAAGAAGAAGGAAGAAGAAGATGAAGATTGAAGATGAAGAGAGGAAGGAAGAAGACTAAAAGAGGAAGCAGAAGACCAGAAGAAGGACCGTGGCAGGAGAAGATGGAGGAAGAAGGAAGAAAGAAGAGCTATTTTACACAATAAAGGACTTGTTAAAAACTGCCTCTTGTTTTTTTTACCACTACACTCCTTTTTTGGTGAATGGGTACAATGCACCCCATACCTATTCACATGTGGGGGTCGGGATCTGGGGGCCCCCTTATTAAACAGGTAAAAGGTATGCATTTTCATTGCTGCGCAAGCTCGCGGGGATGGTGGTGCTGTAAATTTTGATTTACATTTTTTTATTTATTTCATTTTATTAATTTTTTTTAACACTCTTTGTTTAAAAAAAAATCTGATCACTTTTATTGCTATCACACGGAATGTAAACATCCCTGGTGATAGTATTATATGGTGACAGGTACTCTTTATAGAGGGATGGGGGGTCTAAAAGACCCCCATCCCTCCTTTGCACTTCACAGTATTCAGATTGCCAAAAACAGTGATTTTGAATACTGTCATTTTTTTAAAACTGGCGCCGTTTGTCCCCGTCACTTCCGGAAATGTATGAAGCAGTCCCAATTGTAGCCGATTCCGGCTTCCACAGAGACTCTACACAGTGGCCAGAAGCATTGGATCGGAGCTACGGTCTTCCAGTGGGAGAAGAGCGGCGGACGGTGGCGGGAGGGGGGTGGCACTCCCTGGGATAATGACCGAGCGGCTTCCAAGCCGGATCGGCCATTATCACCGGATAGCCAGCCACCTGCTCTAAAAACCTGTAGCTGCAAGGCTATACCCCGATACATCCACTTAAAGCTGCCACCGTTTATAGACGGTGATTTGCGCTAAGTGGTTAAAAATTGTGATAACATGCCCCAGTCAAACAGGTGGTGAAAAATTGGGCCTTGGGTGTTGTCGGGGGCAGAACACTGTAACCCCTTGCAGTTACTCTTGTTGGGCACATGAACGGGCCCTGCTGTTGTAAATTAGTTTAACCACTTAACGCTGTTTATAAATGGTGGCTGCTTTAAGTGGATGTATCGGGGTATAGTCTGCAGCTACAGGCTATACCCTGATACCATTTTTCAGAGCTGGCGGCCGGCTATCCGGTGATAACAGCCAATCCAGCTCAGGAGCTGCTAGGTCGTATCCCAGGCAGCGAGAGGGGACATCCCCCCTTCCACCACTGTTCGCCACTCTTCTCTGGCCTCCCGTCCCACCGGGAGACCAGAGCTCCGATCCAGCACGTCTGCCAGCTGTGTGGAGTCTCTGTGGAAGCCGGAATCAGCTTCGATCGGGATTCCTTCATACATTTCTGGGAAGCAATGTTACAACGTCACTTCTGGTTTACTCTGCGGCTAACGGCGCAGGTTTATAGAAAAATGTCAGTATTCAGAATCGCAGTTTTTAGCAATCTGAATACTGTGAAGTGTAAAGGAGGGGTATAGCAATAAAGCCCACGAAAAACAACTGTGGTGGATGACCGAAGAATTCTTTCCCTGGTGAAGAAAACACCCTTCACAACAGTTGGCCAGATCAAGAACACTCTGCAGGAGGTAGGTGTATGTGTGTCAAAGTCAACAATCAAGAGAAGACTTCACCAGAATGAATACAGAGGGTTCACCACAAGATGTAAACCATTGGTGAGCCTCAAAAACAGGAAGGCCAGATTAGAGTTTGCCAAACAAAGTCTAAAAAAGCCTTCACAGTTCTGGAACAACATCCTATGGACAGATGAGACCAAGATCAACTTGTACCAGAGTGATGGGAAGAGAAGAGTATGGAGAAGGAAAGGAACTGCTCATGATCCAAAGCATACCACCTCATCAGTGAAGCATGGTGGTGGTAGTGTCATGGCGTGGGCATGTATGGCTGCCAATGGAACTGGTTCTCTTGTATTTATTGATGATGTGACTGCTGACAAAAGCAGCAGGGTGAATTCTGAAGTGTTTCGGGCAATATTATCTGCTCATATTCAGCCAAATGTTTTAGAACTCATTGGACAGCGCTTCACAGTGCAGATGGACAATGACCCGAAGCATACTGCAAAAGCAATCAAAGAGTTTTTTAAGGGAAAGAAGTGGAATGTTATGCAATGGCCAAGTCAATCACCTGACCTGAATCCGATTGAGCATGCATTTCACTTGCTGAAGACAAAACTGAAGGGAAAATGCCCCAAGCACAAGCAGGAACTGAAGACAGTTGCAGTAGAGGCCTGGCAGAGCATCACCAGGGATGAAACCCAGCATCTGGGGATGTCTATGCGTTCCAGACTTCAGGCTGTAATTGACTGCAAAGGATTTGCAACCAAGTATTAAAAAGTGAAAGTTTGATTTATGATTGTTAATCTGTCCCATTACTTTTGGTCCCTTAAAAAGTGGGAGGCACATATACAAACTGTTGTAATTCCTACACCGTTCACCTGATTTGGATGTAAATACCCTCAAATTATAGCTGAAAGTCTGCAGTTAAAGAACATCTTGTTCGTTTCATTTCAAATCCATTGTGGTGGTGTATAGAGCCAAAAAGATTAGAATTATGTTGATGTCTCAATATTTATGGACCTGACTGTATATACTGTGGGGCGTGGATTGAGGCTGCTGAGCAGTGATTGGCTAAAGGCACCCTGAATTTAGTCAATCT
>BLSH010308740.1:34828-55276 GCA_018402905.1 Glandirana rugosa
CTTTACGTATTTTATATTTATCTATAACTATTACAATTCTATAATATGACATCTGATCATCTGACAACTAGACAGAGACTCGAGGACAACCTCGTTTAAAATGGTTCGAAACATTCCAAAACAGGGGACCCACACACCCAAATCTCAAGATTTCTACGTCTAAAAAAAGTAAGAATAAAATAAATAATAACAAAAAATCGACTTGAACTTGACTAAAAAGTAGGGTTGATACATTGTTTGAGACTTAACGATGAACCTTGGCACTTCATCTTTTATGTGTGTAGTGAAGAGAATGTACCCGGATGTTAAAAGTATACGACGCTGACGTTTCCGATGTTATTATAGACTTTTGTCCGATGTATGTCAACACGAGTATTCAAAGCACAACTGTATGTAGCCTGTTTTCAGATATTATTGTAGCCTTTGCAGTCGCAGCATATGAAAATTGTAGGCCCATGTAAGAGAAGTGATGTGTGTATTTTCTACTTCACGGTTCCAAGTAGCAATTCAGAGTTTGTTACATAGTTGGGATGAAAAATCAGTTCAAGTTCAGCTAAAAAACAATAATAAATAAAATAAGAATGAAAAAAATCTGCATCTTTAGAACTCTAAACCCACACACCCAGGGGACAAAACCTTACAAAGCTTGGTAAAATTTGCTCCAACAGGAGCTCAGAGACAGATCAACAGTCTACTAGTCTACAGTATAATATCTTAACATTATCAATATCTATTTATATTTTATGCATTTCAAAACACATTCATTCCTTTTTAAAGTTGTCTTCTGAAATGGATAGTATCATCCCTATGGAAGATATTTCAATATTTTTATTGCTTTTACTAAAAAAAGGACCCCCCAGTTACAACAAGTAGATGCAAGTGATAGTCAACAACTCACATGATGTTTTGCACCTATGGATGCCTTTAATGTATTATTTATTAATGATGCAGGAAGTATTACAAAGTGCTTCAGTATGTGGACTAAGCATAACATAGTCATAAGTCAACCATGGTGCAATGTAAAATTTAGTTTTACTAGTTTTCATTTAAATCATATCAAAGAGAGGTTTCATTTTCTGCTACCATCCAAGATTTTTGGATTATCAATTTTAGCTCTGAATAGTGAAAAAAGTCTAATATACTGTTGGTGGCAACTGAATTTTGTGTTTTGCCTGAAGTTGTCCCTTAAACGTGCCTTTCCAGGAATATATATATCTTTGATGACTTTAGTGTGCACAAAGGTTGACCACACACGTCCTGACCTTTGTTACCAAATTAAAGTTAAGATACTGAGATCCATTTTATTATTAAGATGGATCAGAGAGAAGACTTCAGACAGACAACAGTGAACAAACCCTGTGGCTTTCTAGCTGTAATCAAGATGACATCCTGCCCTATTATAATACTATGAATGGGTCATTGATAAATTTAGGGATTTCAAAATGCTCCATTGTGTGATAGATTTGAAGATCTGGCATGTCACTTTATTAGAAGAGAAATGCCGCACATTTAGTCAGGACTACATGTTGATTGCAAACGGAAAGTATTTTTGTCCCTTGACTCAATCTTAGAGGGAAGAATCAGAAAAATGTCACATCTTTCTCTGGCCCTGTGAAATGTTGCCATCTACTTGGAAAAGGAAATAATTTGTCCTTTGTACGCTTAAAATAAGATTCTATTTTGAGATTGTAAGGAATTTGATCAACACAAACACACATTTTTTTTTTAAACAGGAAAATTTTATTTAATATGTGGCACAAGTACAAAAATAAAAGATCACACTTTTAAAAATACAATACGTACATGCAGGTCTGAGAGGGGTGCGTACATCTCAAGTAGCCAGAGGCTAAAATAGAGTCTAACAAATTTAGTTACATGTCACAAATCAGAACCTTCTATATATACAGTTCTGTGAGGAGAAAGTATCTAGAGAGGGAGAGTTTGAAGCCCTGGAAAGGGAGTGGAGATGGGATGGGAGGGGAGGAGAGGAGGAAAGAAAGGGAGAGATTATTATTGTACAGGATTTATAAAGCGCCAACAGTTTGAGCAGCGCTTTACAAAATGAAGGCAGACAATACAGTTACATCACAATTTGATACAAGAGTAATCAGAGGGCCCTGCTCGTTAGAGTTTACACTCTAAGAGATGCCCTCCAACAAGGCATATAACATTATTATTTTTATACAGGATTTATAATGCGCCAACAGTTCACGCAGTGCTTTACAATAAAAAGGGGAGAGAGTACAGTTACAATACAATAAAATACACGAGGGTTAAAAGGGCCCTGCTCATAGGAGCTTACAATCTAATAGGGTGGGGCACATGGTACAAAAGGTTGTAACTGTGGGGGATATGCTTATGAAAGTATTAAAGCATTAGTTGGAGGCATGATAGGCTTCCCTGAAGAGATGAGTTTTCAGGAATCGCCTAAAGCAGCCAGAGTAGGAGATAGCCAGACAGATTGAGGTAGAAAGTTCCAGAGGATGGGAGAGGCTCGGGAGAAGTCCTGGAGAAGAACATGGGAGGAGGAGACAAGGGAGCTTGAGAGCAGGAGGTCTTTAGAGGAGCGGAGAGGACAGTTGGGGTGATATTTGGGGACAAGGTTTGTAATGTAGCTCGGAGCGGAGTTTTGAATGGCTTTGTATGTTGTGGTTAGCATTTTGAATTTAATTTACATTTGATTATACAGTACAGTAGTTATTGCAGGTATATTAGCAAGGTTTTGGACTTGAAATCATGGGTAGGTTGACTGGTAGTAGTAAGCTATGTAGTGTGGTCACAGTGTCAGGCCTCTAGTCTTCACCCAAGGTCTCCAAATTTTGTGCAATTTTTGGTGGCAGTTTCGTACCATATACATTCATTTATATAGAGGCAACACCTCATTCACCTTCATTCTTCGTAGGTGAAGCATTGTGGAAATCTGCCAATTTCCACTTAATAACATGCTAATAGTGTCTTCCTAGCATAGAAGGCTGAATAGAAAAGGAAACACCTTTGATGAAAGGAAGCAGCAATTTTGTCACAAACACCAAGAAGGAAAAGTAAAAGTAAAGGATGAACAGGAAGTGTCAGCCTAGTAATTATGTTAAGATAATTCACCACCTCTCCCCAAAAATGCTGTATGCAGGGGCAGGGCCAAACCACGTGCTGGAAAGTGCCTATCTCCAGCCTACATTTGGGGCAGTGTGATAGGTAAGGGAGAAGGGTTAGGGTCTCTGAAGTGTATAATACACATTATGTAGAAATTTCATATGAATGTACCTGTCCCTGGTGGAGATAATAAGGGGTATATATTGCTTTGTGCCAGTCATCATCTGTGAGGGTTGTGAAATCTTGTTGCCAGGTACAGTATAACCGAGTTACCTTGGTCATATCTTTCCCCAATATCCACAGATAGAGGGAGGAAAGAATATGATCAACATTGGTAAAGATGCAAAATCACTTTACTGAGTGAGATTTAAGATTAATGGGGGTAGGGAACTGTGCTCTGACTGTATGGAGGTATCTAAAAAACATCCAGTTGAGGAGGTGAAACCCTGTCTTTAATCTAGGGAAAGAAGTAAGATTTCCAGCATTGATAATATGTTTAAGGATGCTAATACTATATTGCGTCCAAATAACTGGTTGGGACAGAGCGGAGATGGGGGAAAGTGGTGTTACCCCTAAGAGAT
This sequence comes from Glandirana rugosa, assembly GCA_018402905.1. Classification (NCBI taxonomy): domain Eukaryota; kingdom Metazoa; phylum Chordata; class Amphibia; order Anura; family Ranidae; genus Glandirana; species Glandirana rugosa. The sequence continues at coordinate 38,500 of BLSH010308740.1, forward strand.
GTGTGGGGAAAATTTGTATTTCTTGGATCTAGAGATTAGATCTAGTAAGATGCTTCCTCTCTCTAAAAAGAAGTACATTAACCAGTTCTGCGATTTAGTATGCAGTGAGCTTAAGACCATCAAATGGGAGACACTTGGCCATGATAATTTATCTAGAGAGGAAAGGACAGCTCTGAGTGAGCTGCAGAACACTAATGGAATTGTTATCAAAAAAAGCGACAAGGGGGTAATGTTGTCCTCTCAAATGAGGATGACTATGTTAGAGAAGTTAGGAGACAACTAAAGAATGTTGAGGTATATAGGAAGGTATCTCAATCTCCCTTTCCTGATGTCATACGGGAACTTAATGATAAATTAAGACTTGCACATGAGGCAGGGCTCCTCAACCGGAAGGAACTTAATTTTTTTATGGTCCAGGATTTCAATATCTCTATATTATATGTCATTCCAAAACTTCATAAAAACTTGCAAAACCGCCATGGCAGGCCCATAATATCGGTCATTAATGGCCCTTTAGACAAGGTTGGAAAGTACCTAGACGCTCTGATTAAAACCTTAGTCCCTACCCTTTGTTAGGACTGCCAGGAACCCCAACCGTCACTCCGTTTTCCTGACCAGAAGTCTTGATATCCCGGTAACAGGTGGAGGACGGTTGTAATCCTGCAGCCAGAATTCTGGGACCTCTATGGTAAGTGCAAGCAGACCAAATCAAGGAACAACAAAGAAATAAATGACTTGCGGTTAGTCGGGAGCCAAGGGTGACCCAATGTCGGTCTGGTAGCAAATCCAGGCGGAGATCCAAGGGGTTACCAGATACAGAATCGGGGACAGGCAAGGTTACGCAACAATCGGTCAAGGTAGTACAAAAGGGCAATCCAAAAGTGTAGTCGGAAACAAGCAAAGTTAGTAACGAGCAAACAATCTGGTATAACAAGCAGGAACTGGAACCTATACTAGGGCAGAGACAGGAAGGGGAAGTGAGGATTTATAAGGTACTAAATGAGGAGACTACCTACAGCTGGCCACTTGGCTCTACCAAGATAAATCTCCCAGTGGCTCAGAAGCAGGAAACCCAACCCCAGAATACCAGGTCTTAGGATCAATTCCCGGTCACGACGTGACACCCTTGAGTCATATGTGAGAGATACTAAGGATGTCCTCAATTAACTTGATAACATCCAGGTGGAGAATGCCTGTTTTTTTCGTGGGGATTGATGTGGAATCTCTATGCGCATCAATCCCTCATGAATGTGGTTTGCAAACTGTCTCTCACTATTTAGACAAGTTACATGCTGAAATGGCTCACCAAAGTAAGTTCATTCTTGATCTTCTGAGTTTTGCCCTAAACAGCAATTTCTTTCAGTTCAAAGAGGCCTTCTTCCAACAAATTTTGGGCACGTCCATGGGTGCCTCCTGGGCACCTTCTTATGGCTGCCTACATCTAGGCATGTGGGAGGAATCTGAGGTCTACCACCTAGAGCTCTTTGGAAGGTATGTCCATCTTTGGGTTTGGTATATCGATGATATTCTGATGGTATGGAAGGGTACTGCAGGTGAGTTGATGGAGATCATAGAGAAGTTGAATAAAAATATTTACAACATTAAGCTGACTTACAACGTTGACTCCCTGTCTATACCATTCCTAGACCTCAGAATGTCCAAAGGGAATGGAAAGTAGATTACATCCACTTACCGAAAACCAACCGTGGCAAATACTTTACTTAGACCCGAGCTTTCATCCCGAGCCACTTAAAGAGGGTATTCCCATGAGGCAGTTCCTCTGAATTCGGAGGAATTGCTCCAAGGAGGAGGACTTCAGGAGGGAAGCACATGACACTCCCAGTTCAGGGAAAGAGGTTACTCCCACAGGGTTCTAAGAAGAGCCAAATGGAGAGCAATGAATCAGGGCAGAAGCTCCCTCCTGGTTGATCAGGACCCCCCCCAGGGACCAAGATGGCACTGCAAAAGATCCTGTATGCTTTATTACCGAATTTGGCATCCAGTGGCCCATGGTGAGGGAAATACTTAGTAAACATTGGATGGTATTATAAGAGTGCTCAACATTATCGACCATTGTGGGTGATTACCCACATATGATCGCATGACCAGCCCCCAATCTCTCAGATCTACTTATGAAGTCGGAATATGTCCCTTCTTCCGTAGAGTCCGTGGAGTCATGGCTATCCGCATACCCTCCCATGTGGCCACTGTCAGTTATGCCAATGTATGGACCATACAGAAACATTCACAGACTCTGAACAGATGGTTCCTAATAAAATCAAGAGTCTCATTAATTGTGGCACTACTAGGGTTGTATATTGCTTGACGTGTCCATGTAAGAAAATGTACATCGGTAAGACCAAACGACAACTATGTGCACGCATGGGTGAGCATTTTGGGGACATTAGGAAATAGGAGCCAAAAAGCCCCCTGGCACAGCACTTTGTGGTTTATCATAATTCAAAACTGGAACAAACTCAGATCAAGGGGATATATGCCCTCAAGCTCAGCACAAGACGTGGGGACTTTGACAAGATCCTTTTAAGGAAAGAAAAATACTGGATAGATAAATGAAATGTTCTAGTACCTAGAGGTTTGAATAAAGAACTAAATTTGCAGCCATTCTTGGACACTTAGGTTAATGTGTTCTTTATGTATCTTGTCAATGTTTCCCTTTGTGTCTGAGGTTTTATATCCCTGTGCAAGCCTACCTGCTTCCGTCTGGATCTTCCTTTCTCTGTCCTAAAATTGTCTAATTCTCTCTCCCTCATTGACTATTGGTGCTCCCTTTTTTAGATCAATGGCGGTTTTCCTTCCTTTTCTTTCCTCCTGTGCTTGCTATCTATTAGGGGCTTATTTTTAGTTCTTTTTATCCCCCTCTTGATATCTTATAGTGTCCCTTTTGTAGTCTCATCTTCACACTCTGTATCCTTGAGCTATAGATGGATGTGATTTTGGTCCCTAGATAGATCGAGTACCCTTGCGCCAGTTAATCATGCTGTCGGGATTGGTGAGGTCAGATCTAGGATCTAAGGCCACTTGCATATGCATTATTACCAGTGGCCATGATCTCCGTAATACTGTTTCCTCACCCTGTTGAGAGACCTGCTTCTCAGAAGTCTTAAGATCTAAATGATTTATATAATTTTACCCTCTCTCTTTAAACTGTCTCCATTCCTATTTACATGCTTTGGTGGTTACAGGCACAGCAGCACAGGTGTGCATGACAAACAACATGCCGTCTTCTGTGAAATAATGAATTAGAGTTGAGTGTATTTAAGCACAGCACCACTAGATGGTGCTAGTCCTGACAAAGCTAGTACGTCCAGCGAAACGCGTCTACGTCATGTCCTTACGTCCTGACCACGCACCCCTCCCTGTCCCTGGATAAACTGAGCAGGGTCGAGCACAGGTGAGCGGAACGCCGGAGATACTGTGCGCCCACGTGGCTTCACGAAGGCTGGCGATGACCCTACACTGCCTGTTCGGACATTGTGAACTTCAGGATTGGTCTGCACCTAGGTATGGGGTTTCTCTAGATCCTGAAAAGGCCTTGAATGGGAATATCTATGGACGGTCTTAAGTAAATTTGGCTTTGGCTTTGGGTTACATTTCTTTTTTAGAAAATTATTATTATTTTTTTTTCCAAAACAAAGCTTTATTGAAGTTAGGAAGAAATTATTTTTATTTTTATTTTTTTTATTAGTTTACAAGGTTACAGTAAATACAACCACAGACAAACAAAACAAAAAATAAAATTAGGGCTGTACACCACAATCCAGTGTGTCAGCCCACAACAGTACAGTCAAAAATCAACCCCAAAAGAAAAACAAAAAAGTGGGGGAACCAAGGGAGGGGGAGGGTGCAGTACATGTTATACCAAACATCTTGGATAGTTTTGCCCATGTAACCTGCCCTGTAAACCCAAAACTACTTTCTGACTAATATACTTATCCACTGTACATATATCCAGATAGTCCTTAAGACATTAACCTCACACGACCCGTACTTTAGAGGATACCAGACCCACTGCTTTTCAATTACAATGACTCACCTCTGACCTTAGAAATAATAAAATTAGTGTTCACCAAACCTTATATACCAGAATAGCATCCCTATAAATCTGTGCAGACAGATTCAATCTGTCACCGTAAGGGGTGAGGCCATCCTTCCTCCCCAAACCTTGTCAAACTTGAGGAGAGCTTCCCTAGCTTTATAAAATGGTAGGGCCTTACTTACCAAAGCTTTCCATTACTCTACTGAGGGGGGGTTGGAATTCTTCCAGGACAGGACTAACCATTTCCTGGCCTGGACCAGGAAGTCTGGAAAACATTGGTTAAAGTCATTGTAAAATTATGTAATCCATTTTGTAAAAAGATGATATAATGTGCAGTGTAAGAGGAAAAAGGGGTTTATTGTCAACCTGGATCAACCATACATTTTCCAGCCTGCTGATAGTAAGTGTAAAGTAGTGCATTTATACCTTAATCACCGTGCGCCTAAGGGGCACACGGTGCAGTCCAGTGACCAAAAGCATATATACAAAAACAATAGGGAGTGAAAGATAGGTTCACATCCCAAAAGCGGTCACAAAGGACACTAACGGTACTATATAAACAATACACTTTATTTAAATAATCAGCACAGTATACAAATTCAAAGGATACAAAGATAGACCTTCATCATTAAAAAAGAAAACATTGTCTAAGACTGGGGGGAAACACAGCTGCTCATACACCTATAAAACTCATCCAGGTACTCAGATCTTCCTAATATATGGTCACAACTGATTGATATTACAAGGCAAGGAGTATTCAGGATGATATGGTGTGGATAGGTTCCGGAAGTAAACCAGTTCATAAATTCCATCAACAAAAATACCCTGATGGTCATAGTTACCAAAATGCAGAGATCAGAGCTTTTATGCTCTTACGCTTTCTGTCTTTCCTAGTTTCCTACAGATCTGGTGATGTATGTTTTTAATTGGAACCTTTAGTCTGATGAATGCCATTGCTGTGAAGGGAGTTGAAGAGTCTGACACCTAGTGTTTAAAATGAGGAAAGACAGGAAGCATAAATCTCCAAATCCTCCCCGCTCTGAGGAAATTAACGATATGTTAGTGAAACGTGTCAGCAGTGCATCATCACGCACGTGATGTAGGAGGAGATGCAGTGGGACGGGCGGAAGTGACCACAAGGGGAGTGTGGAGTAAGGGGACTTTTCATCCTCATTGTCTATGAGGCGGAGGAGCAGCATAGTGAGTTACATGGATATTCATGGACTTCAATGATGTAGTGAGTATCAACAGAAGTGGACTAGCGGCGAACGGACACTCAGCAAGAAGGGTGAGAGACTTTGGTCACCATCAACTGCTTTAGAGACACCATATATTGCCCACCTTACCATACTGTTTGAGAAGGGATGTTAACAGGTGTATCTGTTCCCCTCACCATCACCCAATGCCACTAAGTCTCTCACTGGGCTCAGCCACGCACCCACCATCATAGGGCCATTGTCCCATCTCTCCCCCGCTCCGCATTTTGGTAACCCTGACCATCAAGGTATTTTTGTTGACAAAATGTATGAACTGATTTGCTTCCAAAACCTATCCACACCAAATCATCCGGAATACTCCGGACTCCTTGCCTTGTAATATCAACCAGTTATGACCATATGTTAGGAAGATTTTAGTGCCTGGATGAATGTTATAGGTGTATAAGCAGCTGCGTTTCCCCCCCTGTCTTTTTTAATGGTGAAGGTCTATCTTTTTATCCTTTGAATTTGTATACTGTGCTGATTATTTAATTAAAGTGTATTGTTTGTATAGTACGGCCAGTGTCCTTTGTGACCGCTTTTGGGGTGTGAACCTATCTTTCACTCCCTATTGTTTTTGTATAATGTACAGTGTGTCTCCTTGTGTAACTTTATTGTGAAAAATACCTTATTTAAAGCCCCGTGGGGCGCTCACGTGACCAGCCGGAGCTCTTCTTTCCCGCTCCAAATACTGCAGAGGGAAGGGCCAAGATCCCCACTGATGTCAGCCCCGCTCCAAACACTGCAGAGGGAGGGGCCACTGAGCCGGGAGGAGAGGAGAAGATCTCTGCTGGGTATTTTCCACAATAAAGTTACACAAGGAGACACACTGCATATTATATAATCTTTTTACAATATGGATTACATGTTTTTACAAGGACTTTAACTAGGGCTTATTATTGAGGTAGGGTTTATATTGCAGCCATCCCCAAAAATCATGCTAGGTTTTATTTTTGGGGGAAGGGATTATTTTCGGGCAAACAGGGTATTTATTTTGTGTGTTAGCACCAGTGATATACCATCATATATTTTTAATAAAACAATTTTGTTTTGTATTAAAAATTCTCAACCTTATAGCTGAGCCTTACTATCAGCTCAACAATACAGAGAAGAAGGTGCTTCTTAGGCCTCATGTACACTGCTGCCTCTAAGCGGACATTTAGAAGCATTTGGGTGTTTTTTTCAGCTGCCCCTGAACTCATCTAATGTTTTCTTAACAGTACATATACACAGGGTTGTTTAAGGTTGTTTCCAGGCACTTGAGTTTAGAAGCATTTCTTGGAAAGCAAAAAAGTGTGTTCCAGACAGATGTTCAGAGGCATTTGAAACGCCAAATACCTGTATCAGCTTGTAAACACACCCAAACGCGGTAACCCACATCTAGTGTTTAGTTTACAACCGTTTCCATTAAAAAAACCACAAAACACTCCTAGACACGAATGCAGCAAAACACGGCTAAACGCAACAAAATGGACATTTTTAGATGCCGGTTTCTAGCTGTCGAGATAAAACGTTCAGGGGAGCTTGAAAAGCGTACATACAGCCTAAGTGCAGTAATAAAACACTTTAATGACCAGGAAAGGTTAAAAGCACTTCCAAGATGGAAGTGAAAAACAGGCATATCAATGAATCCATAATATCCATTGGGATGCCTCCTGGGAGAAAAGATAGCTGCAGGTGGCAGTTCCAGCCAACCAGCGGTGGTAAACACAGTGTCTCTCATCCAAGATGGAGAGCCATCTCAGGATCAGAATGGAATCCAGACAACTGGAAGTGACATCAGAGAGGGCGGGGCATGTTTCGGAGCATGCCCAGATGCTCCTTCTTTGTACCTTCAGTTAACCTTTCAATTGATCGGCCCAATCTTCCAACTAAGCCCAGCCCTCAGCTGATCCATACCATCAGCTCAACTCTCCAACTAAACCCAACATGGTGCAGAGTTAAAAAAAAAAAATAATAATGTGAAAGAGATTTTTTTTAACTTCTTAACAGGCAATATACAATATAATGTACAATATATATATATATATATATATATATATATATATAGTGATCTAAATATATGGTAAAAAATTAATAAATTAATATTAATAAAAATGAATATTGATAAAAAATGAATCAAAACATAATAATAATAAATGCTGCTGCTTAAATAATAATAACAAATGTGCAATAAGAAAACTTCTTAAATATCTTGTTCTCGGCAGCGCATTAATCTCGTGATCAATCACATAAATAAGTAAACATATAACTGTGCAAGTGCATATAAAAAGTGCATAACGTGGACATAAAGTCCACTCTGATGATTGCAGCTTCCCAGTCTCAAAGTGCAGTGAAAATGCTGTATATATAATCTGCTCACCAATTCATCCTCCTTCACCGCTGCCAAAACATGCAAAACCCACACACACTGAATGAATTGGTGATCAGCTTATATATACAACATTTTCACTGCACTTTGAGACTGGGAAGCTGCAATCATCAGAGTGGACTTTTATGCACGTTATGCACTTTTTATATGCACTTGCACAGTTATATGTTTACTTATTTATGTGATTGATCACGAGGTTAATGCGCTGCTGAGAACTACGAGATATTTAAGAAGTTTTCTTATTGCACATTTATTATCATTATTTAAGCAGCAACATTTATTATTATTATTTTTTGATTAATTTTTATTCATATTAATTTTATTAATATTAATTTATTCATTTTTTACCATTTATTTAGATCACTTTATTAACACGGTGATTGAGGGAATTGAATATATTTATCTATGTTAGAATAGCTACAATATTTACAAGCATTAAATGATAGTATTATGTTAAAGGTGACCACAAACATTATTACAAAGCTCAGCTATTTACAATGCCTCCCACTGTCTAGAACCTAAACTGCCAAGAAAAGTACCAATAACAGGAATGCCGTATGCCAAGATGCAAAATAGTATTCTTTAAAAATATTAAGAAAAGCTACATCATATTTTCTGCTTAGCCACTTTAAAATTGGACTGTTTCCCCAACTTCCAGTCTTGACCATTTTTCAGTTTTCTGCACTGTCACAATTTGAATGACAATTACTCCTGATGACGTCTGCATGAGGAAATGCGTAGGGGCGGGCATATACAGTATCTCACAAAAGTGAGTACACCCCTCACATTTTTGTAAATATTTTTACACCACATCACTAAGTGAAAATGTCCAAATTGGCCCCAATTAGCCATTTTCCCTCCCCGGTGTCATGTGACTTAGTGTTACAAGGTCTGAGGTGTGAATGGGGAGCAGGTGTGTTAAATTTGGTGCTATCGCTCTCACTCTCTCATACTGGTCACTGGAAGTTCAACATGGCACCTCATGGCAAAGAACTCTCTGAGGATCTGAAAAAAATAATTTTCGCTCTACATAAAGATGACCTAGGCTATAAAAAGATTTCCAAGATCACATGTAAAGATATAATAAAATATTTAAAAAAATGTGAGGGGTGTACTCACTTTTGTGAGATACCGTAGTTCACGTTTTGGCGTCACTTCCACTAGGGACTGCTCCAGGCTTTTAAGTGAATTTTTTAAACAAACAGTACAACGCTAGGTACGTTTGCTATATTACTTCTTTTCCATGAACCAGACAACATGAGAGGGATTCCATACCATCAGGTGGACATATAGCCATACAAGCCTTGTAGACCTACCTACCTATATCCATAAAAGCCTTGTAGCGCAGGGGGCCCATATTTGCAGGTGAGTGCATGCACGTTTGGTCTTGCAGTGGCATTGCACAAGCACTAAGCACTTTATAGTTTTGGTTATTTTGATGAACATTTATTGCATTTCTTTCACTGGCAATCTACTTGCTTTAGCATCTATGGACTGAATTCACGGTTTAATTTTTTGTATGTATGAGCATTGTATATAATACATGTGGATAAATGTATAAGTGATTGATACAGCATGTTAGCACTTTATTTTCATACATCGTTTAAATTTATAAGGAACTTCAGCAACACCAGATGATAATAACACAAGGGTAAATTTCACCATCAAAGATATGGACAGCAACAGTAGTGACAAGAGTGAGATATTGGCTGGAGAGAGCACAATAATTTGACAAACAAAAAGTGCATTTGTGGCTTAAATAGAAAGTTCATGAGAGGAGCATGAAAGGTTCTAGGAGGTGATCTCAGATGGCTTAGCAAGAAGACATGGCGCCAGACGCAGCAGAGTCTGCAGGTTTAGATCAGAGTCCTGACACAAACACCCCAATATATTTTTTAAGAGGCATGGAGAGTCTTTTGAAGACTTTATTTTTTGCCACAAATTTTTGGAAAATGCAGAATGAAAACAAAAATGTATTTTTTTTACACAAAGTTGTCAATTAGTAAAATATTTTTAGCAGCATGAGCATACTTAGAATTACACCCAAAAACATATTCTGCAACTCCTCCTTAGTATATGGATACCACATGTGTGAAACTGTTTTACAGTCTAGCCAAATAGAGAGGTCCAAAATCCAAGGAGCACCTTTAGGCATTCTAGGGGCATACATTACGCATTTAATTTCCTCGCTATCTATAAAATTTTTTGGTCCTAGAGCACCAGGACAGCGGAAACACCAACAAAATGACAACATTTTTTAAAGAAAACACCCCAGGCACTGTTAATAGTTTGAACACTTCTTTTTTGCCATGAGTTTTTGAAAGCTGCATTTCTAATGTACATCATAGACATACTTAGAATTGCACCCAAAACACATCCTGCTACTCCTACCAAGTATGGGGATACCACATGTGTGAGACTTTTTCACAGCATAGCCACTTAGAGAGGTCCAACATCTAAGGAGCACCTTCAGGCATTCTACGGGCATAAATGTCACATGCAATTCCCTGACTACCTATCACTCTTCAGGACACTGTGACTATGTGACTGTGTCACTATTAGAGCTCATTCATACGTGAGGTTGGGGGACAGTAACACCTCGCGGTTGAGCCATGTTTTACCGCCCCAATTGCTACCTGTTTAGTTGTAGATGCAGCAGCCGGAATAGAGCACTGAGATGCTTTATTCACATCTGTGGCAGGAATTACACACCTGTCACTTTCAGCTTGCATAGTGCCCACTAGTTGCAAACCATTCAAATGAATAGGGTGCTTCTAAGGTGTCCAAGGTTACAGAAAACAGTGAGGAGTCAAATGCTATCTGAAGAGCGATGCAAACACAGATCACTCTTCAGATCACTCTTCAGAGAGCACTGCACATGCGAACTAGGCCTTATGGTGACACTGGGACTGGTGTGGTGGCGATTGGGGGCACTGTGACTGACGGCACTGGTCTGGGGACATTATGCTGCTGTGGCAGTGATCAGGTACAATGGCTGACTGCGCTAATGACGCTGTATGTCAGTGTAGCCAGCCATTGATCACTACCATAGCATTACAATTTCAACGTAGTGGAACTGCAATTGCTCTAGTGAAAAAATATATATATTGTCACTGGAGCAGTGCAATGCAATGACATCGTACTGCTATGGCTACTATTGTCATCAGTGTAGCAGCCAATGTCTCTGATCAATAGAGAGAGCGGTACAGTGTCACCTTAGTGTCACTGTACTGTTTGGGGGTTATCGTGTTTTTATTTTTATTTTTTGTCATTTTTTCACACACTGAATGTTTCCTAAAGGCCTGATGACTGTAGGAAGCGTTCAATTTCCTTTCAAAGCTTTCAAACTTTAAACAGAAGTTTGAATAAGTAATCAATGTACTGTCTATACCTAGAAGCTAGAAAGCCAACCCCACTTTTTTAAGGGTTCTTGTGAACTTTTAGCAAGTAATTTGTTACAGGCACCTGTAGAGGGAATTAAACATTTTGCTTCCATGTGAAGAGCTTCTGGACTGGGGAAATGTTTTTTAAATTAAATGATAGTGGCAGTTTTTAAATTGTCTGTACTCCTGTTTTGTTCTGTACATTTTTTGAACAATATTTGGAGCTTTTTGACATTAAGGACACCAGTTGCTACATTTAAATAATTCCCAGGCATTAGCATGTGCATATAACTCTTGCTTTGCCCGCAGAATATGTACACATCCATCCACTGCCTCAGCCGAGACAGGGGAAGCAGTTGAGAGGCCCCCACCAGAACACTCCGGTCAGCTCTCTATGCCACTTGGGAGATGATCGGGAGACCTTTTTCGGTCATGCCCCTTTAGCAGAAGCCGGACCGGCTGCTGTACACATGGGCCGAATGTCGGCTGGTTTTTATTTGCCTGAGATTCAGCCCATGTGTACTAGGCTTAGTTAGGCTAGGTGCCTAATTAGACCCAGTGGTAAAACCCCCATGAAATATCTTAGAAGATAATGGCAAGGAGACAAAAGCAATGGAGAAGCGTTTCCTTGAAATGGAACATTCGAAAGGCCTATGTAAAGTTAAAAAGTTAAGAAACACATCAAGGAAGATCCTGTTGCAGGACAATTCTGTCTGTAGACCAAAGCAGTATGGAACAAGGTCATCCAGCAACCTACGCTTAGGGGATCCCCCCCCCCCCGCAGTCATCTGCTTGTCAAAATTACTGTGCAGCTCTTGATCTGTCAATCGGGTTTTGCATGAACTTGGAAGTGTGTAGTGATGTTGTGGGACCTGTTTTATTTATGAATTAACCACTTGCCGAACGTATAACTTAAATATACGGCGGCAAGGTGGTACTTCTGCATACCTAGTATGTGATCCGAAATGCGTATTTTTAGTACTGATCACTGTATTAGTGTCACTGGACCCCAAAATGTGTCAAAAGTGTCAGTTAGTGTCCGACTGTCCACCACAGTATTGCAGTCCCACTATAAGTCGCTGGTTGCTGCCATTACTAGAAAAATAAATAAATAAAAAATATCCCATAGCTAGACGCTATAACTTTTGTGCAAACCAAACCAAACAATATACGCTTATTGATTTTTTTTACCAGAAATATGTAGCAGAATACATATTGGCTGAAATTGATGAAGAAATTTGTTTTTTTAATTTTTTTTATTGGATAGGTTTTATAACAGAAAGTAAAAAATATTGTTATTTTTTTATTTTCAATATTGTTGGCCTTTTTTTGCTTATAGCGCACAAAATAAAACCGTAGACATAATCAAATACCACCAGAAGAAAACTCTATTTGTGGGAAAAACAGGACATTTTATTTGGGAACAGCGGTGCATGACCTTGCAATTGTCAGCTAAAATAACGCAGTGCCGTATAAAAAAAAATGGCCTGGTCAGGAGGGGGGTAAACCTTCCAGAGGTCAAGTGGTTAAAGTGGAAGTTCATCCAAAAACTAACTAACTCTAAATCTACTGGCAGCCACATTCTAAGACTAATCTATCTAACCCTGTAAAGCAAAAATCAGTATACATACCTTTTCTGCAGCTGATCCGGTCCGGTCTCCACCGGCGGAAGCTGTGTGCAGGAGAAAGCCGACAGCGGCTGGGAAATGCCTGGGAAGTGACGTCACCCATAGACTTACTATGGGGCTTCCGTTGTCGGCTGCCTCTCCTGCACACGCCTACACAGGGAAGCCGCCGCTGACAGCTCAGCATGGGACCGAACCGGAGCAGCTGCTGGAAAGGTATGTATAGTGATTTTTGCTTTAGGATTAGATAGATTAGTCTAAAGCCTCGTACACACGGTACGATGGTCGTACGACCGGACGGACCAAATCGTATGTTGGCTGTTGTATCTAGCATACTGATATGCACTACACGATCGTATGACCAAGCTGAACGTAGTGTCGTGTTATGAACGTATAAAGAGAAATTTAATTTTATTATTAATTTATGTAATTAGTGTCCGGCCGTTCCTGACTTCTGAGCATGCGTGTTTTGCACAATACAACTTGTTGGACCAACTTCTCTGTACACACAATACAATGGTCGTAAGACTGCTTGTTGGTACTACCAAGTTTTCTAGTTTGCTCATACAACTTCTGTTGTACGACCGTCTTACGTCGGCAGTCCTAATTGCGCGTACTAACGATCGATTTCGCATACAACGGTCGTTCGTACGACCTGTTGTATACGCCCTTCGAACCGTGTGTACGAGGCAATAGAATGAGGCTGCGAGTAGATTTAGAGTTAGTTTGGCTTTTACTTTATGTATTTAGCAGCTAATACATTAGGAAAAAGAGGGGGAGGAAATAGCAAATTTAACACTGGGCACATGCTTATGTTGATGTCATTTAAATTTTAAAAGTTGCTATTTGGACCTTTTTTCTTTTTGTTTAAAATAGCTTAGCCACTTTACCTCCGGAAGGTTTTAACCCTTTCATGACTAGAACATTTTTTGCTATTCAGCACTTCGCTACTTCCACTGGCAGCCGTGCAGTCAACACTGTTCGCAAATAAATTTTTCATAATTTTGTTTGTACAAACAGAGCTTTCTTTGGTGGTATTTGATCAACACTGGGTTTTTTTGGGGTTTTTTTTGCGATATTAATGACAATTACTGAAAATTTTGAAAAAAAACACCAATATTTTCTACCTCTTTTAAACATATCCTATAAAAAAAAATTAAAAATACAATTTCTTCATAAATTTAGGCCAAAATGTATTCTGCTACATGTCTTTAGTAAAAAGAATTCCAATAAGTGTATATTAATTGGTTTGTATGAAAGTTATAGCATCTACAAACTATGGTATATACTGTATACTGGAATTTACGCAGCTATAAACGCTATGCTGTAATGGCAGTGATCAGCAACTTATAGTGTGACTGTGTTAGGGAGGTGGGCCAGGCACTGGCTAGGACTACTTTTGTCAAAGCAGCATAGTGTAAGGCAATCCACGCCATGCCAAGCTGTCATCCACCGCAGCATTCTAATGAAGTCACTGGTGTGAATGTAAACTAAAGATTGTAAAGGCTATTTTATATGTTTATGTTTTTATGATTTCTTTTTTCTTTACATTTATGAATAGATTTGTATTTGTTAGATAATCCATTCATAATTCTGATCAGTGAAGTGAATGCAGCAGTGAGTGGCCATTGTCCTCACTTCAGCATTACATATTAATATAAACAGCTTGTTTACCTTCAAGCCTATTCATATAATTAAAGCGTTTGTTTCCCTGAACATTTCATATTCCTGATATGTGCTTGTTGTACCATGTGCTTGTATGATAAAGTATCCTGTTCTCTTTGCATTGCTTCCTTTATGTGAAATCCCTAGTGCTCCTGCCAGTTCCCCTGCTTTCTAATTAAAAAACTGACCACACTGAGCAGGAGAGCACACCATGGTCAGTTCTCTAGCTATTCTGGGAACTCAGTGTGCTCTCCTCCAATGACCAAACGTATCCTGACGCGCCCCATTCACTGGTAAGCTCAGTGTGCTGTTGTTTCTTCTCCCCCCAGCTCTTCTGCAGCTGAGAACAGAGGAATGTCATCAATAAAAAGGGGGAAAAAGGTATTTATAATGTGTTTTTTATATCTGTACAAAAATGGTTTGCCTTTCATTTTTATTTTAAACTGAATGGGTTGTTACAAGGTGATAGTTTACAATCACTTTAATTGGTCTGAGGATATTCAAAGTTAATCATACCAGTGATCCCCAGTGGCTGTTGTCAGATGGGACTTTGCAGGCTTTGCTTACCCGCCCTCTACCTGCAATTTCTGCTGCCAATGTGGGGAGGAGGTGGCCAGGGGGGTAGGATGACAGAAAAAAGATAAGTGTAGGGAGCGGGTAAGCAAACCCAGCACACTTCTGATCTGACAGCACACCTGAATTCAGAAGCTGTGTTTAAAGGAATACGGGAGCGTTTCTCTTGCAGTAAGGAGGAGCTGGAGGGGGAAAGAGAACTCTGCCCCACTTCAATCAATGCTCTACTCCTCTCCTGGCCTCCTCTAACACCCAGCTGTACAGACTGTGTTCTCCATACCCCTCCTCCCTCCTTCTAGTGCAGCTCCTGTGTGTCTGTGAACTCTGCTGCCATCTTCAGAAGCCTGTCACTGCTTATGTCAGCCTCATAGTAGAATCACCACAGGGCACCCCCAACCCTACAGTAAACTGCTGCTCCCAGGGCAGCTGCCCTTCCTGCCCACCCCTTGCCCCAGCCCTGGACCTTAGAGCTTGCATCAAGGTCACCAGTCACCTTCTTGACTAACTATAGCCTAGAGCAGGGATGTCAAACTGGTGGCCCCCCAGCTGTTGCGGAACTACAAGTCCCATCATGCCCCTGCCTGTGCGAGTCACGCTTTTGACTGTCAGCCTTGCAATGCCTCATGGGACTTGTAGTTTCGAAACAGCTGGAGGGCCGCCCGTTTGACACCTGTGGCCTAGAGCATCCTTTTGCAACCAGGTGGCCCAAGCACCGTGGGGTGCCTTCAGGTTTTATTTAGAGGTGCTTTGTCAAAATGCCTAAAAGCTGCTCAAAAATTGTATACAAGCCAATGGAAGGATCAAGTCTGCTTTTTAGTTACACAAGTTTTCATTGTGCACCATTACAACCTTTTATCTGCCAGCTTCCTAACAACCAATTAGGTCAATGGTTACTAAGGAGGACGCCGGGCCTCTACACAGCATCCTCGTTTGCCTATGCCCTGCCCATCATCATCAGCACTGGTGTCATATTAACTTTGGAAGAATAAATCACCTCTAACAGTATCCTTTGTGTGTGGATGTTGCTATGTAATGTAACACTCTTAGTTTTGTTTTTACATTTTAGAATGGGGTGCATAACTCTAAAGATGGCTTTACAGAAAAAACGTTGAGGAACACTGGCCTAGAGTTTGAACAAATTAATAGAATTGTATTTAGATACTTACCTATCTTGGAATGGGATGTAGGCCTAAGAACAGTTGTATCACAAGGAGTGTGTTTTGTGGTCAGAAAGACACCCTCACTGGGCAATATCCCGTCTCCTAGTTTATTTCAGTCCAATAAACAACAGAGAAGAGGTTCCTCATTGAACACCTTAGGTATGTATAATTGTGGGGCCACTTACTGTTCTAGCTGTTCTCTGTTGGGCGATGCTCACATTATCCGGTTGTGTGCCAATGGTAGCATCTTTAGAATTGAGCAAATGGTTAATTGCTAGACAAGATTTTTATTTGTTATATACTGTATAATGTGTAAAAAAACAATATGTGGGTAGAACCACCAGAAGACTATAAGACTGGATGCATGACCATCTCTGCAACATTAAAACCCACAAGAAAACAAATGTAGCTAATTACTTTATGGAATGACAGAGATCACAGTTAGAAATCTACTCCCTCTGAGAGAAGGTTCTCTTTATTGGCCAAACAAGAGGTGTTTTGGATATTTAAATTATATACACAAATAACAAAGGGTTTACATTTTTAGTGGGATGCTATACATTATTATATGAATAGGGGTTTTTTTTGCCTTATTTTTTTTATTTTTTGCTTCTTGGGGGGGGGGGGGGGGGGGGGGGGGGGGGGGGGGGGGGGGGGGGGGGGGGGGGGGGGGGGGGGGGGGGGGGG
>BLSH010308740.1:55286-74658 GCA_018402905.1 Glandirana rugosa
AGCCAACGACATCGTTGGGTGAAAACGGTAGTTATTTACTCCGGGGCATTCTATTATAGATTAACTGGAATCGGAAAATGGTTGAATGGTTTATGAACTTTTAGGAAAATTTTACAAAAAGAAGACAGAAGTCTTCCAACCGCGAGAGGAAAGAACACAACCTTGTAACTACTGTGTAGTCTTGTCAGTAACCTGGGAAGAACATGGACTGATACAATATAAATAGGTCACGTTCAGTAGTTTACCAAGGTTCAGTACCGTTACACGTCGAAGGAAATGTAAGATATTTAATAACAAAAAAAATTGTCAGACTTATTCTCTTAACATTATGGACTGATCTTTTACGTTAAAACATTCACGACATTGAGTATCTTTGGGTCAGATACATTTCCCCACCCAACCTTTTCCTCCCTATACCTTCTCTTAGCCCTCCCCCGCACCCATCTCTTTCCCCCCGACGCCTCCCCTTTTCACCCCTTCCCCCCTACGCCTCTCCCTTTTCCCCTTATCTATCCCCTTCATCCAACCTTTCACCCCGCTCCCACCCTCTCCCCTGTCCCCTCCTTTCCTCAACTCCCCCCCTTCCTCCACTACCCCCCCCCTTCTTCGTTTTTTATTTTTTTTATTCCGTTAAAAACAATAATTTATAGAATGTAAAGGAAGCTGCACATTGCCATGACTTGGAACCATTTGATGACTTGCACTGGATAAATATAACATAGTCAGGTACAAGAAGGGTCCAATGACTGTTCTGATGTGTCATCAATGTTCCAACACAAGAAAGGAGAGCGCCAACCTTCTGAAGACAGAAGAAAAACATTTTAAAAGGATTTTCAAGTATTTGGTAAGTTGGTAAAAGGCTAAGGTCAATTAGATATTATCTTACGGGGCCTCATTTATTGATGGCAAAAGTGGGTTGCTACAGCAACCGATGGCGCTGGTCTTCGGAGGGAGAGGTGTGAAGCAAGGCCATCAGATCAAGTTTTCTCTGTATCTGAGCTCCCATGGATGTGACATTATCCTGCGCTTTTAAGTTCTCTCACCTTTCTCTTTCGCTCTCTCTCTCTCTCTCTCTGTACTTTTTTTTTTAAATCTGTTGCACAGCCAGATTAAAGAGAATATTTTATTGGAAAAAAAAACATTGAAGTGCAGTTCCTTCTGGCATCTAACTAAACCGTAGACAATGACATTTGTAATGGGTTAAATGGAAGCCACGGTTTTCTTTTAATGCTGCAAAACAACGTATTTATACACAATGGGGTGATTTGGAATCTGTGAGTGCACTGCGGTAAGCCTGTAAATGCTGTTGTTATATAAGAAAGTGTATTTGTGATGTTAGACTGATTTATAATAGAATAAAAAAGAAAACCAGAACAATCAGCCAAACCTATATGAGCAGGTTTATTAAAAGTGACAGTGCATCCAAAATAAAATATTTCAGGTTTCAGAAGATGCTGGAGAGTTAGATCATCTGGGAGTTTCTTATGGAAGTTTATGGTGAGATCTGTATGCTTCATTACCAAGGTCTGCACATCTGCTGTGCCCAGCCATACTGTTAGGTCTAGGATTGCCAACTTTTCTACAAGCCAAACCAGAACACTTTAGCAGCCTGGGACACCTTTGGATGCCCCAATGAGAGTAGTAATACAGTGCATATAGCGTGCCGTAGCAAACAGTGTGTGGGGCCAAATTGCTCTTGCAATCTTACATCATCGCCCTGCCCCCCCCAGTCATACCGAACCTGCCCCCAGATAGCCACTCGCAGGTCCCGTAGGGCAACAGATTTGTGTGTGACTATCTTGGTTACTTGAGGAGCCACAGGCCTGTCTGAATAATGTGTCTGGGTTTCAGTCCACCACTGCACACCAAGGATCTCCAGAATGAGTCCAGAGCTTTATTCAGCGATCACATCATTACAGCAGATAGCAACGTTTCGGGGCCATGCAAGACCCCTTCATCAGGCATGTGACAAAGTGTGATACAGAACAGATGTCATAATGATGTCATGTTCCTGTCATCTACATAGCCTTTTAACCACTTCAGATCCGCGCTATTGCCAAAGTATGGCTCCAGCGCGGATCTGAAATGCCCGGAGGACGTCCATGGACGTCCTCCACTGCGCACGCTCCTGCGGGCGTGCCCGTGGGTCGGGCGGACTCGATGTCCGCCCGAGACCCGCCGATCACTTTTAGGAGCCTCAGAACGGGGAACCGCCGTTGTAAACACGGCGGTTCCCCGTTCTGTGACAGGGGACAGGACAGATCTACTGATCCCTGTCACTGGGATCAGTTAAATCTGTTATGTCCCGGCCAAACCATCCCTCCCACAGTTAGAACACACCCAGGGAACATTTGTTAACCCCTTCACTGCCCCCTGCAGGTTAATCCCTTCACTGCCAATGACATTTACACAGTAATCAGTGGACATTTAAATTTCTGATCGCTGTATAAATGTCATTGGTCCCAAAAATGTGTAAAAAATGTCCGACATTTCCGCCCCAATATCGCAGTCCCGATAAAAATCGCAGATCGCCGCCATTACTAGTAAAAAAAAAAGATAATAAAAACGCCATAAATCAATTCCAGTTTGTAGACGCGATAACTTTTGCGCAAACCAATCAATATACGCCGATTGCGATTTTTTTTTTTTTACCAAAAATATGTAGAAGAATATATATCGGCCAAAACTGATAAATAATTTTTTTAATGGATTTGTACTTTAGCAAAAAGTAAAAAATATTGTTCTTTTTTGCTAAATTGTCGCTCATTTTTTGTGTATAGCGGCGATCAGAAATGACGCAGAGGGGATCAAATAGCACCAAAAGAAAGCTCTATTTGTGGGTAAAAAAGGATGCAAATTTTATTTGGGTACAACGTCGCACGACTGCGCAATTGTCATTCAAAATGCGACAGCGCTGAAAGCCAAAAATTGGTCTGGGCAGGAGGGGGGTTTAAGTGCCCGGTAAGGAAGGGGTTAAAAAATGATATAGCAACAAATCAGGAAAAGCATAGGGTCTGTCACAATATAAACCAACATAATGGCCACATGATAACTTTAAAATGAATGTTAATGTGCGGAAGGGAAAGTATGTAAATTTCTGTGTCATGTTGTAAACAATGCAGCCAGGCGGGAAGCTGTTTCTGGCTTAATAGTTTATTCTAGTTGCTAAGCACCAAGGAGGCATGTCCATAGCCTTTAATAGCATGCTCCACTGCACACATGCACCCTAAGATCTACAAACATCAGTGTGAAGACCGCTGTCAATGCACGTGCTGGCTTGAACTGAGCCTCAGAAGAGGCATGTGTTGGGATATACCATGTGCGCATGTGCCATGGGACCCATATAGCGTGGCAGCCGCCGGTGTCAATGAATGATGCTGGCACCAGTGCCGAATGGAATACTGGGCAGGCTTGGGAGAAAGGGACTAATATGTACAAAAGACTGCAAAGGAGATACAGGCTACAAGATTGAAATAGTGAAGAACTCCAGATGAGAAGAAGAAAAGGAGAGAAAAAAGAAAAAAAAAATTGGAAGAAATGAAAAGAAGAAAAAAAAATGAAAAAAGTAGACATGGAAGTAAAAGGAAAATAAGAAAATAAGAGAATGAAAAAATACATAAAAAATGAAAAAAAAGAAAAAAAATATATACTAAAAATAAAGCGAAGAAACAAAAGAGAGAGAAGAGGGAAACAAGGGAGAGAAAGTGGTTACAGAGAAAAAAAGAGAAAAAGAAAAAGGGAAAAAGAAAAGAAAAAAGAAGTAAAAATGGGAACATGAGATTAGAATACAAAAAGGACCAGAAGACACAAGGAAGGGGGAAAGGGGAATAGACTGCGGAACGAATGGGAGGACAAGAGGGAGGAAGAAAACGAAAAGCGGAGTATTATGATAGACTTGGGGGATGCAAGGGCAAAGTACTTCTAGAACAGCAACGATGCTATTGAGAGAATAAAACCCAAAGAAAATGTAAAAGGCAAGGCAGAAACAAAACTAAAACTATGTACACAATTCACTCATGAGCAGCCATCATAATCAAAAGCATCAGTCATAAAGAAAACACAGGTAGGATAAATTGGTATGAAGGCCCCTGGTTGTAAATTACCCAGGGAGTGTGTCCAGTATACCTCACGGCAAAGACAATCACGATCTGCCCCTCTCACCAGACGTGTGACATGCTCAATGACTAGACACGTGCAGAGCGAAAAAATAATTTTAGTTTTGTTTCGTTATTTACATACATTTGTTTAGTTAGATTTGTTTCATTCATTTAATTTGTTTTCGGAATTCATTTTGTTTATTCGTTTTCGAAACAATTCAAAAAGTTTTCGAATCAATTTCAATCGATCAATTTAGAATTGTTTTCCAATTTCCAAGTAGAATGGGGTGGAGTGGAAATTGGAGAAATAGAATGGAAAAAGACAGAATACAATAGAGGGGAATATAACAGAAAATGAAACAATATAATGTGGTGGAGTGGAACAGAGCTCTTTACTCTGTTGTATTCTATTCTTTTGTTTTCTGTTATATTATTTTCTAGTCTATTGTTTTTTTTCCATTCTATTCTTTTGTTTTCTATTCTATTTTGTTATCTTTGGAAATTGGAAATCTATTCAAATCCGAGGACTTTTCAAATTCGAATTTGAAAACTATTTGAATTTGAAAAATTTTCGAATTTGAAAACTATTCGAATTTGAAAAGTATTCGAAAATGATTTGAGAATGATTTGAATTCGAATTTCATTCAAATTTTTTTTCGTTATTTCGGATTCGTTTAAATTCGGTACTATTGTAATTCGGAAATTCGGATACATCCGAATTTCCAAAAAATGAAAATTCATTCAAATTTTCATTCGGAACTAAATGAACGGCATATGTCTATCAATGACCATGCCCCTTAATTCATGTACTTCATATTTCTGGGAAAGGAAATGTATTGCTATGGGTTTACTTAGATCCATCGGTTCACCTCATGGGGTTTTTTCTAAAGCCATTCTTATATCACTTTGAAATCAGCATTTGAAGGGACCTATCGTTTTGCATACATATACCAGTGAGGGTATTTTAGGATGTAGACACAGTAATCTGCCGCTATGCCACTGCCACTATGTGCGTATGTGACATATTCCCTGCATCTCAGGGAAATGCAAATGTTACAGTTATGGCGCTTATAGCAGCCACGTTTGTGTGAGTTTCTGACTATTGTCTTAGCGTACTTCGTCGAGGGTCTGTCTGTACTAGTAAATCTTGCAAAGACCTGCCCTTTTTTTTATTTCTTTTTTTTTTTTAAATTTCAATGGTTTTTATTGAATTTTCCATATAAGGAAAAATAGACCTGTCCTGTTTTCATATTAGTTGTCAATGTGTCATCTGATCTAAGGATGTTAATATTACGTGTGGCTGCATGTTTGATGCATTCTGATTCCTGATTGAAACTGTGTATGAACAAAGGCCTATTCGCAGTTTTAGGGTTTTTTCAGGGTTTGAGATAGCTCTGGTCAATGCCCTGTTGAGTATTGTGGTTGGATATCCATGCTCCAAAACATGTTTATACATGAGTAGCCAACAGCGGACTACAGTTACCTGGCACTGCAGACTTACCTCCTTCCTTCTTAGACTGTCTCTATGTCCCTCTAGTGCTGGGCTCGAATTACATGCATCATCTTCCTGAGCCAAGCAGAGAGCATTGTAGGAATTGTAGTATTCTGAACAGACATCCTGGATCTGCAGAACTATCCCTGGACTACACATCCCAACAGGCCATCTGCTACAAAGAAAAGAACTCTGGGAGAGATTATAAAAGCATGAGCAGATTAGGCCCAAGCTCTCCTGCTTCCCAGGTTCCATCAAGTAAACACCCCTCAGCTGCTGGGCGAGAGGGCTGCGGCCTAACGGCAACACGGTGATGCCTTAGGGGATCTTCTCACCTGAGTTTTGGCTGTTCACCCAGGACTTAGCTGACTAATACCCTATTTCCAGACTCTCCTTTCGAACAAGTAAAATCAAAGAGAGATAATCAATTTGCATTGTGTCAGTGTGTCATTTAAAGGCTTAAGCAACATGTCTGAACCTAGTGTGTCAGGAGGGCTGGAAAGTTCACAGGGTCAAAGTGGTGCAGATGAACAGGTAATTCTAAGCAAACCCCAAGGGAGCAATGCTAAACTTGTGGGCTCATCCGGGATGTTCTCTGCTGCAGGCCCTAGCCAGCCTAGACAAGAGCCATTACGTGAGAGAGAGGGGGACAGTATAAGGAGCTTGAATGGAGCAAAGCAATGTTCTGGAGATCTCAGGAAGTGAGTGCACTGAGAAGGAAATCCAACAGTGGGTGAGAGCTTTAGTTCCAGGGCAGAGAGCTTACATTCTGGATGTGGAGGTAGAGTTCACTCTGGACTATGTTCGGCTGTTGATGGAGTGGCAGGAAGAGATACCCGCCTGTTTTTGGGAAGAAGAGGTACCCCTAGTGGAAGGGGTAATTGCTCTGGTGATCCCACTGCAAGTGGGGGAAGATGCCACAGAGGGACAACCGCTACTCAGAGCCAGGGTGGGGAGCACAGGATCTGTTGGTGCAGATTCTTGTGGGGCTAATTCTCCTCCCGCCTCGTTCTACGCGGTCATCAGCCAGCTAGTTGAGAGTTTGGTGAAGAACAGCTCTGGAAATGCAAACCAAGGATACGGTTCTTCTCAGGGCAGTTGCCAATTTCAGCTGGAGAGGAGGAGATTGAGACCTGGGTGAGTTAGGCCATTCAGGCAGTAGAAGAATGGAGTGTTCCAGAATCTGTGAATCAAAAGCGACTTAGTGAGAGCCTTCTAGGCCCATCCGCTGAAGTAATCCGTAAATTGAGAATGGGAATGTTTTGATTTGTTATTTACATAAATTTGTTTAGTGAAATTAGTTTAACTCGTTTAATTAATTTTTGGAAATTCGTTTTGTTTATTCGTATGTGAATCGATTCACTTTTTTGTAATTCGAATTCAAATCAATTCGAATAGTTTTCAAACTCAAATAGTTTTCAAATTTGAAAAGTTTTCAAATTCAAAAAGTTTTCGAATTCGAATAGTTTACGAATAGTTTTCAAATTCAAATAGTTTTCAAATTTCCAAAAAGAATAAAATAGAATAGAAAAGAATGGAATATAAAAAATAGAATAGAATAGAAAATAATATAACAGAAAATCAAAGAATATAATAAAGTAAAACAGAACAAAATAGAACAGTAAATAAAAGAATAGAATAAAATAGAAATGAATAGAATAGATTATAAAAATTGGAAGTATTTAACCATCTTTTGAAATTTGAAAAAAAAGAATAGAATAGAAAAGGATATAATTCAAAAAAACAATATAAATTTTAATTTAAATAGAATAGAAAAGAATAGATTAGAATAGAATAGAAAATAACACAATAGTGTAGAGAAAAACAATAGAATAGAAATAATAAAACCATATTCCTATTCTGATCTATTCTCTTCTATTCTATTCAAATTCGAATTGATTCTATTTGAATTTTGGGAAATGGTTATATTCTTTCTATTCTATTCTATTGTTTTTTTAATTCTATTATTATATTCAATTCAAATTTAGTCTATTCCAAATTAGAATTTTGGAAGATGGTTATATTCTATTCTGTTTTTTTTATATCCTATTCTGTTATTTTCTATGATTCTATGTGATTCTATTATAGTCTATTCTACTCCTTTTTATCTATTCTATTCTTTTCTTATGTATTCAAATTCAAATTTATTCTATTTGAAATTTGAATTTCAGAAGATGATTATATTCTTTTTATTTTATTTAATTATTTTTTATTCTATTCTATTCTGTTCATTCTATTAAACTCTATTCTAATTCTATTCTTTTATTTTCTGTTATATTATTTTCTATTCTATTATATTTTTTTCTATTCTATTCCTTTAGTTTCTGTTCTATTTTATTTTCTGTGGAAATTGGAAAACTATTCAAATTTGAACTTGAAAATTATTCAAATTCAAAAACTTTTCGAATATGAAAACTATTTGAAGTTAATTAGAAAACTATTCAAATCGATTTGAAAACTATTTGAATTCCGTCCAAATTTTTTTTCGTTATTTTGGATTCGTTGAAATCGGGTACTATTGTAATTCGGAGATTTGAATATATCCGAATTTCCGTTAAATGAAAATTTGTCTGAATTTCAATTCAGAAAAAAAAAGAATTGCGCATGTCTACCAGATTATCTTTAAGAAGGGTATCGATCCAAAGGATACTGATCAAGCTCATTTAGATCGGGTCTGACAAGGGGCCTGCCCCAACCATCCCATTGTTTTGAAACTATTACTGAAGGGAGCACGGACAGTTCCAATCTACCCTGAATTGATGAGAAAAGTACGGGAATAAGAAGCTCTGTTTGAGGAGAAGAGTCAGGGAATGAGAGAACTGAGTGCCAGTGGAGGAAGGAGAGAAAAAGTGACTGCTTGGGCTGTCCATGCTGAAGCTGGTTTCTCAGATGAGGACTATGAAACAGAACCAGAGCAAGAAGACCTGCCAACCCTGACAACAAAATGCCAGTGTATGAATCGGGACCAGTAGAGTTGATGACCCAATTTTCCCAGGCTCAAACCCAGATGTATTATGCTTTGATGTGAGTAATGGATTCCCAAGTGAAGGTGCAAAAGTAAGGGCTTCACCCAGGAGGGTCAAAGCTTCCCCAAACTAGGGAAAAAAGATGTTTTGGATGTGGGGAAGTTGGGCACTTCAAGGCTAAATGTCCCAAAGCCAGGATTAGCCCGCAGTTGCTTACAGAAGTATTGAAAGTGTTACAGAAGATACTCTTTCTAAAGCCAGCGGGAAACTTCCGGGGACCTCAGTGAAGGAGCCAATTGAGCGTCCCAGGTAAAACTGCACTCCAAACCTAAGAAGGAGTCAAAGAAGAATCGGAAAACAAAGTCTCTTACTAGTCCCCCTCCTCCTTTGCCTGTTTCTAAAAGTGAGTCCCCAGGGCAGGGAAGATGGACAAAGGAGATCAATGCACACCCCTCTAGTTGAGCTGTTAAAAAGGCTTCCCAGTCACAAGAGAAGCTGATTAGAGCTCAGACTATAAAGTCACAAGTGAGGAATCTGCCAAAGAACTTGGTAGGGCCTTCTCCAATAGTTTCTCTTTAAGTAGAAGGGATCTACACCCAAGCACTGCTAGATATTGGAGCCCAGGCGATGCTGTTGTATAGGGATTTTTATGACAAACATCTGAAGCATATCCCTTTGTGTAACCTAGAAGAGTCGGAGATCTGGAGTATAGGTACCCAAAAGTTCTCTTATGATGGATATATTACTATCAAGATCACATTCAATCCCTCATTGGATGCCAGGCCGCTGTTTGCCCTCGGCCCCCTGGGGCAGAACAAAATTCCTTGTTGATAGGAACCAACACCAACCTTGTGAGGAGATTGTTCACCCCATTGGCTGTGGAGAGTGCTACTGTGAAGAGGATTCACCCCCAGCTGAGGCAACCCAGAGAAAGGACTTGCAAGAAGGCCACCGTCAAACCGTCATGGGACCAGCTGGGTACTTTTGTGGTATTGGAAGCTGATCCATTGGAAGAAGATATTGGGATAGAACTGGTCCCAGAGATGTTGCCTACTAGGGCATTATTGAGAAGTGGGGGAAAAATCCCTGTCAGTGTTTGAAATGTCATCAGTCAGCCAGTCAGCCTGAAACCTTGTCTGGTGATTGGAAGAGTGGGTGCCGCTACTCCAATGATGGCAGATGGTCCAGAGGGAAAATGGGAGAGAGCCTCATGTCTGGTGTCTCACGTTGTCTACCAGATAGGAAGAAAGGGGGGAGCTCAGCTAACCAGGTGGGAGGAGATGTTCTCTAAGAAAGATTTTGATGTGGGCTGTACCAAAAGTGCCCAACACCAAATTTGACTGAGCAAAGAAAAGTATTTTCGAGAGAGAGCTTGATGGATACCTTTGAGTGACCTTGAAGATCTCTGGGAGCAGCTGGCCAAGTTGAAAAAGTCTGGATGATTAGAAAGTCCTGGAGTCCTTACACATCTCCTATTGTGGTAGTGCGCAAGAAAAATGGGTCCATTCGGATGTGTATGGACTATAGAACTCTGAACCGAAGAACTATTCCTGATCAGTATACCATACCTCGCATAGAAGATGCTTTGCAGTGTCTGTCTGGAGCCAAATGGTTCAGTGTATTGGATCTGAAGAGTGAATACTACCAGATACCTATGCATCCAGATGACTGAGAGAAGACGGTGTTCATCAGCCCACTAGGGTTCTTTGAGTTTGATTGCATGCCACAGGGGTTAACGGGGACCCCAGCCACCTTTCAGAGGTCGATGGAGAACACAGTGTGTGACATGAATTTGATAGGGGTGCTCGTGTACTTGGATGACATCATTGTTTTTGGCAAGATGTTAGAGGAGCATGAAACACGACTAAAGAAAGTCTTCCAGAGACTGCATGCTGAGGGACTGAAGCGGTCATTGGAGAAATGTCAATTCTACCAGACTTCAGTTACCTATCTTGTACACGTGGTCTCAGCTGATGGAGTAGCCATGGATCCATGAAAGCTGGAAGCTGTCACCTCTTGGCATCGACCAAGTACTTTTACCAAACTGAGGTAATTTCTAGGATTTTGTTCCTATTATAGATTTGTGAAGAACTTTGCGCAAATTGCCAAAACCTCTTAATGAGCTGTTGCAAAGGCAAGTGAATAATGATTTGCAGAAGCCGAATTCAAGGGGGCCAAAAAGCCACATGAGACTTTTCAGGATCAATGGATGCCGAGGCGTGAGAAGGCCTTTGAACGTTTGAAGGAGAGCCTCACTGAAGCGCCAGTCTTGGCCTATGCTGACCCTTCAAAGTCTTATGAGCTGCATGTGGATGCTAGCCGAGATGGGTTAGGGGGAGTTTTGTATCAAGAGTCGGAAGGGAAGCTTCGTCCAATAGCATATGTGAGTCGGAGTTGGAATCTAACTCCCTCTGAGAAGAACTATCCTGTGCACAAATTAGAGTTTCTGGCCCTTAAGTGGGCAGTAGTAGACAAGCTGCAAGACTATCAAAACTTACTAAAATCCTTTGACCTACCTGCTGTCTATGGCTAAATTGGATGCTACTGGACATTGGTCGTTGGCCGTACTGTCCGAGTTTCAATTCAGCTTGAAGTATTGGCCAGGAGTGGGAAACTGAGATGCAGATGCCCTATCCTGAAGACTGTATGCCACAGATGCTGGCCTGAAGAATTGAGTCCATTTGCCTCCTGAGGGAGTGCGTGCAGTGTGCCAGGGAGTAGAGCATCATCATAAGGGGGCCACAGGAGCTGAAGCTGTGGGGGGGTCACCCCTACTAGAGTGCTCCGGAAGTACTGTGATTTCATGCAAGTGCGCAGACAAGAACTGCCTCGGCTAACCCGGGAAGACTTAAGAAGGAATAAACGTGAAGATCGACTATGTAACCTTGTTAAGAAGGCCTTGTCAGCTAGGGACCCTCAAATGCTACTAAATAGTTACATTGATGGCTCAAAAGTAGGAATGGGAACAGATGCGGTTGGAAGACAGAGTCATATACCGGCCCATCTGAGGAACCTGAGGGTGTTCGCCAATTGTTTCTTCCTGAGAAGCACAGACTGGTAGTGCTGACTGCTCTTCATGGCGACCATGGGCATTTGGTGCCAGATAGAATGCTTAAGCCAGTTAGGGATCACTTTTACTGGCCATCTATGATGGCCGAAGTCGAAAGTTACTCTCGCTCTTGCATTCAATGAATCCAAAGAAAGACTGGTAGGGCTGCGCCAATGTACCATCTGCAGAGCCAGGGGCCGATAGAGCTGGTGTGCATTGATTTCTTGTGTCTATAACCTGACCTGAGTGGTGAAGCAATGTTCTGGTTGTGACAGATCATTTCACCCGTTATGCTCAGGCCTTCCCGACCAAACACCAACAAGCTAGTACTCCGGTGGAGAAGTTTTTTGTCTATTATGGCCTACCTTAGCGCCTACATTCAGATCAAGATCGGTATTTTGAGAGCACTATATTGAGAGGGTGACTATATTGCTGCCGTAGTCCACACTTATTATAGCACGGTGAATGATTCCACTGGGTACTCTCCTTACCGGTTAATGTTCGGGAGAGAGGCTTGTTTGCATGTGGATCTGGCATTTGGAACATCCTTGGATCACACTTTCCAGGCCTCTTATCGAGGGTATGTTGATAGACTTCAGAGAAGCTTGAAGACTGCCTATAAGAAGGCCAAGGAAGCATCCACCGTTAGAGAGCAGAGGAACAAAAGGAACTTTGATCTCAAGGTGAGGGTTCAAGATTTGCAACCAGGGGATCGGGTGCTATTGCGCAATTTAGGGGTGCAAGAAAAAAATAAGTTGGCTGGACAATGGCGTTCTCAGCCATACATTGTCTGCAAACGATTACCAGGGCTGCCCGGTTACCAGATTTGCCCAGAGGGGAAGACGGGCCCACTCAAGACATGGCATCGGAAATTACCTGCTGCCCATATTTGTAGCCATATGAGTATCTACCCTCCTTGCTCTGATGCACCCCCCCTCCCCTACTTTGAGATCTAGAACTCATCGCACACCTGAATGCATCTACCAGGAGGCTGAAGAAGACGAGAGTTATGAGGAAGATCTAACCCTTGACTGGTTATGGATTCCCACACTTGAGGATACAGTAGAGTTTCTCAATCTCCAATGGAAAACAGGAATGAAGCATCTCAACCCTAAAGGGTAGAATCTCAGCCTTTTGAGGCTGAAGGACCTGTACCCTCCCCTGGGAGAGGAACTGGAGGGATCAAACTAGAATTAACTGACCACCCTGGAGGTACAACATCTTGTAGAAGATCCATGAAGTAGAAGGAGAGATTGCTCCTGAGAGTCTGGAAAAGCCAGAGCCCAGTTGTAGTTTTTGGGGGACAGGTTGTGAACCTGAACCTTTGGAGAGTATCTACTCAAGAAGATCTGTCCCCCTAAGAGACTGACCTACAACACCCTTGGAGAAAGGTCTGATGAACTAATTTCCCCAGCTCAATGTTCTAGCCAAGTGCTCACCTCCTCTACTGAACCTTTGGTAGAGGATGACCCTGTTCTGCCTCCTGACACTGCTAGGTGGGCCACTAATTTATTATTGGCCTGTCATCAAAACAACAAATATCTCTGATGATGTATATAGTTTAAAGTTGGAAAATCCCTCTATTAGTCATGTTAGGAAAGGATTGGCCTGGTGAAGTCAGGCCATGTTCTGGACTTTTTCAGATTTTTGCCGTTCACGCGCGCGTGCACATCTGTGCCGGAAGCGGCGCCAAACGGCTCTATTTAAGCTCTCTGCACCTGTCAGCAGGTGCTGTCCATTCTACAGAGTCTGAGTACCTGTGAGCTTCAGCTCTCATACCTGAAACCTGCTTCCTGTGTTGTTCCTGTTCCCGTGTACCAACCCGGCTTGCCCTGACCTGCTACCTATCTGCCTGCACCGACCCCGGCTATCCACGGCCATCCGCTTGTCTGACCCTTCTGTACCTTGCCGCCAACCTGTGAACGAACTCTGCTTGGACTTTGACTATTCTTCTGCCTGCCCCTTTTGTGCCTCTCTGACCCGCCAGTTGCCGACCCAGCCTGAACGACCACTCTTCTGTCTGCACGACCACCTGGAGCCTCACATCACCACCAGTGACCATCCAGCCCTCGTGCCATCCCGCACTCTGGGACTTCCTGTCTACACTACCAGAGGTCCGGGTGTGTAAGAGTGTTTTTTCCCTGCTAAGACAGACTCCACCACCAGGATCGTGACAGTAGCGGACAGCCATGTCCGAGTCTGCACAGGGAACACCCTCACCCATGGACGAACTGTGTATCCATTTGGCTAGGCTCGCACAAGCAGTGAAAAACCTGCAGGAGGGCTACACCCGGCTGGAGGGAGAAGTGCTGGAAATGCGTGAGCTCTCTGCGCCCTCCGCATACGGAGGTGGTGCCGCCGCGGCCCGCACCATTGTGGCGCTGCCTTCCGAGCCCAAGGTCCCCTTGCGTGAAAATTTTGCGGGGGACCGCAGCAAGTTTCGGACCTTTTGCAGCTCCTGCGAATTGTATCTGGGTCTGCAGCCACGCACCTTTTCCCTAGAAAACACCAAGGTGGGCCTGGTTATTTCTCTGCTGCAGGGTGACCCCCAGGTCTGGGCTCATTGCCTCTGGGAACAGAGAGCACCCGAAGTCGCTACCCTGGACGCCTTCTTTGATGCCATGGCTCGGCTGTACCAGGATCCCCACCTAGCGGCCACAGCCAAGGCCACCTTGCACACCCTACAGCAGGGTCGGCGCTCCGCGGAGGACTATGTAGCAGAGTTTTGGCGTTGGAGTGTAGACACTGCGTGCAATGATGCCACACTCTGCTACCAGTTCAGGATGGGATTGGCTGAGCCGTTGAAGGATGAACTTACCCGTGTCGGGGTGCCTGCGACTCTGGATGCTTTAATTAACTTGGCCATCCAGATTGACCGGCGGCTCAGGGAACGCCGGGCCGAGTGAGCCATAGGACCCCCTCCTACTTCACGCTTAACCTGGATAATTCCCCGGGTGCCCGGTCGCACGGTCCCGATATCAGCGCCATCTGCACCCACCGACCTGCCTGTGCCCATCTCTCACCCTGGAAGAGAGACAGCGGCGCCAGTCACTGAACCTGTGCCTTTACTGTGGTGAGGTCGGGCACATGGTGAGGACCTGTCCAGCCAAAGCGGGTAAGCGGCCCATTCCGGCCAACCTGGGCTCAATGCCTGCCTGTAATAATATGTCTCATCTGACTCTCTCTGTTTCTTTGCAGTTGTCCAGAGGGAGCGTTCTAGTGTCAGTGATTATTGATTCGGGGCGTGTAGCTGTTGTGTGGACCAGACATTTGCTACGCTACACCAGATGCCCCTGCGCCCCAAGGCGCATAAGATGACGGTCCGCCTGGCCGATGGGTCAGCCATTAAATCCGGCCAGGTCACCATGGAAACCCAACCCATTATGGCATCTACACCCCAGGGACACCAGGAGTTACTCATCCTTGATGTCATAGCCTCACCCCTGTTCCCCGTCATTTTGGGGCTCCCCTGGCTTCAGGCACATAGCCCTGACATAAACTAGTCCTCGGGGTGCATCCAATTCCTGTCCCCTTACTGTGAACTACACTGTCTGCTCCCGTCCGGGAGTGTTGGTCCCTCACTCCTGAGCCTTGACTCTGACGTCGACACGGAAACCCGTCTTACTGTGCCATCTGCCTACCATGAGTACCTCGACATGTTCAGTAAGAAAGGGGCGGACCAGCTACCTCCCCACAGGGCCTATGACTGCCCTATTGAGTTGCTTCCTGGAACTGAGGTCCCTTTCGGCCGCATATACCCTCTATCCGAACTTTAGCTAACGGCCCTCAAGGCCTACTTGGATGAAAACCTGGCCAAGGGGTTCATCCGACCTTCCATGTACCCTGCCGGGGCGGGCATCTTCTTCGTGGTAAAGAAGGACCATACCTTCCGCCCATGCATAGACTACCGGGAGCTAAACCGCATCACGGTCAAGAACCGGTATCCTCTCCCACTTGTCCCGGAGCTGTTTCAGAGGCTGGGGTCAGCCACAGTGTTTACCAAGTTGGATTTCCGGGGGGCCTACAACTTGATATGTATCCGAGAGAGTGACGAGTGGAAGACTGCTTTTCGGACTTGTTTCAGCCACTATGAGTACCTCGTCAAGCCCTTCGGACTCTGCAACGCCCCCGCTACCTTTCAGCATCTGGTCAACGATGTGTTCCGGGATTGTCTGGATCTTTTTGTTATTATTTATCTGGACGATATTTTGATTTTTTCCTCCACCCTGGAAGAGCATCGTCAGCATGTCCGGTGTGTCCTCAGCCGCCTGCGACAGCGCAGGCTGTATGCTAAGGGTGAGAAATGCGCATTTGAGCACCCCAAAATTTCCTTTCATGGACTGTCTGTCTCTGGAATTACCATGGACCCTCAGAAGGTTTCAGCTATTCTGGACTGGCCGGCACCTGTGGACAAAAAAGGGGTCCAACGTTTTGTCGGCTTTGCCAACTTTTATAGGACATTCATTAGGGGATTCTCGGCCATCATCGCCCCGATTACGCAGCTCACAAAGCAAGGTCAGTGGTTCCACTGGTCAGCAGAGGCCCAAGACGCTTTCCAAGCCTTAAAAAAGCTCTTCACTACAGCGCCCATCCTAAAGCATCCAGACGCTACACTGCCCTATGTCCTGGAAGTGGACGCATCTCAGCAGCAGGGGGCCAGGGCTCTCCTCCATCCTGTGCCCTTCTTCTCCCACAAGCTCTCAGGTCTGGAGAAGAATTACGATGTCGGAGACAGGGAGTTGTTGGCCATTAAGGCGGCTTTGGAGGAATGGCGCTACTTGTTGGAGGGGGCCCAGCATCCTGTCCTGATAGACACGGACCATCGCAATTTGGAGTACCTCCGAACGGCCAAGAGGCTCAGACCACGCCAGGCCCGCTGGGCACTCTTCTTTTCCAGGTTCCAGTTCCACCTGACCTACCACCCAGGGGTGAAGAATACCAAGCCAGACGCTCTTTCTCTGATGTTTTCGGAGCCGGGAACTACCGTTCCCCCGGACACTATCCTACAACCTAGGAACTTCTTGCTTACCTAGGAGGATCTGCTGTCCCGGATTCGGAGAGCCTCAGCTTGCTCACCAGGATTATCTGGTCAAGGGCTAACCTGGAAGGATGGTCTCCAGAATCAAATCTTTGTCCCCAAGTGCAATCTTTGTGCCATACTGGAACTGTGCCACTACCATAAATTAGCCGGACACTTCGGCTCATGGAAAACTGCCGAACTTGTATCACTCTCCTTCTGGTAGCCATTGCTTCCTGACGACTGCTTGGCTTATGTCCGCTCTTGTTCCACCTCTGCCAAAAATAAGTCAGACAAAGCCCGAGCCTGGGGGCTGTTAAGACCTCTCCCCATTCCGGACCGGCCGTGGTCCAAAATATCAATGGACTTCATTGTGGAGCTGCCCCCGGCTCAAGGATACACCACAATTTTTGTCGTAGTGGACAGGTTGACCAAAATGGCACACTTCCTCCCAATGAAGGGCACTTCCACTGCAAAAGAGACTTCTGAAATTTTCCTCAAGGAAGTTATTCGGCTCCACGGTGTTCCAGGTAACATTGTGTCTGACCGGGGGGTCGAGTTTACTCCTCGCTTCTGGAGGGCCCTTTGTTCTGCCTTGAAGATCTACCTTTCCTTCTCAACGGCATACCACCCCCAGACCAAGAGGACAAACCAAACGTTGGAGCAATATCTCCGTTGCTTCTCAGCTTACTCCCAGGATGATTGGTGCTCACTGTTACCCTTGGCGGAATTTGCCTACAATAACTCGGTGCATTCCGCAACAAAACAGTCCCCCTTCTGGGCTAATTATGGGTTCCACCCCACTATGCTTCCCAGTCTTGCCCAGGACTGCTTGCCCAGGAACCTGCAGTTCACGAAGCCACACAATTTTTCAGGTCCAATTGGAAGCTGCTACAAGAGACACTTGCCAAGGCACAGGAAACAATGAAAGCAGCTTTCGATAAGAAAAAACAAGGTGAACTTAACCTCCAACCCGGTGACAAAGCTTGGTTTTCCACCAAAAATCTGAAATTGTCCTGCCCGTCCAATAAGTTGGGCCCACGGTTAATTGTCCCCTTCCCAGTTAAGAGGAAAGTTAACCAGGTGTCTTGTGAGTTGGATCTCCCGCAGTCTCTAAGAATACACCCGGTATTCCATGTTTCTCTGCTTAAGCTAGTGACCCCGGACCCCTTCCCCAATAGAGCTGGTGCTCCCCCTGCCCCTGTCTTGATCGATGGAGAAGAGGAGTTTGAAGTCGAGTCTGTACTTGACTGCAGAAAAAGGGGCGGTGTGGTCCAGTACCTTGTAAAATGGAAGGGCTACGGGCAGGAAGAGAGCTCTTGGGAGCCTGAAACCAGCCTCCATGCTGATGACTGCATCCAAACCTTCCAGGATAACAACCCTGCCAAGCTGGCCAAGCTGGGCATCCGGAGGCTGCCCCTTGGGGGAGGGGGGGCAGTGTTAGGAAAGGATTGACCTGGTGAAGTCAGGCCATGTTCTGGACTTTTTTGCCGATTTTTGCCGTTCACACGAGCTCCCGTGCGTTCACGCGCGCCCCAGCCAGAAACAGCACCAAACGGCTCTATTTAAGCTCTCTGCACCTGTCAGCAGGTGCTGTCCGTTCTACAGCGTTTGAGTACCTGTGAGCTTCAGCTCTCCTACCTGAAACCTGCTTCCTGTATTGTTCCTGTTCCCGTGTACCGACCGGCTTGCCCTGACCTGCTACCTATCTGCCTGCACCGACCCCGGCCATCCATGACCACAACGCTTGTCTGACCCTTCTGTACCTTGCCGCCAGCCTGTGAACAAACTCTGCTTGGACTTTGACTATTCTTCTGCCTGCCCCTTTTGTGCCTCTCTGACCCGCCAGTTGCCGACCCAGTCTAAACGACCACTCTTCTGTCTGCACCACCATCTGGAGCCTCACATCACCACTAGTGACCATCCAGCCCTCGTGCCATCCCGCACTCTGGGACTTCTTGTCTACACTACCAGGGGTCCCCGAATCGGGTGTGTAAGAGTGGTTGTTCCCTGCTAAGACAGACTCCACCACCAGGATTGTGTCAGTTGTTTGCTACTGTAGCTTCTAATTCATAGAATTATTAGTTGTCTACCTTGTACAATCAATAGATAATTTAATGAGGTTGTATTCTGTTTTTGGGGACCAAAGACTTTCAAGTAGGGGGAGGCGATCCCAGTCCTGACCCAGATCAGTCCAACGCTGCTTGCTACATGAGGGGCATCAGCGCAGAGTCACTGTACCAGCCGGATCAGATAACTTATGGTCCCCTGCAGCCAGTCTGTCATCTCTGCCCATATTTGCAGATAGACAAATCGACTAGAATCACTCTTCAAGAGGTTCCTCAGTTCTCCAGTTTGGGGAGAGGGCATCTGCCTGCCAATACAATCTCTGCCTTGACATATTTCACTGGACAATGTATACAGACACCTTACACCTGGGATTGCCTTATCATACTTCACAGGACACTGTACACAGACACCCCACCCTTGCAATTGCTCTAAAGATTACTGCTAAGTTAAGCTGATTTGCTCTGCCTACACATCACTGTACCATTTTCAGAATCCCTGTTCTTTAAACTCCAACTTGCCGGTGAAGATAACTGCAGGCCTTGCATTCTGGACATTGCTATTCTACTGCTATTTAAAGGGACCCATCCCTAATACTTGCAATACCTGGTCCCTAATTAGAATTAAAGGTATAATAGGCCGGCCTGGGGTCCCCCTTTAGTGCTGGTATTATATACAGTAACT
>BLSH010308740.1:100103-117281 GCA_018402905.1 Glandirana rugosa
GACAAATATTGTAAAATGGGAAAATAATTTTTCACAATAAAATGACGTGAAGACAGAAACAGACTAAACACCAAGGACTGTGGATAAACACGAAGCGACAAGTGCCTTTTATGACGGGGTCGAGGGCCGTGTCTACGGGGGTCGAGTCGGATTAGGTTTCGTAGTGTACAACTTAGAACTCGACTGGATATGTGTAGATACGTGATACGTAGACGACGACTCCTTCACCTCGCATGAGGTACTTCGTGCAGTGCGAGAAACCTACGTAAAAAATGGTATAAATACGCAAACACATAGACAAGAATGTATGTAGACAAGACATAAATGGCCCGAACGATTTTTGAAATGTCCGGGTCCGGGTCCGTGCCACGGACACCCGAAAGTTCGGTACGGACCCGAACGTTACAGTCCGGGTTCGCTCAACACTAATCAAGAGTAAAAACTATTTATTAATCCATATGTATACAAGTCACATGGTAAATACAGAACAGATGTATGTAAGAACAGATACACAAACGCATAAATATGGTAAAAAATGCATCCAAAGAGCGTGACGTGCTTCATGGAGTACGCTCCACTTCCTCAGCAGCAGATGCATAGTGCATAGATGTGTATAGGTCAGCTCAAGATTCAACATGTGATGCTTTGGATTAGGCTGAGCTGGGGGCATCTGTGCCGGGAGCTGGGGCAGTATTTTCCGTGAACAGCGAAGCACAAATAGGTGTCAGGAACCACAAATCAGACAAAGACAGAAGTGCAGTAAAATAACACTTTTTAATAAAAGGGTAAAATGTTATAAACAGAGTAAACATGGTCAAAACATAGCCAGGGTTAGGTAACCAAAGCAGCGGATAGTCAGAGCAAGCCAGTGAAGCAGGAGTCCAGAGATCAACGAGGTCAAACAAATGGAATGCGGGTCAGGAGTCAGGAGGATTGTCAGCCGAGCAGGGTGTTGAATCCAGGAACCAGAAGGGAACGTCAAACAGGCTAAGTCTTTCACAGGAACACACAGCAGAGATTTCTCCAGAAATGTTGACCAAGGCGAAGGCATCTGCGATCTGATCCAGGCAGTTTATATAGCAGCAGAGCTGGCTTAAAGCAGAGTTCCACCCATGTAAAAGTCAGCAGCTACAAAAAGTGTAGCTGCTGACTTTTAACAATTGGTCACTCACCTGTCCCTCGCTCCAGCGATGCGTTCGCCCGAGGGCTTGCTCTTAAGC
The DNA here is from genome assembly GCA_018402905.1 of Glandirana rugosa. NCBI lineage: Eukaryota > Metazoa > Chordata > Amphibia > Anura > Ranidae > Glandirana > Glandirana rugosa. The sequence goes on from BLSH010308740.1 coordinate 101,324, forward strand.
CCCTCTGCGGCGCTGGCATCATAATTGTGGGCACCCGGGGCACACTGCACATGCACGAGTCGCGCTGCGCCTTGTGACTGGCCGGCGAATCTTCTGGGACCTGTGACGTGTCCCAGAAGATCGCCAAGAGGGAGGGGTGAAGGTGGAATTCCTTCCCTGAGTCGTGGCGCCAGGGGAAGAATTGGACCAGGGACCCTGTTAAAACAGGGTCCCTGGTGACCCCCCCAAAAAAAGACATGCCAATTGTAGCATGTCAGGGGGGGCTACCTTCCATTAAAGTGGAAGTTACACTTTAGGGTGGAACTCTACTTTAACAAGGCAGGATATGGTCATCAGGTGAGACAGAGTGGAAGCTGAGACTGGCAATTAACCCTCAGTTGAGCAGCTTGCTCTGAGAAGGGAGAGCTGAGCCCAGCCCTGACAGTATCCCCTCCTCAATGGGGCCACCAGGTTTGAGGGGAAAATATCTATGGAAATCACAGAGGAGGACAGGAGCATGTATGTTCAAGGATGAGACCCAAGAACGCCAAAGAGGGTCTTGTTCCATATGCTAAAGTCATGGTGCAAGATGTTCTGCATGGTATCCCCAGGTATGTTCCTGCTCCTGAGGAAGTGGAGCATAGTCCATGAAACGCATCAAGCTCTTTGGATATATTTTTTACCATATTTATGCGTTTGTGTGTCTGTTTTACATATGTCCTTTTTTGCAGCCATGTATCATTTGTATATCAACGGTACGGGAATAATCAATTACAAACCAGCTCTTGATTACTATTGGGCATATACTGCAATCTGTGTTTTTTCTTTTAAAAGGTATTTTATTAATTTTGCACATTAACAACACTATTCCAGGACAGGCAGTATCCATCTTACATATATTGCAGTGTACAAGTTTAGATATATTATAGTAGATCCGATAGGAATACAAAAAAACAAAAGAAAAAAACAAACAAAGCAAACCAAACAGCTGGCAGTGAGATCCAGTTTCAAGACAAAGCAATTCACCACTCAAGGGAAGAAGGAGAAGTACAAAGGAAGAGAGCGAAGGGGGTGATTTGTGGAGAGATCCTTTGTGAAGGAATGACAGAACCCACTAGGGGCATCTACAGATTAATGAGGAGCACTAAACATGACAGGTATGTAAACGCTACACTTCTATTTCTCCTGATACTGAGGAAGTCCATTCGGACCATATTTTGTCGAACTTCTTAGTGCATCCCCTTGCAGAATAAGTCAACTTGTATATAGGTAATGCCCGATTGACTAGTTCTATCCAGAATGGTATAGCGGGGGGTTCCGGCTTTTTCCAAAGAAGGGCAATTGCCTTTTTAGCATAGAAGAAAGTAGTCTGATCAGAGTTTTGCGGGCCGCCCCCAATTCCTCATCTTCCATAACACCGAGGAGGCACCTATCAGGGTTACAAATATTAGGTAGTCCCAATTTCTCTTCCATAAATGAAGTGACCTGTGACCAAAAAAGGTGCACGGCGGGGCATTCCCACGTCATATGGAAAAAGTCCCCCCAGCCAGCATGACAACTGGTACATTCAGGGGAGTCAATTCACCCCATCCTGCACAGGCGGGCAGGTGTGTAATATATTCTGTGCAAATAGTTAATTTGTATGAGTTTATCCCCTGCGGCTATAACTGCCGTTACTTGATTACCCAGGACCTCTTCCCAAGTGTCATCTTGTAATTCTGGTATGTCAGTCTGCCAGTGTATTTGAAGCTTATCCAGTCTGGGAGTAGATAGGGATATCAGCCGTAGATAATACCCGGATATCAATTTAGAGTGTTCTGCCTCATAGAGTAAGGCTTAAAACACAGAGGGCTGAAATCGTACCCCCCGCAGCCCAAATTGAGCAGCCACTGCGTGTCTTAACTGAAGGTATGCAAAGAAATATGTGCTGGGAACCCCAAATTCAGCCCTGAGCGCTTCAAAGGATTTGAATACTCCCTCTGAAAAAATTTGATGTGCATACTTTAGGCCCAGCCTGGTCCACCTCCACACATCAGGCAGTTGAGCCAGCTCTGCCAGGTCGCCATTAAACCCTAGAGGGGCGTTGGGTGACAAAGCAAGAGGAGAGGCCCCTAACTTCTTATTGCATATGTGAAAGATTTTATATGCCACTTTCAGTATCTCCGCCCCCTTAGTTGGGTAGGGACCATTTTGATAGAGAAGGTTAATCAACGCCTCATAGGAGGACATAACTGCCGCATGAGCCGTCACTGATGCATTATCAATATCTGGAAAAAAACAGGCATGTATGTGTGTTAGTTGGGCAGCCCAGAAGTAAGCCTGAAGGTCGGGGAGCGCCAGTCCCCCTCTGTGCACTGGCAGTTGAAGTGTTCCCAAGGATATTCTAGGGGGGCGAGATGCCCATAGGAAGGAGGAGATCAGTGTGTTTATTTCAGTGAAGATCTTTTTAGGTATATACACCGGGGAGTGCCAAAAAATATACAGAAATCTGGGCTAAAAAAGAATTTTAAACAGATTAATCCACCCGAGGAGATTTAGAGGGAGATTACTCCAGGTAGCGAAGCAATTTGGCAGCCTACGGATCATGGAATGTAGATTATTATTCAGGTAAGTTTGGAGGGGGAGTTGCACCTCGACACCCAGATACCTACATTTAGTGACCACCTGGAGTGGTATTTGGGGAGGGAGTTCAGGTTTAACCACTTCAGCCCCGGAAGAATTTCCCACTTTAGGACCAGAGCACTTTTTGCGATTCGGCGCTGCGTCGCTTTAACTGACAATTGCGCGATCGTGTGGCGTTGTACCCAAACAAAATTTGCGTCCTTTTTTTCCCACAAATAGAGCTTTCTTTTGGTGGTATTTGATCGCCTCTGCGTAATTTCTTATCGCCGCTATAAACAAAAGAAGAGCGACCATTTTGCAAAAAATAAAACAAATTTCTTACTTTTTGCTAAAATTCAAATCCAAAAAAAAATATAAAAAAACATTTTTTTTCACCGGTTTTGGCCGATTTATATTCTTCCTCATATTTGCGATATAAAAAATCGCAATCGGCGTTTATTGATTGGTTTGCGCAAAAGTGGCTGCGTTTACGGATGGTGAGAATTCATTTCTGAGGTTTTTATTTTTTTTACATTTTTTACTAGTAATGGCGGCGATCTGTGATTTTTAGCGGTAATGCGATATTGGGGGGGACATGTCGGACCATTTTGACACTTTTTTGGGACCAATGACATTTATTCAGCGATCAGAAATTTAAATGTCCACTGATTACTGTATAAATGTCATTGGCAGTGAAGGGGTTAACCTGCAGGGGGAGAGCTAGGGGTTAATCGTGTTCCCTGGGTGTGTTCTTACTGTGGGGGGGGGTTGGGCTAACATGGGCATGAGAGATCTAACTGATCCCAGTGACAGGGATCAGTAGATCTTTCATGCCCCACTGACAGGGCGGGGAACCGCCGTGTTTACATCGGCGGTTCCCCGTTCTTTCTCTGTAGCCGCTCATCGCGGCTCGCTGGCGGACATCGGGTCCGCCCGAGCCGCGGGCACACTCCCCAGGAGTGCGGCGGGTGCGCGCACATGCCGCCGGGGGGTGCGCGCGCGCCCCCTGGTGGCCAAATGCGAATCGCCGCTTATTTGCGGCGATTCGCGCAGGGCTCCCCCACTGCCGCCGTAAAAAGACGGCGCGCGGGGGGGAACCGGTTAAATAAGGGGTCTATAGGAAAAATACTTGATTTGCTCCAGTTAACCTTAAATCCCGAAAAATTTCCAAACCGCACTATGATTTGTAAAGCTCGGTCTAGTGAGTCCACAGGGTCCGCCAGATAGAGGAGCATATCATCCGCATATAGGGATGTTTTTTCTTCTAGGTCATTAATTTTGCAACCTCTAACTGTATCAGTCTGTCTAAGAAGGGCCGCAAGGGGTTCAATGGCGATGGCAAATAGCAGGGGGGACAAAGGGCACCCCTGCCTAGTGCCATGGAACATTGGAAAATGCTTGGTGATAGAATTATTCACCCCGAGGCATGCCATAGGGCCCGCATATAGCAGTCTAACCCATGGCAGGAACTTGGGGCCAAACCCAAATCGTTTAAGGGTCTCAAATAGATATACCCAGTCAAACGCTTTATGTGTATCGAGTGACACCACTACCCTCGTATCCCGATCTGGCCCCTCCGTCTGTAGATTCGTAAAAAGTCTACGTAAATTAATGGCCGTGGAACGGCCCGGGATAAAGCCCGTTTGATCAGCATTAATAAGATTTCCAATGACCGAGTTAAGTCTCAGAGCGAGGACTTTAGCTAAGATTTTTGCGTCAATGTTTATCAAAGATATGGGCCTGTATGATTTGCAATACCTGAGATCCTTATGGGGCTTTGGGACAAAGACTATTAATGCCTCAGTAAGCGATGGTGGTAAAGTTCCCGTTTAGTACGCTGCCCTGTATACAACTAGGAGCTTAGGGGAGAGGTACTCAGCGTAAGCCCTGTAACACTCAATTGGATGCCCATCTAGTCCCGATACAGCAGCTCTTTCTGAGCCTTTTCCACCAGTACCAGATCAAGCTGCTGCATGGAATCCCTCCAAAGTTGATAATAACTGGCCGAGGTGGGATTCTTAACATACTCCATCTTCCCTGCCATTACCGCCTCTTCATGCGTGCTCACCCTCCAGGCTCTATCGTCCCTAAGATGTTTAATTACTCCCGCTATAGAGCCCCGAAGGGTGGCTTTGAAAGCATCCCATGCCACCCCCAGTGCAGTATTCTCTGTTTTTGCCATCCAGTAGGCACATATGTCTTTGGCCGTGGCCATAAAAATAGGGTTCCTCCTTCAGCCACAGAGGACTGAGTCTCCATAGGGTGTAGCCCCTGGAGGGCAATAAACTGAGTTGGACAAGCAGCGGGGAGTGAACTGAAATGGCTCTGGGGAGGTAAGATACTTCCACCACCTTAGGAGGACATCAGCGGACACAAGCCCCATATCTATCCGTGAAAGGGACTGGTGCGCAGGAGAATAACAAGAGTATTCCCTCACTTGCGGATGTTTAGAGCACCAACAGTCCACCAAATTATAATTACGTATGGATGCAGCTAATGGGGATTGTGTCCCTATTTCAACTTGAAGTCTATCCAAATGAGGAGAAAGTATTGTATTGAAGTCTCCTGCAATTAGCAATGGACCCTCCGCCACCTGCAATACCGCGGCCATTACCGTGTGCCAGAAAGCAAGCGTAAATGGGGGAGGTACATAGAGTGCCACAAATGTATATGGATAATTATTAATAGTGAGAACCGCTATAACATACCAGCCAAACAGGTCTGTCGCAACAGTTGTAATGGAGCAACAGAGCGACTTGGCGATAAGTATAGATACCCCCCTGGCGTAATTTGAATACGTGGAGTGTAGGGTGTGTGAAACAAATGCTTTTTTAAGCGCCATTACCTTGGACCCCACCAGATGGGTCTCCTGTAAAAATATCAAATGGGGCTTGTACTTATTCACATAATTGAATATCAGGGACCGTTTAACTCTGGAGTTCAGACCCCTAACATTCCAGGATAAGACCTTCAACAGTTGTGCCGCCATGGTACCAGGAGAACATTATATACATGTAGAATCCCCCCAACCAACCCCCTCACAACAAAGGAAATTGAGCAGCGAAAAAGAATCGTCCCATGAATAAGTCTCCCTTGCATCTCATTTACCAGCTTAACATAAAACCACATTAAAACATGGTATCCAGAAACAGTCCGTATAAACATCCAACCCACCCAGCTCATAATCCCCAAACGACTATGTGCTTTAACCCCAAACCAATAGTCCACAAAGAGGGGTGAAACTATGCAGAAACTCTGAGTTACGATCACACTTGATTCAGTCTTCCAGCCCTTATTTAGTAAATCAGGTTCAGCCTTGTACAATGGAAGGTCTGTTGCAGGAGTGTAAATACCCGAAGGTCGCCAGAAGTTATTCAAGTGAGAAGCAGGTTATATGTGTGCCCACTCCAGCCAGAGCGGGATAATGACAGGAGCAGATCAGCACATGCATCTTAGGCCTGCAAGTATATCCCTGGGATAGTCCTCCTATAGATATCCTATGGTTGGCATATCACTCTAAGCTGGATTCACAGAGGCCCAGGGAACAGAAGTTCATATGGGGATTAGGAAGTCTCTGCAGAATAAAGCAATACACATCTTACCCAGCTAGGGCATTCACAGGGAGGCACAGTAAACAAAATCTGCTCTAACAAAAACTGAACACCAACTATATTAATTCTCCATCAGCGTACACATGCATAATGCCGTAGCAATCTGATGGAATAGGTGTATATCACAAAATGTGTGGTAAATACTTTCCCAAGGAGTCGATCCAACGATCCGCTTCTGCGGGAGTTGTAAAAAACTGGACCTTGTCGTTACTGATTACCCTCAGCTTAGCCGCATACATCATGCTGTATGATATGAGCTTATCCCGCCGCTTTTTCTTGATTCCTTGGAAAGCATCTCTCTGTTTCTGTGTTGCAGCTGAGAAATCCGGAAAGATTGTGATGATATTATTGTTAAAGTGCAAATCTGGCAGGTTGCAGGCTTTCTTTAAAGCAGCATCCCTATCCTTAAAATGGAGGATTTTTGCAAGGCGTGCACGGGGGGCGGCACCTGGAGGGGGGGGCGCAGGGGGATCCTATGCGCTCGCTCAATGGCGAAGAGGGGAGAAAAAGTCTCTGGTCCCAACATCGCTTTAAGCCAATCCATGATGAAATTCTCTGGGTTCTTACCCTCGGCCCCCTCCAAGAACCCCAAAAATCTTAAATTTTTCCTTCGCAGGCGGTCCTCCATGTCCCCCAGCTTCGCCGCCTGCCTGGATTTCTCTAACCGCAGCACTGAGTGGGTTGAAATCATCCGCCACAGTGCTAATTCTCTGTTCTTCTCAGCTTATGGACATCCTCTTTCAGGAGGGAGAAGTCCACTCGTAGGGTGTCAATTTGTGTGGATAAAAATGCATGCATGGCATTCTTTAATGGTAGCCATGATCTGTGTCTGTGCTGGGGGGGGGTCTAAGGTATCATTGTCCCCCTGGGTGCCACGTACAGACTCACCGGAGCTGCTACCCGCCGGGTCCTGCCAGTCAGATGAGTCTTCCTCCCATTCAGGAGACGCCTGAGGCCGCAGCACATTCCTCGGTGGTAGGCCGCGGGCCCCATCTAGGGCCTCGTGGGCATAACGGGCCAGCTTCTCCGTGGGGGTCACTGCACTATCTTTCCCATATTTCACCATCTCCAAAGTATGCCCGTGGAAGAGGGGCTCTCGTCGGGTATCTCCCGGTACTGTTAGTGGCGCTGAACACACATGATACGGCTCAGGATGATAGGCTGGAGACGGAGCTCTGAGGAGAAACTGCTTACATGCATGCAGCTGGACACGCCCCCCCTGCAATCTGTGTTTACCATATGACTTGTATACATATGGATTAATAAATGTTTTTTACTCTTGATCATTTAACCAGCCACTTCTCACGTCCTCATTCAAAGTCCCAATTCTTTTTGTTTTAATGCAGTATGTATAGGAACGGAGACACATAGCTACACCTGGCATGTGCCTCATTTAAAGTGCCAAATCTCCACTCCCCCTTTTTTGGTGAAGTACAGCACCTTAAAAACTCTAAAGTAGCAATCAGGTAAATGTTCATTTGAGGCAATACTTCAGCATCACCAATACATGCTAACCAGCAGCTACTTCCTGGGAGTGTGATGACTTCACCAAGCTCCGCCCTAACACATTTCATCACTTCCTCTGTGACTTGCTCAGCAAAAATCGCTGGTTTGCATGTATTGGTGATGCTAAGGGCTTAGCCTTAAAGGGGACAGGTACCTTATTTAATTGCTACTAAAGAGGTTTTAAAGTGGTGTACTTCTGGATTCAGTGCAACCCGCTTTGCAAATGCATTTCATTTAGGTTTTAATCAATTAGCCATTGGTTTTAAAAGGTAAAAGATAATGTTTAGTTTCTGTTCCCTTTGAGTGGAGATGTTGTTGGATTTACCTTTCTTTTTTCGGTCCTCATTGCTGCAAGTATAAGAAGTATCCATGTGATGAGTAAAGATATGTGAAGGAGCTGAATAAGACCCTTGAAAGGAGAAAGTGCATAGTGACCTATGGTTATAAATAGATCATGATATTGAAGTGAGTGCAGATTGTGAATGGCGGTGGAACTCACAAAGCACATGATTGGGGGCATGAGAGGAGTGTGGCTTTTGCCTATATACTTCCTGCTACATTGTGTCCCTTTGTTCTTTACCATGTCAGGATGTTTGGAGGCATACAAATGGCCACAGGTTGGGGACCAAGGATTTATAGAATGAATGAAGGGTTTCATTTAGTTTATACTTCTACCATTTCTATACATCAGACTAAAAAGAGGGACAACTGAGGAGGAAAGATGTACAGAGGGATTTAGGAACTCTAAACCCTTAGGCTGGGTTTGCACTAGAACACACAGCGGTTCACAGCAGGGGTCCGGTGCGTCATGGTGCACCATTTCAGGTCAGATTTCAGCCCGAACTTTGGGCTGAATTTGGACCTGAAATCAACTAAAAGTTACACAGGGTTTTGTGCAAAACGCACCGGACCTGCTGCAGAGTTTAATGAACCGGCTCCATAGAGAGCCGCTCAAAATCTCCAGCTATTGCGGACCCAGCCTTATGGCTCAAGAAAGCGAGGAAAATTGGGAGCCAAATCTGTGAGCCATTCTTACAAAGTGTTTCCATGAGGTAACTGCTAAAACACGCCGTGTGGAAACTTATGGAAACCAAACTGGAGCCAAAGGCAAACTTTTTTTATGTTGCAGCTTACCAATTCTTAGATATGATAGCTGCATTTGTTTTCTTTTTGGACTCTTTTCTTTAATTCTTTCACCTGGTGATCATGTCAGTAAGTCTGTTGTTTTTCAATGGAACAAGCTGTCCTGTAGATGTAGCAGTTTTAGGGTTGTGATACAACATTTAGCACTGACAGGGGTGATTACAGTGATCAACTTTTATTTACTCAGGTAAAACCTTTATTTCAAAAGGAACAAAACTGTTGCTGTAACTGCTTATAGGTCAGGTTCCGCCTTGCTTCTTCTCCTGACAGGGTACTTACATGCCTGTCTCTTGGGAGAGACTTCAACATATTATGTCACTCACTCTCCTGGCTTGAGGTCCACCTTCTTGAAACGTGTTACCCAGAACAAGATGTTTTTAAACAATAGCATTACAGTCTAAATCCCAGCTTCCTGAACAGCGTCTTTAGTGCAGAATGCAGTACCTCCATAACACAACCTCTTGAACAGTAATCTTTACAGTGCAGAGCACTTTATTGAAGCTAAGAATTCATTAAGTCCAGCCATCTCTCCCTTTAGTCTTCCATGAGTCCCCAAGAAAGGGTCCTCACCTATGGAGTCTCTTCCAACCCAAGCCCCTAAGGGCTACTCCACTTCAAGCCAAAGGTCGGGGTAGTTACATCCTACTGCTTTTTTCATTATAGCATCTTGCCAGTTCAGCCCTGCAGAGGGCTCTCTCTCACTCGCTAGACAGGACATAGACCTACGTGGTTGTTGGTCAGGGACATCCTATTCCTTTACCCAAACTCATTGGCCCTATCTACATCAGCTAATGATAAGGGGAAGTAGCAGTGACTCAAAATCCTAAACTCAAAAAAAATAAATACATGCAGAAATGAATAGAAGGATACAATTTGGAGTTTCACTTTGCCTGCAGTTGTCATCACTAGCAATTCTAATTGTGAATATAAATTTATTATTGCATTCTTACTGTAGAGCTTTGGTTTACAATGTGTACCATCATTTATTGCACCAGCTCTGTCAGTAATACTAAATGCATTTATAAGTGAGTTAGAAATCTTGGTTTCTAAGCTTCCTCGAGAATCACATGCATCACAAACCCAGAATAATTAAACAGACTGAAACAAAATGGGATTTCTATATTTAAATATGACAAACTATAGCTGGTCTGGATAGATTTGCAAAAGCCTTTCATGTGTTTGAATAATTCACAGTCTTTACACATGTCACAAGTGCTGCAGGATCACATGCATTATTTGCCTGCTATCTGTCTGTGTCCAAAACATCTGTCCCTAACTGTAAGTAACTGCTGGATATGCAGATACATGCCTACAGCCCCAGCTCCTTTCAGCCTATCATTGAGTTGTGCAGGCCAAATGGCCACCACTGATTGGAACTTCTCAGATTCTGGCTGCAGGTATTTGCAGTGTATTTGCAACATCATGGCCAGTTTAGGATGTGTGAATGAGGCCATAACCCTTTTACTACATAAGGAGTTTGATTCACACACCCCTGGCAGCAGGAGCCACAGAAAGCAGGGATGTATATAACTCTAAAAAGCTGGCTATCAGCTTTCAGATGGAAGTGATCTGGTGGCTGTACAGCCATCTAATCACTTCCATGGATCCCCCTGAATGAGCACCTCCTCCTCACCCCCTGTCATGTTTGCCAGGCTCAGCTAACCCACATTCAGGCCCAGAACCTACAGAACAGGTATCGGCAGGTAAAGGGGATGAAGATCAGTGAAAATCTGTTTGCTGATCTCCCCTAGCTATTAAGAACCTGGAAGCAACAAGGATATCTTCACTTCCAGTTTCTATTGTCACTTTCCTTGGCCACTGTGGCCAGGAAAAAAGCTAATTGAGAGTAATTTGTGCTTCGTTGGCTTCAATAGAGTGGGGGTGAGACATAAGGGGTTTTACTAAAGAGAACCTGTCACGGAAAAAATACTGTCGCATTGGGGGCTTTTGGTGTGAAAAAAAGTGTACACCCAAGCACTCCTACCACAAATCTTTGAGCCCCCCACCTCCACATATATATGTTCAAACATATGTAAATGCTCAAATCAGGGTGCCTACTTATGCAAACACCTGTTGTGCTAAACATGTTGCATATCGCCACACATGCCGAAGTGAGAGCAATAATTCTAGGCATTATCCATTGTAACTTCAAACCTGCATAGGTGTTTAACCACTTCACCCCCAGAAGGATTTCCCATGTTAGGACCAAAGCACTTTTTGCGATTCGGCACTGCATTGTTTTAACCGACTATTGCGCGGCCCTGCGACGTTGTGCCCAAACAAAATTTGTGTCCTTTTTTCCCCACAAATAGAGCTTACTTTTGGTGGTATTTGATCAACTCTGCGTCATTTCTGATCACCGCTATAAACAAAAAAGGAGTGGCAATTTTGTAAAAAAAACAATATTTCTTTCTTTTTGCTAAAATACAAAAAAAAATAATATAAAAAAAAACTAATTTATTCATCGTTTTTGGCCAATTTATATTCATCCTCATATTTTTGGTAAAAAAAATCGCAATCGGCGTTTATTGATTGGTTTGCGTAAAAGTTGCCACGTTTACAAACCATGAGAATTAATTTCTGGCATTTTTACATTTTTTTTTTTACTGGTAATGGCGGTGATCTGCGATTTTTATCATGACTTTGATTTTGGGGCCGACATGTCGGACATTTTTGACACTTTTTTGGGAAGGGGTTAACCTGCAGGGGGAGATCTAGGGGTTAACTGTGTTCCCTAGGTGTGTTCTAACTGTGAGGGGGCTAGGCTACCATGGGCATAAGAGATCTAACTTATCCCAGTGACAAGGATCAGTAGATTTCTTTACATAATGCCTGACAGAGCGGGGAACCACCGTGTTTACATCGGTGGTTCCCCGTTCTTTCTCTCTGGCAGTTCATTGTGGCTCGCTGGTGGACATTGGATCCACCCGAGCCGTGGGCACACTCCTGCAGAGTGCGGCGGGCACAAGAGCGCGAGTCGCTGCTTATATACCGGGATTCGCGGGACAGCGCCACCAGTAGTGGCTGGTGAAGTTTTAGGATGGGGGTGCCAGGCCCCGCCCTTCCTTTTTGACCCCTCCTACTTCTAATAAGCCCCACCCCTTATAGAATCCACCCACTCTGTCCCCTGTATTCCACATATTGTGTCAGAAGTACACAGCTCAGCATCACAGGGTACAGTATACAGCTCAGCATCACAGGACACAGTATACAGCTCAGCATCACAGGACACAGTATTGTCAGTTACCTGGTTGGAGGCCAAAGCACATAGAGGGCTTACCTTGCAGCTAGGTGCAGAGCACCCCCTGGAGGTGAAACAGGGAGCGCTATGTCCGGAGAGGCAGGGGTTACCGGTAGCGCTGGCCAGGTGAGTGGTCTCTCAGGATGGCTCTGTTGGAACCAGGATGTGCTGCTGGGCTGGAGTCCCCTGGATACACTGAAGCACACGTGGCAGGAACAGGTAGGGCCAGAATCAGGATCAAGGTCAAGCCGGAGGTCATGCACAGGAAATCAAGCAAAGTCTATAGTCTTGCTTCAGGAGTGATCAGAGGCAGGGTCAAAGCCAGCCCGAGGGTCAAACACAGATTAGGAGCCGAGGTGCAGAGTAGTGAGACAAGCCAAGGGTCAAAGCCAGGAATCAGGATCAGGATGGTCAGGACAAGCCGGGTCGGTAGCGGAGGATCGGATCAATCAGGAACAGGAACGCAAGGACAGCAGGAAGCTGAAGATAATCCAGCAACTAATGGCTCTTCTGCACAGGTTTAAATAGGGCATTGGGCGCCAACATCTGTCACGCATTGTGTACGAACGGACGTGCGCGCGTGCGCACTTGTGTTCAGACCTTCCTTCATTCTGGATCTTCTGTGCGTGCGCATTGGCGCATTCCTCCGTGTCAGTAGAGAATTCCTATGCTGCTGGATTATTCTCTGACAGTGCCCCCCCAAGGGGCAGCCTCCAGATGCCCAAACAAACTCGTTTCTCAGGATGCCTCTTGAAGAACTCACGCACCAATTTGGGGGCATGTACATGTTCTGCAGATTCCCACGAATTTTCCTCGGGTGTGTACCCTTTGCGCTTGATGAGGTACTGGGTTTGTCTACCCCTTTTTCGACAATCCAGGATAGCTTCTACTTCAAACTCTGCGTCTTCACCAACCAAAATGGGGGGAAGAGGTGAAGACTCTTGATCTGCAAAGGAACTGGAAATGGCCGGCTTGAGTAGAGAAATATGGAATACAGGATGAATCTTATAGGACTTCGGTAACCTCGGTAAAGAAAGCTCAAAGGCCACCGGGTTGATTTCTTTCTTAATTGTGAATGGACCAATGACTCTTTGCCCTAGCTTCCTTGATGGGCAAGTTAGCGTAGGACCCTCCTTCCTCCTCTTGTCATAGTGTCTTTTATAATCCTCTTGGGCCTTTTGTATTGCTTCTTGCAAGTCTTGGTAGTTCTCCTGAATAAAGTTTATTCTCTCTTGTACACCAGGTACTGCTGCTTCTGGTATCGTGTTTGGTAGAAAAGCGGGATGGAAACCATAGTTTGCCCAGAACGGTGACTGATTGGTTGAAGCGTGTATGGAGTTATTATATGCAAACTCGGCACAAGGAAGAAGGTCAACCCAGTTATCTTGCGAGAATGCAGAGAAACAACGGAGGTATTGCTCCAAGGTCTGATTAGTTTGCTCTATTTGGCCGTTACTTTGTGGATGATAGGCAGATGATAGACAGACCTCAATACTCAAAGCTTTACAGAGTGCCCTCCAAAATCTGGATGTAAACTGGACTCCTCTGTCAGAAACGATGTTGTCGGGAAGACCATGGAGTCTAATGATCTCTTTGATGAATACATGAGCTGTCTCTACTGCTGACGGGGTGCCCACCATAAGTATAAAGTGGGCCATCTTGGATAAACGGTCTACTACCACCAGGATTGTAGAAAAGCCATCAGAGAAGGGCAGCTCAACTATAAAGTCCATGGACAATATCTTCCAAGGAAGCTCCGGGACTGGCAAAGGTCTTAACAAACCCCAGGCCAAAGGTCCTAACAAACCGCAGGATCTTTGGATCAATTCTGATGTCTTACGGACCCCAAAATGTCCCGCAAGCAGGTGGTCATGGAAAGTTTTAAGGACCTGGGTTCTGACTTCCTTAGGTTCAAAGATCTTGTCCCCATGCCAAAAAAGTCCATCCTGTTTCCTGAGAGCGGAAATCTCAGATTCCGGGCACTGGGCAGAAGCTTGCTCAAGGGCTGGCTTTAGGTTAGGTTGGATCATCAGAAAGTTCTGGGGGGACAAGATGGTGCTGGGGACAGTGACTTCAGGTGTCTCTGGAAACATACAGGAGAGAACGTCAGCCTTTCCATTCTTGGAGCCTGGACGGTATGTCAGATGGAAGTTAAACCCACCAAGCTTGTCAAGGTCTGAGACGTTTGGCTGAGTTTAGATACTCCAGATTCTTGTGGTCTGTGAATATCATGATGGGGTGGGCCGCTCCCTCCAACAGGTATCTCCATTCTTCCAATGATCGCTAGCAGCTCCCACGTCATAATTCCTCTACGGGGCTCATCTTATGAGAGGAAACGGCAACTGGATGTAATAATGACTTAGGTCCCTGACGTTGGGAAAGAACTGAAGCAGTCTATGTACCTCATTCACCTGTGATATCGATACGAGCCATTGGTTGATGGTAGGATTTCGTTGAACCTGATCCAATCATTCGCTCTCCAGGGGAGATCTTTGTGTGTAGAACTGGGGTTGTACATTGAGGTGAGCGTAGTGAATATTGGTGGTGGGACCTCTGCACTGATATTATCCTGCTGTCTGCACCATTGGTGGATTTTCTGAATCAAATTTTGGAATTGTCATTTTTATGAGACTTTATGAGATTTTGTGAAACTTTCTAGCGCTGCATCGTTTTTTAAACAAGTGTTATTTACTGAAGCAGTCTGCACTTAGAATGTTTACTCTTTCTATCCAATATGTATCTCATTCACCTGTGATATTGATACGAGCCATTGGTTGATGGTAGGATTTTGTTGAACCTTATCCAACCATTCGCTCTCCAGGGGAGATCTTTGTGTGTATGACCCTCTAGTAGAACTGGGGTCGTACATTGAGCCATTGGTTGATGGTAGGATTTCGTTGAACCTGATCCAATCATTCGCTCTCCAGTGGAGATCTTTGTGTGTATGACCCTCTAGTAGAACTGGGGTCCTACATTGAGTTGAGCATAGTGAATATTGGTGGTGGGACCTCTGCACTGATATTATCCTGCTGTCTGCACCATTGGTGGATTTTCTGAATCAAATTTTGGAATTGTCATTTTTATGAGACTTTATGAGATTTTGTGAAGCTTTCTAGCGCTGCATCGTTTTTAAACAAATGTTTTTTACTGAAGCAGTCTGCACTTAGAGTGTTTACTCTTTCTATCCAATATGTACCTCATTCACCTGTGATATCGATACGAGCCATTGGTTGATGGTAGGATTTTGTTGAATCCGATCCAATCATTCGCTCTCCAGGGGAGATCTTTGTGTGCATGACCCTCTAGTAGAACTGGGGTCGTGCATTGAGGTGAGCGCAGTGAATATTGGTGGTGGGACCTCCGCACTGAAATTATCTTGCTGCCTGCACCATATGTGGATTTTCTGAATGAAATTTTGAAATATCATTTTATGAGACTTTATGAGACTTTATGAATAGAGTTGAGCGAACCTCTGGAAGTTCGGGTTCTGCTGGTCCGTCCGAACTTCGGGACAAAGTCCGGGTCCGGACGGAACCCGAACGATCGCACGGACAACGAACCCCATTGAAATCAATGGGGACCCGAACTTTTATGCACAAAAATGGCTGTAACAAAGTCCTGGAAAGCCCTAGAGGGCTGCAAAAGGAAGTAAAATGGGGGTAAGGGTAGGGCAAGTGCCCTACAAAAAAATGGGGACAGGGAAATAACTGTAAATATTTTTAAAAAAATAAAAACATAAAAAAAGCAAAAATGGAGGTGAATGTGGATCATCTTCAAACTGTGTCTGAAAAGTATTAATTAATGGTAGAAGCCATATAACTGTTCTAAAATCATCTTCAAACTAGGGCAAGTGCCCTACAAATAAATGGGGATAAGG